>BPTQ01000003.1:176022239-176352244 GCA_019973895.1 Chrysanthemum seticuspe
ATTACTCATTCACACTGTGAATGTCTAAGCAACTATATTTCTTCAACTTGTCCTTTTTCCATACTTTATCTTTGGATATATATATTATCTTTTTCCTTTGTTTCAGACTTGTAACATGATCACTATTGCTGGCAAAAAAAAGGCACGAGATGAGATACTCGGCCGCATCACACCCAAGAGAGTGGTTAACGTTGCGTGATCAGTGCGATTGAGGGATGAAGTTGGATGAAGTAGTATCTTTGGATATAGTATTTTTGATGCGCAAGTGTTCTTACGTAATGACCAAGTTAAGCTCGAGTATGGAAAGAAAAAAAAAACGATTTTAATTAGTAGTTGATGACATAAAATTCACCTGTTGCATTACGTACTTAGACACTTAGTGGTAAAAAAGATGGCACTACATGGGAGTTTGGCTAGTTTATTTGATAAACTTACGAGCTTATTGAAACCTTTAGTCTTTTTTTTTTAACAGAGATAACATTTCATTCCTCACAAATGGAGGTAATTTGAACACAACAAGTTACATTGAACATAATGGGCAAAATCGAAACCGACTTGCCAAACAAAATACACAAGGTAACAAGTTAAGCCAAAACAAGACATACACCATAATAGTTGTGACAGACTACAGCAACACCATACAAGGGTGGGGGGAATCACCAAGATGAGCTTTTGGTAGACACAACCATATGAAGATGTAGCTTGATGAAAGTACATAAAGTACATAAAACATACATAGAAGATAAAACGGAGCATCCTTAAAGGAGCCAGACCTAAACCAAACAGATCTAAAGTCGAAACCCAAGGCAGCAGCAAGCCATCGATGACGGACCACAACAGATCTGAGCAGAAGAGACCGGATGGTAACGGATCTGAGCAGAAGGAGGTCCAGACGGCCGGTCAAAACCGATCGCTGGAGAAAGTTGAGATTTGTTTGGTAAGAGTTAGGGTGGATTGGGTTTTTTTTAGAGAGATGTTGGAGAGAAAGTTTAGAGAGAGATTAAGTGGATGAGAAAATTATAAGTTCATTTTCATAGCTTATGAGCTTATCAAGTTAAGCTCATACCTTAACTAGATTCATAAATTAGAGTGAGTTAGCTCATAAACCATAAAAAACGAGTTTCCCGAAATTTTTATAAGCTCCGTAAAATAAGCTAAACAAACACCCCGTAATTCTTATTTGATCAAATGACAAAAATCGAGTTATATACGCATCCATTAAGAACTACGGAGTACTTCATATCAATTGTTCAAATTAAGGATTAGCATTTATCAAGGTATAAATAAAGTAAACTAGCATCGTCCATCAATTATAAAAATCAAACAATACAAAACACTATTTTTTTATGTTCCGAAAAAGAAAAAATAAATATATAGATTATAGCTTGTTTTTCAAAGATTTGCCATTGTCGGTACTTGACATGGTGGATTTGTCGGCAGGGAGCGTTTGATACTCATTTAAAATTCATTATTAACCAACGTTATTTCAAAGGGTTTTTTTTTTCTAGGGCACATGTTAAGCACACAAAAAGAATGGTGGGACTCATAAAAAAAGACGTCCGGACCCACAAAAAATACACTTTTCAAATAAAATATGTGGGTTCGGACGTCCTTTTCATGGGTCCCGCCGTCCTTTTTGTGTGCTTAACATATGCCTCCGAGGGCACATGTTAGAAAAATCGTATTTCAAATATACTCTATTGAATAAATGTCCAAGTATATAGAAAAACATAAAATTTACAGCTAGATGGAAGCTTTAGCAAACATAAAATGTACATCTAATTAAAGGGTTCTTATAGTCGTGGCTAAATATCTTTAGCTACGAAGTTTTAGCCACGACTAGCCGCGACGTTTTGGCTAAAAAAACCCGATTCTTGTAGTGATTAGATTTTTGTAGCTGATATATGCTTGACACTTGACAGTTGACATAGCGAGTCATTTTGAGCATACGGCATACACGATACTCTCTTGAGCAACTCGTAAATCGTTTAAATATTATTTTTCATATATTATCTTTGAGGCAAGATGTATGAGTGATTCAATGTTGGCGGTTATCATTATTTTGTAACAAAGCCATTTGTGAGTAAATTTTGGTTTAGAGAAAATTCTCAAAGTAGCCCAGTTGCTTAACGTCGCTCTTTTTTCTAGTCCATAAATAATAAATTTTTTAAAATAGCCCAATGCGACTTGGCTATTGGGCGATTCCACTAAATTTGTGACATGTGTCACATGCTTGGTTTAAAATTGCGTTTTGCGATCCGATGCGCTCAAGGTCCAAAAGGCCAATGCGTAATGCGTGATGCGAATAGGAGCGTAATTTAGATGCGATGCGTTTGGTATTAAAAAAGTGAAAAAAATATTTATAAATATTATATTTTTAACAAGTACCAAGTAAAAGCAACAAACTTATAAATAAATCACTAACAAGCTACAAGTTATATCAGTAACAAAGAATCATAATTTACTTATAATTAAATTAATAGCAAAAGTTAGTATTATAAAGTTTAGTCAAAGTTGAACAATATATGAGTTCTAGCATTGAATCAAATAAATTAACTCACTTTGTACCTAATAAAATAACATATGTGATTATTATAATTAAAGAAGAACATATGAGTTTTACAACTTGAATCACACAACAGAAAGAAGAAAACTATTCAATTATGCATTAAAGAAAATTAAAGAATTTACTCACTTTGTAGAATCAGTCGCACCACCTGGAGATTAAATGAAATAAAAATGGGGTAATTTGGATGTAGGTCAAGAACTATGGTTTTCAAATTCCATAGTCGCAATAGTCACAATTAGTGCAATTTGCAATTATGGACGTCATTTACTAAGGTCCTTATTAAAATAGTTAGGCTTTGTAAATCAGCCTAAATTCCAAATTGCACTAATTGCGACTATTGCTAGTATTATACAAATGCGATAAATTGAGGTCAATTGCGAATGCAATATGGAATGGCCTTGCATTAGGTCTCATGATGCGAAATTCCAAATGCAATGCAATGATGCATGCAATTTGCGCAATGATGCGCGCATTTTTAATCCAAGGTCACATGTACTATTTTGTTTTTACTACTCCCTCCGTCCCAAATTATAAGTCCATTTTGACTTTTTCAAAGTCTTTTCTTTCCCACTTTGACCTTAATTATTCTTTTTCGTGTTATATAATACTTGATGAAAAGTATACCAATGAAAATGCATTTAAAACACAAGTCCATTTATATATTTTGCATTAAGTATTATATAACACACAAAAAAAATAATTAAGGTAAAAGTTAATTTAAAAAGACTTTGAAAAAGTCAAAATGGACTTATAATTTGGGACGGATGGAGTATATCTTACTCTAAATTACATATATACCCTCTTCTTCATAATCTCACTTAAACCAAACCACTTCACGTTCTTCTGTGACCACCACCAACCTCCGACCACCACCACCAAAACGTCACCCCAACGCCACCCATATCAAGATTCGACCAAGAAAATTGGTGTTATCCATCAATTAAACATGAACGAGCGTTTATACTACAAATCCGAGCATATAACCCCCTTATGAATTTTAACACGCAACAACAAAAACTCAAAATTTATCGTATGTTCATTCGAAACCCTATTTATTCAATTAACAATTTATGAAATTGTTTTAGATGATATTGAACATGGTAGAGTGTTTGTAACTGATATCCAAACAAATCCCTCAATCAACTGATAAAAGCAATCACTAAAACTCAAAATACCCAATTTCTTGATATAAACCCTAGAAATCGATTTAGCATTTTTGTTGTATTAGACAACAGCCTTCCTAACACCTATCTGAACAAAACCCCTAAGTCAATTCATATCAAACACTAACAAATCACAAAAATCATGCTAAATTCTTACCGAAACCCTAGAAGCCTAGAACACGAAATTTAGTAGATAAAAATATGTAAAAATCAAGAGACATGCTTGGAAAGTGATGTAGAACAAGATATGAAATCACGTTTTCTTCAATAGATATGACCGGAGGTTGGTGGTGGTCGTCAAAGTGGGTCTTAATCTTTTGCTACTGTTGTTAAATGTGTTTCTTCTTAGTGGTTGGATCTTAATTTTAATGGATGATGAGATTATGTTGCAGCAGCAAGGATGATGATGCTAAAGGTATTCTTGTTCTTGATGTTTATTATTCTTGGTGAGTGGTTTTTAATGGTGGTGATGGCCGGTGGTTGGTGGTGGTGTTGGCCGGAAGTTGGTGGTGGTTGCCGGAGAGGATGAAGTGGTTTATTATTTAAGAAGGATGATAATGAAGAGGGTATTTATGTAATTTTTATGAAGAATGGTAAAGACAAAATAGTATTACATGAGGTACATGTCACAAATCTAGTGGAGTCGCTCAATAGTCAAGTCGTCCTGAGCTATTTTGAGAAATTAATTATTTTTGGGCTAAAAAAGAAAGCGTCGCCGAGCTACTTTGGAATTTTCTCGTTGGTTTAATATGTGAAGATGGTATATATGTCACAAATATAGGGGTTGTTGCTACTTTAACTACTTCCATGCTTTCTTTTTATAACAAGTAGCTAGATTTTGGGATAATTATATCGAATCAGCCCATAGGTATGCAACGAAACAAACGGGAAATTTTATACTCCGTAAGATTTGGAATGTCTCATTATGGGAAGATTCCGACAGATTTGGGATAGTAAAACATCTATTCACCACAGCGGCCTATTACTATATAACCCACGTTTGGACCCACTTTTAAGAACACTTGTCATTGTTATTTCACTCGCCCTGTTTATTTTATTTGTTGTCATTATTTTTTGTTACAGTTGCATATCAGCTTATATAACAAGTTGTTTCTTTTTTGGCATGTATATGGTAATGAGATAAAATTAAAGAGGCTTACTCAACTAATCAACTATACATCATGCATAGTTAGTTGGTTACAGAGATTTGGAAATCTTTTTAAGAAACAAAAGTTCATAAGGTTCCAAATGCCATATATGGAAATCTTTTTAATTGAGAAACAAAAGTTCATAAGGTTCCAAATGTCATATGTTTTCTCTAGTCACTCGGTTGAAAGTTGTTTTGGCTTTTCGCATAACGATAGTTGAGCCTGATTGCATTGTTTCGGCACTTCTAAATGTTTTTAGGTAATATGGTGTACGTTGTGTTTGGTTGTTTGTGTTGCACGTGTCCGAATATATATGTTTGTTGGTCCGTTTATGTATCGGTGAACAAGCAAGTACAAACATGTAACATATCAAGATTGATACTTCCATATAAATATGTTTCACAAAAATAAGTTTTGGAATATTTGTACAAAATTAAAATATAATGGCCACGAACTCATTTATCTTGACATAAAGGCCTTCTTTTCCTACCCATAACCATCATTGCTGCAGCATTATAGATGAAGCTTTAATAATCGATCAATCACAAGTCACGTCCTATTCGACAACAAATTTTTGTCTATGAGTAAAGTCCGTCTCAATTGAATTGATCGCCAACTCAAACAAAAGCAAACTCTAGCTAGCTAAATATATGTATAAGAGTTTAAACTTGTTTTTTGGAATTGGTTTATTTAAGCGTATGCAAGAACACATAGTATAATGATTGAGAGACCTAAAGTTATATTTACTTTTATGTTTAGACTTTTGTGCCAACACTTTGTTGCAGACGAGGGCTCAGTTCTTAGAAACTAATACTCCCTCTGTTTCAAAATTATTGTCTCCCACACGCAGTTTAAGAAAAATATACGTATTACTGTTTTTTCTATTACTTTTGTCAGAATGACAGTTTTACCCTTAAGTAATTAATTAATGTCTTTTTTAAAGTTTGTAATAATAATTTCAAGTAAGGATAATATTGTAAACTCGATCAAACTTCCCTATCTATATTCAGTAGTTGACAATTAAAGTAGGACGTCTAAAAAACGTGGACTCTAATTTTGAAATGGAGGGAGTAAATCACACTCACGCGAATGTAACTACGTGATTAATCATACATCTAGGCCTCCAACTATTCATCATGTTTTGGTGCGTCCATTTTTTACCAATACAATCAATGGAAGAAAAATCTAAAAGTTTTCAACATCAAACTTTAATTATTCTTAATCAAGTAAATTTCAAATATTCAATAACTTGCTTTGGTTCAAACTTTCAATCACTTTCAAACTATAACTCCTTGAGAAAAATTGTACTCTTTTGTTTGACCACTTTTCGTTAGTACGTAATTACAAATTTACAATGAGAAATGATACATAGACCTAAACTTAGATCTAAAACCACTTGCCATCATTCTGATAGGTTGTAAAATAAATGGGTCCCTGTCTGTAGCCATCAGAATGATGCCAAATAATTTTAAGTCTAAGTTTAGGTCCATGTATCATTTCTCATTTACAATTATTACATGTTTGAGATGGTCAAAAAGTAGAAGGACATTCATATGGATTTATAAAAGATTAGAAAAGGAACAATCCTGCATCCATCAAAACTTTTCCCCTTCAATTGTGGGATTTGTTTCACTATTTATGAAATGATGAATTCCATAGTGCCTATTCAAAGTAGGCATAAATTTAAGTTCAAATGATTAAAATGCGAACTGATTTATAACTTTGTATGAGTGGAGATCAAGCATTTATAAAATTTAATTTCATAAGGCCGGCACCAAATACATCAGCAACACATCACTATTCAACACATTATCAAACTTACCATTAAATAAGAGGTAAAAGCCATAAAATAACAACGTACTTTTCAAATTTTACCGACTTGAAACACTTATTTTTTTATTACCTTACTTCACTAACGAACTTTTAAAATTTGTTCTGACTTCACTCATATGACCCTTTTTATTAAAATAATAACTGAAATGACTATATTACCCTCGGCATATGGTTGAAGTCAGGACAAATTTTGAAAGTTCGTTGGTGAAGTCGGAACAAATTTTAAAGAATACAAGGGTAATATAGTCATTTCAGTTATTATTTTAATATAAACGGGTCATATGGTTGAATTCGGAACAAATTTTGAAAGTTCGTTGGTGAACTAAGGTAATAAAAAAGTAAGTGTTTCAAGTCGAAAAAATTTGAAAAGTACGTTGGTATTTTATAGCTTTTACCCTTAAATAAGTATAGTGCTCACCATAAACCCACCACCATACCCATTTTTTTAACAGTTTAGTTAAAAACTAAATTAAACTTTCGTTCATAATTAAAAACATTACATTAAAATTAAAAACGTCACACATAACAACAAAAATTAAATTAAGATCAATAGTAAAGGTGTTCGACAAAATCGGCACGAAGGTTTGACGTGCGTCTGACGATCTGATTTATCTGATAATTTCTAACGTTTGTTTGTGAGTTCGTATGAGGTCGTCCTTTTGATGTTGTTCTTCCAGATGAAAGTGGGAGATACTGTCTTTCTTTTGTGTTTTCGAATCATATTATGTAATGTGATGCATGTATACATCATATTCTTGATAATATTAATAGACATCGCTTGTGCGGAATTGGCTATTATGGCTCTTTTTTTTTCTTAAGAACATCAAACGCTCGTTTCACATTTTTTTGTCGCTTCATGCATTTGCTTATACTGTATTTGCTTGTGTTCATCGTCATTTAGATGTGAAATCGACTTAACAAATGTCACCCATTCAGGATATATCCTGTCAACAATATAATATCCCCATTTATAGGCGCCGTTAGCCACAAACGGAATTCCTGATGCTTTCCCGTCTTTGAGATTATTAAATAAAAGAGATTGACGTATGCTGTTGATGTTGTTGTTCGTCATATCCATAAGTCTTGTGAGGCAACAACTTCCAGCAAAATGAATGGTTTCGAACCATGATCATATCTACAATATTAACTGTGATATGCAGTTAGACAACTCACTTCTCAAGGCTTCTTAACATTCCAACCCGTGCCTTTCTTCATGAGCCGATAAAGTTTATTCAAATCAATGTAAGTAGATTTCGCAAATACTCTTCTCTATATATTTCCATAATAGACCTACAAAAATGCGCAAGAGCATCACATGAAGTTTTTGCACCAATTTGCAAATAATTATCTAGGGCGTCATGAATGGTGCGGTATGCCAATTGACGAATTGTGGAGGTGCAGTTCATCAATGCCAAAATGCCTTCTTTTCCGGTACAATCAGTATTACTATGAAAGTATTCATAATGATTAGTTACATCTTCAACTATGCTTGTGAACAGTTCTCGACTCTTTCGAAACCTCTTCCAGAATGTATATGTGTCGTACATCGGCTGCTCACTAAAATAAGCGGCGATAAACGATCATGAGCACCATAACGATCACTACTTACGATTTCTTGTACTTCGCGAACTTTCACATTTTCTTTTATTCCTAATAAACAGTAATTTTTAAAAATGTCAAGTCCATACTATTAACTTCGTCTTCTTCCGATGAGTTTGCGAACATGAATGATTCGGAGTTCATTTGAAAATGAGGAATGAGAAATATTTTGTTTGAGTTGTATAGATATTGAGAAATACGATGTTTAAAGTTGTAAATAAAAATAGAGTATAAAGGTATTTATAGGTAGATAGAATGATAAAATTAAAATTTTATAAGTTTATTATTTTTATATTACCAACATATATCCATTGGGAGACGGGTTTTAAAAGTTTGGAGAGAAAGTGTGGTGCACTTGATATATAGTGGTGACCAACAAACCCTCGCAAAAACCACCGACCACGCACGACTGATGAATTAGTGTAATGGCCACCATGAGTGATCGATGGTGCTTGGTGTTGGATCACCATCCACTACTATGCCCGGTCTAAAACCAAACTTAATAAAGGTAATATCACCCCTTAGATCTTTAAGCTTGGGTGTGCTTGGTATGGGTACATGAGAATGGGGTTAATGGGTTTCATAGTGATTAAAGGTGTTTGTTTAGTGGGCCTAGGATTGAAATGAGAATATCATAGCAATAGATTCATTACTCACCAATTTGGTGTATATGAAATTCATTCTACGGTCCTCTCTCTTTTCTACCACAAAATTCAAATATCTGTACATTTTTTCATACCATATTTTGTCATCCAAACATAAACAATCATAACGATACATTTTTCATATCCATTGTCATTCTACCTAATACCAAATCCGATAGTCATTGTAATTCTAGCAACAAACCAAACGACCCCAATTTATAGGTTTCGATACTCTAAGCTACTTGTATTAGTTAGTCATTCAAATAATACTTTTACAAGATACTCGTATATACTTTATAATACTCGTGCATTAAGATCTCCCGCGTTTGACAAAAATGTGATGTTTCTATATTTAAAAAAGGAACATGCTTAGTTATTTAAAGACACATGAGGAATTATTTAACTGATACACTTTTTGGCTTATAAAGAAAAAGAACAAGAGAATATCTTCACCCTAATCATGAAGTCCACAATATAGATTTGCAATGAAACCAATTGTAAATATGGAAAAACCGTAAATATGGGTTAGTACAATGAAGATTAAAAAAAAAAAAAAAAAAAAAAAAACAACAACAACAAATCATGTTTATTTATTCTTCACCTAAAAAATGATATCTTGCAAATAATAAATCGTAAAGCGATAAAGAATACATCAATTGCGAAAAGAATTATTTTATTTTTAAATAGACGAACACTTCGATATACCTTCGGCAAACTTTTTTTTCCTTTTTTATGAGTATTGAATATTAGACAATACGTAATCACAAGTGATTAACGCAAGGGGTGACCCCGATAACGCTCAAATTGTGCATGTTTTTAGTAGCGTTATCCGTGTTTTTATGTATGTTATTTGGTTATAATCATATGCTTTTGTTGCTTAATCGTATCAAAGTGCGTTTGCTAGTTCATTTGTAGCCAAGTACAGGAAAGTGGAGAAAAAGACGGAAAAAGAAGTAAAATACGAAGATTTCTCCATATATGAAGAATTCCCGACCAAAGCAAGACTTGTGGAGTATATTCGAGAAGATAAAGTCATCAAGTTAGTGGTCCAAAGACTCAAGAATAAAGTTCAAGAAGGAAAACGAGAAAGAAATGAAGAAAAAAAGCTTAAACGAAAAGATATTGGAAGCCTCGTTGTTCCCTACACACCTTCACCATTTTGGCCATAACTTTTGCATACGGACTCCGTTTGACCCCCGGTTCACGGCCACGGAAAGCTAAGAGAAAGATCTACAACTTTGTTGTTTATGACTTTTTGTGATTTTGCTCCAACCGATCGGTCGAGCCCCGCAACCGGATCCGGTTGGAGAATGGTCACGTAGACCAACCGAACGGTTGGAGCTCAATCGGATCCGGTTGGAGGTCCTGTTTTAGCCATTTTTCCATTACTAAGGTTCCAAAATTATTCCAAATGATTCTAGGTCATTCCTACATGTCTTCTAGTCCCTTCCAAGCTCCTTGGTGACCAAGAAATGCATTTATAACCCCTAACCTTGGAAGTAGTATAAATAGAGGCCTTTGCAACCTCATTTCACACACCACAACTTGAGAGATCTTCTCTCACACCTATCTTACCACCACTACTACTCTCTCAAAGCCTAAATTCGTCCATTAAGTTCCAGGAAACTTTGGAGGTCCAAGAAGTCATCATTTGGAGGTCAAACCATCAAGAAGTCATCACCAATACTTGAGGCATCATTACTACATCATTTGTAATCTCATTTCAATCATTGTAAGACCTTTAATCATGTTTTCTAATGTTCAAAGTTCTGAGTTTATGTTTATGTTTGCTATGAGTGGATAGTTTCTTTATGCACTTGCTTAAATGATGTTGATTATCATATGATTAGTTAGTGGTTGTGTTAACATGTTTTAATTCAATTTCAAGTTGATTCTAAGATCCAATTGTGCTAAAGTTTCATAGTGACATTTGTTAATCAAGTTTGGCTAATTGATAGTAATCGTTGGGGTCGAAAGAACTTATTGTTATTCAACTAGTCATAATCATTTTGTCTATGGATGATTGTTTTTACCCATTATTCTTGATTATACAAAGGAACTAAGGTGTGGTTGTAATAGAAACACTTTTTGATTATCAAATTGGATTGGTTGGAAACATCTAAATGGTCGTAAGATTAGTTGTTGAGAATCAATTGTAGCCTTTTGTCTATGATCGGTTACCTTTTGTATTGACCATTTCTTAAGCAATTTGATGAACAAGTGGATGTTTTTGTGTTTAAATTTATGTATGTAGACTTATGAAACTTGAATTGATCTTGAATTGATTGGCTAGACTTAATGCTTGTTTTTATGAACTAAACTCTTGATCAAAGTTTAACTTGTAAGAACAATAGATTAGTACACCAACTAATTATCATAACCAACATGTTAAGAGGTTAACACAATCACATTAATCTATGATATGAAACTAGTTTAAGCAAGTGTAGTTTTTAATCATCTGAATTTCATTATATCTATTTGCTTTGTTATATGTTTTTGATAGACTCCGTTAATTCAAACTTGTGCTTAGATTCACTCAAATCCCTGCGAACGATCCCGACTTACCTTCATAATCTTGTTATAACGGACGAGTATACTTGCTCGTATGTGTTATTGGTAATATTGGTAATTCACCTTTTATAAATTTAAAACTTGTACACAACCAGCACATCAAGTTTTTGGCGCCGCTGCCGGGGATTTGATTGTGTTTCAACAAGTTTTTGAATTTCCCTAAGTCGATTAAAAAAAAAAAAAAAAAAAAAAAAAAAAAAAAACTCAGAAACCTTAACCGGATCCGGTTGCCCCTCAACCGAATCGGTTACAATTTTGCCCATCAATCAACTGGTCTAACCGATCGGTCGCATCCCGCAACCGATCCGGTTACCTACTCTGACCCATAAAAATTGTTTTCGTTGTTTGTCCGTGTGTTTAGATATTGCCTGGATTCTCTAGAACATTGTATGAACACTCGAGCAGCGGGAATTGAACCAATTGCACCTCTTACCAACCCCGAACGATTGATTCGAAAAAGAAGGAGAACACGTTTCATACCATTAGAAAATCGTGTACCTAGAGTACCAAACCCACCATTTGATAACCTCATAGAAGCCAAAGTTGTTTACAACCCTTTCACCAATTTACCTTTTCCCATGGCGGACGACCAACCCATGTGGGGAACCAACCGAACCGTAGCACCAACCCCCGAAAGTGCTATTGTTACTATTAACCTTGGTGACAGCTTCACCGTGAAGGGACATCCCCTTTCTATGATCAAAGACCGATAATTCGATGGCCGTTTGCGGGCCGATCCGCACAAGCACATTGCCGAATTCATCGAAATTTGCGGCATGTTCCGTTATGGCGACACCGATGTCAATGCCATCAAACTCAAACTTTTCCCATCATCACTCGACGGAGATGCTAAAGTATGGTACAATGAATTAACCCCGGGAATCATCAATACTTGGGAGGAGATGAGGCAAGCTTTTGTGAGCCGATTCTTTCCACCTGCCATGTTTGATCGATTAATGGGAGAAATTCGTGCTTTCAACCAAAACCCAAACGAATCACTTGTTGAAGCTTGGCTTCGAATGAAAGATTTGCTTCGTAGTTGTCATGGACATGGGCTATCAAAAGGAACCATTATCCAAATCTTTTACCATGGACTAGATGAAATCTCTCAAGGCATCCTTGATGCTGGAGGAATTTTTCTCTATAAGACTCCCAACGATGCACATCAATTGCTCGAAGATCGAGTACTTCTCAAACTTGATTGGTCCAAAGATTCCAAAACTAAACCTCTCCGAAAAACCGTTGCTTTTGTCGAAAACACCGACACCTCAAAACTCATGGAGAAGATGGAAGCGTTAACCTCAAAAATCGACTCGCAATACAAGGATATCAAAGATGAAATGAAAGAAATGCGAGATGGATGCAACAATTGTGGAGGAAATCATCCATCGTCCGAGTGCGACGATAAACCTATGGGTGGACCGAAGGAAGGAGAAGCGAGTTATGATCAAGGAGGATACCGTGGAGGAGGATATCGTAGTAATTATTACGGTCGGAATTCTGGAAATTGGCAAGATCGCCGACCAAGGGATGACAACCGTGATTCTCAACCACGAACTGACGATCCACCACCACAAAATCCCGACAAAAAGATGGAAGAAACTGAATTCGAGAAAACCATGAGAGAATTCGTGGCTGCTCAAAAATCTGCAAATGATTTTATCAAAAATCAATTTTTCAATCTCAAAGCCAAAGTTGAGCAAGGACAGAAAAATCGTCAAGCATCTATCCAAGATCTTGAAAACAAGTTTGGCAGATTTTCTGACCAACATTCCTCTAGACCATCTGGTTCATTGCCAAGTAATACCCAATCCAATCCAAAACCATCAAATGATAAGACGTACCATCCACCACAAACAAGAAACGAGTATGTCAACGCTATCTTCACAAGTAGTAATTTCTCGAACGATTCCAATCCGAATATCGTTGTTTCCGCCGGTAGAAGCAACATCAATACCGATCATGCCTCATTGATCGAGAAATTGGAAGCTCTCTCAACAAACATCGATACTCAATTCATAAGCATACGGAGGGAGATGATGGAACTGCGAAATAATCACCAAGCTTCAAACCACGATGCTGAGGATGATACGCCGATGTGTGATCCCATGGAAGCGAAACACGCCCAACATGAAGGATATCACCCAGGATATCACGGCAGATATTATGACCAAAATTCTAGAAATTCGTACTCCTTTCCATACCACAAACCAACCCATACATATCCTCGATATCAGCCATGGAATACAATACCACATCCATCACAACATTTTAATACACCTACAACCTCACCGAAGGAGATGATGAGAGAATGGATGGCCAGTCAAACAAAAGCCAATGAGAATATGACGAACCTTTTGGTTGAATTGGAACATAAAGTCGATCAAGGAAGAAGGAACCAACAAGCGATAAGCCAAGACTTGGAGAGGAGGATAGAAAGATTAAGTAAGGAACAGAAAGTCCATCACGCTGAATCTCTTCCTTACACCACAGATTCCAACTCGAGACATGAATTTGTCTACAAACCAACCTCAATTCAATACAAGAACGATAAGGGCGAGGATGAAATTATCGAAGAGGACGAGACCGAGCACATTCCAACCACGCCAAATCTGAACCAAATCATGTCTAACTCACCAACCGTGTTACCTTTTCTTGAGGATTGCACCATGCATATCCCAATGACGCAATTAAAAAGTTCCGAATGCAATTTATTTCCAAATCATGTTGGTGATGAGAAGTTCAAAACCAGTGGCAACTGGAATGGAGAACTGGAAAGAAAGATAGACAAATGGTCTGAACAACAAAATCCAGTTTCATTAAATCAAAACGGTAGGACTAAGCCACCTCCTACATCTCACCTTGAGAATGTGGATGCCATATTCACTGGGAGTGGAAAATCCAATGACCATCTGAAAAATCAAAAAGATCCGCCACCTGTCCTCATTTCTAATGAAATCGACCAAATGTTCGAGATAACAAAAAGAGATTGTACCATGGTCAAACCAAAAGAATCAAATGTATTCCCATCCATTGTGGAGTACAAACCAAAGATTCCATACCCTCAACGTTTAAGAGCTGAAATTCCTCATTTGAACCGTATGGTCAAAGTATCCTAACCCGGGGAAGATTCGAGTCAGGTTGATGACTCGGTAATAAAACAAGCGCTTCTCGGGAGGCAACCCGTGTGTTTTGATTTTCTATGGTCACTCCCCAAAGTTTAAACCTTCGGTTGAACTTAAGTGTGGGGGGGGGGGGTGCCATCCTTTTAATAAAACCTTTTGTTTGTTTATACGATTATGTGCAGGTGATGATTTCTCCAGTGGACGCTTAGAATGAAGAAAGAATTTTAAGCTGATAAACTCGTTGACATATCTGGTTTCATCTCTATTTTCCCTATTTCTATACTTTGAAGTTCGTTTTTCATTGAGGACAATGTCTAACTTAAGTGTGGGGGGGGGGGGGGGGTGAATAGGAAAAATTAGAGTTTTCATGCTTAAATTTAAAATTTTGTTTGCCCTTGTGATCTAGTTGTTTTCACACTTTTAGGATTATCTATTAGAATAACTGGATCATTCCACTGGTAAAATTGGTAATATTTGAAACTTCGAGATGTGTTCCGATTACTATTGCAATCCATTATGGGATCGATAAACATTTGCTAGCACATATTATACCCTTTCCACTAAATTGTGAGGATTTGAGCCTATTTCTTATTAGCATACATCTTTTATGCTTGGATCTTTTGCTATGAGTGTGCCGGTGATTTTATTTATTCTAGAACTTGTGCTTGTAAATCATTACCAGACCGCAGTGAGATTGCATTCGTGCGATATAAGTGAATTCGTGTGATAAAGAGGCACCTTAGGATTTAACCCAAATGGCCTTCCATTTTACATCTAATGATATATTAGCTAGCCTCATTGGTTAGTTAACCACCCATATGGACCCATTTGTAGTGCTCATTTTTAGCACTAGATACCCCTAGTTACACCTTCCGAGCCATCCTTTTCATTTTTGCTTCACCCAGAAAATACAAAAAGATTTTACACTTTAAACCTTAGCCTATCCCATATCAATGTCTAAACGGTTGGTTGCTAGTCACCTGGAAAGTAAATATTGTTCAAATGATTATGAGTACCACATCCTATGTGATTGATTGAGCCATGCGTTATGTTGAGTTTAAAAAAAAAAAAATTGTGTTGAAAGTATGGAAATAATAGCCAATGTGCTATGATCGAAGAACAATTGTTATGGCAAAGCAAAAAGCTGTGGAAAGTGAAAAAGAAGAAAGCAAAGCTATAATCGTTTATTTGGTTCGTGGAATGTTTGGTAATTAGCAACTTGGGTATTAGACTTGATTTCATTTTTATTTTTACACCAATTTCATAAACATTCCCATGCCTTATCCATACCCTTAACCCTTAGCCATATCATTATAACCCGAATAAAAGCCCTCTTTAGATGTTTTTACTTGGTGCTCACGCCACGTCGGTGGAGTTTTGTTTCTTGTACAAGCTTATGGTAATAATCTAATCATGACTGAGCAATGAGTGTGATTTATCTTGTTACTCCACTAAAAATGAGTGATTGAGTGAATTATATTTCGTTCCTTTTTCGTGAGGTGTTCTGAAATGTTAATCATGCAAGAAAATCATTGGATATTGTCAAACATCTTGATGTTTCACCTTTATAAAGCATAATTGATGAATCCTCTCTCGTATTTATACTTGGTTGATTTGCATCACATTTTTCATAATCACGATCTTGTACCAGTGGATGTTTTTCCTAGATTTTCTTGAGGGCAAGCAAAGTTTAAGTGCGGGGGAATTTGATAACGCTCAAATTGTGCATGTTTTTAGTAGCGTTATCCGTGTTTTTATGTATGTTATTTGGTTATAATCATATGCTTTTGTTGCTTAATCGTATCAAAGTGCGTTTGCTAGTTCATTTGTAGCCAAGTACAGGAAAGTGGAGAAAAAGACGGAAAAAGAAGTAAAATACGAAGATTTCTCCATATATGAAGAATTCCCGACCAAAGCAAGACTTGTGGAGTATATTCGAGAAGATAAAGTCATCAAGTTAGTGGTCCAAAGACTCAAGAATAAAGTTCAAGAAGGAAAACGAGAAAGAAATGAAGAAAAGAAGCTTAAACGAAAAGATATTGGAAGCCTCGTTGTTCCCGACACACCTTCACCATTTTGGCCATAACTTTTGCATACGGACTCTGATTGACCCCTGGTTCGCGGCCACGAAAAGCTAAGAGAAAGATCTACAACTTTGATGCTTATGACTTTTTGTGATTTTGCTCCAACCGATCGGTCGAGCCCCGCAACCGGATCCGGTTGGAGAATGGTCACGTAGACCAACCGAATGGTTGGAGCTCAACCGGATCCGGTTGGAGGTCCTGTTTCAGCCATTTTTCCATTACTAAGGTTTCAAACTTATTCCAAATGATTCTAGGTCATTCCTACATGTCTTCTAGTCCCTTCCAAGCTCCTTGGTGACCAAGAAATGCATTTATAACCCCTAACCTTGGAAGTAGTATAAATAGAGGCCTTTGCAACCTCATTTCACAAACCACAACTTGAGAGATCTTCTCTCACACCTATCTTACCACCACTACTACTCTCTCAAAGCCTAAATTCGTCCATTAAGTTCCAGGAAACTTTAGAGGTCCAAGAAGTCATCATTTGGAGGTAAAACCATCAAGAAGTCATCACCAATACTTGAGGCATCATTACTACATCATTTGTAATCTCATTTCAATCATTGTTAGACCTTTAATCATGTTTTCTAATGTTCAAAGTTCTGAGTTTATGTTTATGTTTGCTATGAGTGGATAGTTTCTTTATGCACTTGCTTAAATGATGTTGATTATCATATGATTAGTTAGTGGTTGTGTTAACATGTTTTAATTCAATTTCAAGTTGATTCTAAGATCCAATTGTGTTAAAGTTTCATAGTGACATTTATTAATCAAGTTTGGCTAATTGATAGTAATCGTTGGGGTCGAAAGAACTTATTGTTATTCAACTAGTCATAATCATTTTGTCTATGGATGATTGTTTTTACCCATTATTCTTGATTATACAAATGAACTAAGGTGTGGTTGTAATAGAAACACTTTTTGATTATCAAATTGGATTGGTTGGAAACATCTAAATGGTCGTAAGATTAGTTGTTGAGAATCAATTGTAGCCTTTTGTCTATGATCGGTTACCTTTTGTATTGACCATTTCTTAAGCAATTTGATGAACAAGTGGATGTTTTTGTGTTTAAGTTTATGTAATGTAGACTTATGAAACTTGAATTGATCTTGAATTGATTGGCTAGACTTAATGCTTGTTTTTATGAACTAAACTCTTGATCAAAGTTTAACTTGTAAGAACAATAGATTAGTACACCAACTAATTATCATAACCAACATGTTAAGAGGTTAACACAATCACATTAATCTATGATATGAAACTAGTTTAAGCAAGTGTAGTTTTTAATCATCTGAATGTCATTATATCTATTTGCTTTGTTATATGTTTTGGATGGACTCCGTTAATTCAAACTTGTGCTTAGATTCACTCAAATCCCTGCGAACGATCCCGACTTACCTTCATAATCTTGCTATAACGGACGAGTATACTTGCTCGTATGTGTTATTGGTAATATTGGTAATTCACCTTTTATAAATTTAAAACTTGTACACAACCAGCACATCAGACCCATAGGTAAGATAACCAGCCTTCCAAAGAGGAGGTCAAGGGTTCAAATTTAACGGAGAGAAAGTTTGTCCCCTTGTGGCCACGGAGTTTCATGTGCGCCGACTCAGGGGTCGGCTCGCAATGTCGAGTCGAAAACCCAGAAAAAAAATCACAAGTGATTGCGATGAGTGTTTTAAAATTCAAATCACAAATTATATGCGATTTCACAATCACATGTGATTTTTAGAATTATAAATAATATGTGACTTTTCCGAACGCAAATTTCAACAATCACAAAAGAAACATTGAAAAAGTAGTTCGTCGAAAGTATATACAAGTGTTCCTCTAATAAAATATGATTTCATGCTCGACATGACGATGTTATTAGTTTTACTTGATGATTAATGATTTATAATTTAAGAAAGAAGATATAACTGAGCTTTTTTATTCTTGATTAAAAAATGAGTGACTACTATTATTTTATTTTATTTTTAATAATGTTTATTTTTATTGAACTAAACTTTTGTAAATATATGAATGTGAAATAAACTGAGTATGGTATTCTTTAGGCTAACCCCAATAACAACCTTCAACAACCTTTATTTTTTCTCTCACATCAGCTCTCTCCTGTAATCTATAGACGACCTTTTAGCCACAGTTAGACGACCGGCATCTATTTTTCTTACAACTTTTTAACAACAAAATTAAAATTCATTAATAATAAAACACACTACATAATAATTCAAATAAAACTAAAACATTACAATAATAAGTAAAAACTTAAACTAATAATCTAAGTTATGGTACTCTTTGATTTATTTCTTCATTTCCTATAGCCTCTGTTGTTAAAGTTCGGGCAGACTCGAATCGATTCATGAATTATAGAAGAGGATGTCTTTTTCCCGTCTCTTTCTTTCGGCTAATTCAAGTGCTCGCCGTTGTAGTGCAAGTTCCTCTCTTTTCAACTCCACTTCTTTCCGACGTGCCACTTTCTGGATATCCAACTCCCGATTCTTCAACAATATATAGGAGTCTTGTTGCTCCTTCCTCATTACCCAGCTTGATGACTTCATAATTTCCCATTTGTCGGTTACCAAATCAGTAAGACTTCCTTTTGCAATAGATGAAGAAAGAGAGGAGGAAGATGCTTTGTTCTTAGCTTGGTCACGACCAATTGGTCGCACTTCTCGAACCTCTTCCTCAAAACCACCCACGTCATTGTTCAAATCTAAACCACCGTGCCCTGACCCTAAGGTGGTTTCGGAAGTCTTGGATTTTTTTGTTACCCTTTGTTTTATAAAAAACATGTATCTCAACATCTTTCCAAGCAGGATGATCCCTCAAAACTTGCTAACACGGCTCCAATGTAAAGGCATGAATGTATTGCGCTTCGTATTCCGCACACACTTGTTGATACTTAATGAGGTCACTCGACCCGCTATCATTCCTCTTTTCGATATTATCGATAATGGCCTAAAATGCGTCAATTCCAGGACGAACCCTACCTTTCCATTTGCTAGTGATGACATTGTACCCTCTTGTTTCACCCGTTTCTTACTCAAAGTAAGCCATAACCTCGCCCCAAAAACCCTTAGTCTTCATAGCGTTTCCTCTTATGCTCTTTTCCGACACATCGCACTAATCTTTGCACAACACAACATCTTCATCAATTGTCCATGGTTTTGACGTATCCTTGTTGTCATTCTTCTTGGCCTTTGAAGCATATTTTTTTTACCTTCTTAGTTTTGACGGGTGACACCTCTTCGAAGGAAGAGTCATCTTCAACTAGAGCTGAACTGTGGGCCGAACCATGACCCACAGAATAATCTTGACTCGAATAATAATCTTGATTACCATAACCGGAAACTTGACATGCATAAAAATCTTGACTAGAAAATAAGTTCTCCATTTCCTTATCAAGATTAATACAGTTAACGAGAGAAAACACATGATTTTGTTGGGGAGACGACAACGATAAATCCATAGTAGGACGATATGAAGCATTTTGTGATTGGAATGGACGATTTGGTTGGTTGTTATACAGAGGACTAAATGGATGATTTAGATAAAAACATGTTATTTGGTGGTGGTTGTGGTAGTTTTGTTGAATATTGTAAAGTTTCGGGTCAAAAGCGAATGGATGGTGAGACACTGAATAATTGAAATTAGGATCCGATGTTAAATGTGGAATGCTTTCATTAATTCGGGACCTTGTGGTTTTGAATTCGGGAGTTTTCATGTTAGACATTGTATAAGTTTTATACGAGAAGTATAGAGAAAAAAAGTTTGAATTTGTGTATAAAATGATGAAATGAATGGGGTATTTATATGGTAAAGATTTTAAATTTGAAAAAGTTAAATTCTTTTATGTATATATATATATATATATATATATATATATATATATATATATAGGCTCCGGTTCCATTGAGAATGTTTTTATTTTGAGAAGATTGAGAAATCTTCGTTTGAGCAAATTGATTCATGTTTTTTATTTGATTCACAAGTAAACATCATTTTATGGTGAATCGAATCTATAAATCACAAATTTGAATCACAAATCATTGTTAAAATCGAGTTATGATGATGATTCATTAAATTTGTACAGATGATTCAGTATTCTACATATATCGAAAAATCGAGAGATTTTTAACATTGATTCAATTTTTTTTTACACATTTTGAATTTTAATTACATTAAAATGAGTTTTACGCTTGAAAAACATGAATCAAAGTTAAAAATTTATTGTTTTTGAAAACCTTCTCAATCTTCTCAAAATAAAAACCTTCTCAATCGATCCGGATTCTATATATATATATATAGGCTCTGGTTCCATTGAGAAAATTTTTATTTTGAGAAGATTGAGAAATCTTCGTTTGAGCAAATTGATTCATGTTTTTGATTTTATTCACAAGTAAACATCAATTTATGGTGAATCGAATCTATAAATCACAAATTTCATTCACAAATCATTGTTAAAATCGAGTTATGATGATGATTCATTAAATTTGTACAAATGATTCAGTATTCTACATATATCGCAAAATCGAGAGATTTTTAACATTGATTCAATTTTTTTTTCATATTTTGAATTTTAATCACATTAAAATGAGTTTTACGCTTGAAAAACATGAATCAAAGTTAAAAATCTATCGTTTTTGAAAACCTTTTCAATCTTCTCAAAATAAAAACCTTCTCAATCGATCCAGATTATATATATATATATATATATATATATATATATATATCATATATATCAAACGACATAAATTTTTTAGATGTATATGCCATGTGACCGATTGAGACAATCGGTTGGCTACTCGACCCTCACAACCCTCGACCAAGTGCAACCCTCATCCCCACAACAAGGGCAACCTCATGCAACCGACTCCAACCCATTGCTCAATCGTTCTATTGCGGGCAGCCTTAGAGTTAGAATTTTTAATTTGCTTTCATATTCCATGTCACTTTGAAATTTTGGATGAAGCAAAATTCTTTTTTGCTAATATTATACGGAGTTACATGAATTTGAGGTATAATTAAAATTGCATGCTCATGCACAAGTATAACCTAAGATCTTTAATCACTTAGGATTCGGGTGGCACTTACACTTAAGGTTTAAATGTGTTTTCTTTTTTCTTTTTTAAAAACCACCAATACCACATTGGTGAGAGACAAATATAAAACTTTACTTATAAGCTTCGTGAGCAGCCTTTTGTATTGTTAACAAGTTTTATAATGATACCCTACTTAGACTTATACGTTAGTCTTTATGACACTTTTGGTCTTAGCGATTGTAACAATTGGTATCAGAGTTGCAGATGGTTCTATGTGAGTGTAAATGGTTTTTTGGTTTGACCTTGGTTCAACAGTGCTAATGAATCTATGTGTGTCTTATGCCATAAATTATACATGAAGTAAAACCTCACGCTGGTTTGAGTTTAAGGAGAGAATTGTTTGCGAGGAAACTCAATCTCGTATTCAATTATTTGGCAATCAATATTTTATTGATAACTGTAACACCTTAAAACCAGTTTTAGATATTTAATTATGAGAAAGTTATTAGATAATTTTACTATGACTTTCATGTGTCGGGAGACTAAATATGATTGGTTAGTCAACAGAAATAAAGTTAGTAATCAAACCAAATAGTCAAACAATAAGTCAAAGTATATGTAATATGGAAGTAGAAAGTATTATGTGGCCCAATTATTAGAGAAAAGAGCTTGAGGGACCTAAGTTGCTAGAATACCAAATTAGTACTAGAGCCAACTTGTTTTAGTATTAGAACCATTGGTACTACAATCACCTTGTTCTAGCCTGCAGGGACTAATATTGCAAAATGGGAAACGTTGTGCCATATTTTGATATAAGTAATCACCTCCTAAGATAATTCCCAAATTTTCTAAAAGGTTCTAGAGTTATCTTATGTGTGTGAGAGGAACAAACCAAGAGAGAAAAGGATGGGAGGAGCAAGATTTTTAGTAATCAATTTGATGGTTAATGATGTTCCAAATAAAAAAAAAAAACTTATGCTGAACAATGTTGCTAAAAATAGCTTAGGCGGCCGATTAATCGCTAGGCAGGGATTAACCGCCCCGATTTTCATTAATCGACTTTATTAATTGGTTTGGTAAAAAATCGGTTAACATAATGATTAATCAAATAAAAATCGGCCAAATCGGACATAAATCAGCCAAATCGGATAAATCGACCAACTCAATTACGGATAGAAATTGGCCAAATCAGGCATAAATCGGCTAAATCGGGCATATAGTTTCAAAATATTATATATAAAAAATCCAATCTGATGAATCCCCGCCTAACCGATTATTCGCTAGGTGATACCCAACCGCCCAACTACCGCCTAAATGTTTTTGCAACCTTGATGCCAACTATCCTCCACAAGCAAGTGACTCCTTGGTGATTCTTGAAAGTTAGGGTTCATAAGTAAATTTGAGGGTTTTTGGTAAAAGATGATTTTGAAGCAAGTAATGATGTTATAGTGTTTATGGGTTAAGTCCCTTTAATGGGTTAGGCCTAATTTGATAATTTTGGGGGGTTTTGTATCATATGATCATATTATGATCATATGTATGTTATTTAAAAGATAGGTATGTTATGGGTAGTATTGGAAACCCTTAATTGTTATGCTTTATGAAGTGTTAAGTGTTTATGTTGATTCTTGATTAGAAATTAATTGATGATGATTTTGCCTTTGAGGTAGAGAGCTATGGAATTAAGGTAAGTAAATCGGTTATAATATGAAGTTTGTGAAAACGTATAAGGGGGGGGGGGTGAATACGTTACTGTTTACAAACTTAAATTTTTTTGTACCAAATAGTCGACCAAGCTTGTCTAAATATAAAAAGTACCAATGTAGTATATAACTAATATAAAGCATATAGTAAAGCAAGTTGTCACAACACAAGCATAAACAACAAGCCACATCACAAACATAAACACAATATAAAGAGAGAGCGATAAATAAAAAAAAAAGTGCAAACCAGACACGATGATTTATAGTGGTTCGGTCGCGGAGCTCCTCTCCGCCCTACTCCACTCCCTGAGTACCCAACTCAAGAGTTACTTCACTAAGTCAACAAGCTCCCTTCTCGGCGGAGAAAACCTTACATATGTCGCTTACATTATTTACGGTACTAAGCTAAATATCGGGTTCTAGTTCGAGGTAGAACCAACCTAACGTCGCCTACACTTTTTTCCAACACTAAGCTAGATGTCGAGTTCTTAACAAGGGTACAACTACTCTCGTTATGCGCCTAACATAACAAACCGACCAACTTGGTGTTTTACAACTAAAACACACTGAACCAATAACCCTTGTGTTTTGAGGCCCAAACACATAAACCATCTAATCTAGTTTGAAATGAAATGAGTGTTACAAATGTACAGAGTTGATCCATGACACAATTGTCTAATAGATATGAATGACTAATCTAAATGAACTTTCATTGATAAGAAGCCTTCAATGGATGAAGATCACAAGTTCTTTGAGCTTGTTATAATAGATCTTCAAGTATGTATGCTTGTGGTGGATGAGGATGCAAGATCTTTAAGCTTGCTTTGTTGGATCATCACAGAAGTATGCTTACAACAAAATGAATGTTAGAAACATTATGATTATGATGATAAGGGTGTTTAATGTATGTTACTACATTGTTAATGATTGATCTAAATGTATGCAAGAAGGTGGAGAGAATGCGTTTTCAAGTGGTGAAGAAATGAGTGAACAATGGGCTTCTATTTATAGTCAACAAGCTCAGCAGCCCGCGGACCCCAAGGTACCAAAAAAGGGTTTTGCCCTTTATAAAAAAGGGACCCGTGGACCTCTGACATATAATCTAAAAAATCTTGTTCAAATCTTTCCATATCTTTCCAAAATCTTTCCTATGATCTAACCGAAATATTTTGTGTGATCTTTGCAGGGATTTAATGTGAAAAATCATTCTTAGATGATATCATTCAGGATGTAAAAATCATTTTTGGTTTTCTTAAAAAAAGAGTAAACTAGTAAATAAAATGTCTAGTTGATGTTTAACAAAATAAAAAGTATTTTGTCAAGTGTAAGTAAACTTTATTATTTGTATGAGGAATATAATTAGTTTACTTGTACAAATAAAAGTATACATTTGTTAGTAGATATTTTACGAAAGATGTATTTGTATAAAATACTTGTAAATTCAAAATGTAAAGTAAGGTTCAAGATAGAATGGTTAACTTATAAAATACCTAATGACTCAAAAAGTATTTTAAATATTCTAAATAGTTTGCTAAGGGTTTGATCATAATGCAATATAACAGACATGTACGAACATGTGTTGTATCATACGAGGACACAAGACGTTGAGAGGTGTTGAATGCATGTTGAGACAATGTGATTACGAGTAACTTGTACATTTTACGTTATGTATTACGAGTTACATGTTTGTCATCAATCAAAACAAATGAGACTGTATAGATTAAATGTCACACCCCCAAAATATCGCAGCGGAACGATAGTGTCATTGGGGTATAACGTCATAGCACAAAGTATGGATACAGAAAACGACCTCTATAATGAGACGTTTTGAAAAGTTTACCATTCGATAAATAAGTTAAAGTTTACAAGCAAGAAATCCCAAAGTTTGATAATACACAAAGAGTTTACAAAACATGTCGAATGGTAATTGTTAAAAGCACAAGACTCCAATGTATGCCATGAGACCCAAAAGCTCCATGAAATGCTATCACCTTAAGACCTGAGATAAACATGCTAAAAAGTGTCAACACAAAGGTTGGTGAGTTCATAAGTTTGTAACAAAATGATTTGAAATACTTTGAGAAATGTTCACACAGCAAAGGCATTGTAAAACCACTCAGTTCCAAGTTCCGCCCATACAAAACTTGCAACCTGTGTGTTCACAACCCATTGCCAAAATATAGTATGTCCATCATGTATGCATGTATCATAGTAGTTAAAAGTATAAATGTCACCACAAGAGTCTTCCAACAACTCGTGTTGGGATGTTTGTAAATTAATAGCCTTCCAACAACTTAATTTGGAGCCATTAATTCTTGTATGTTTGTAAATTAGTAGCCTTCCAACAACTTAATTTGGAGCCACTAATTCTTGTATGTTTGTAAATTAGTAGCCTTCCAACAACTTAATTTGGAGCCACTAATTCTTGTATGTTTGTTCCAAGTATGCATATGAAATCAAGTATAACCCAATCAAGTATAAAACGCAATCACGTCTAAGTATAGGTAATGTTGTTTGGCAAAAAGTTTAAATGTTTGGATAAATAAGCATATATCTCGCCCCAAATAGTTTATAGGAATTTAAATGAGTAAAAGCGGGGTATGAACTCACCTGGTGTGATTGATATGCTAACAAAATGAAGTGCACGAAAGTGAGGCTCGGAAACTATCCGCGACCTAAAATGAATGTTATGACTTGAGTTATGATATGTTGTCGTGAATGCATGATTTTGAAAACGTATCACCCAATATGCTACTTGAAAACTAGTTATATAAAAATATTGTTACTTGAATGTGTGATGGTTCCATGTCAAAATAATTACTTTTGAGTTAATGGTGAAAAATGTAGTTAAAACTATGTAACGGTTTTAGTAATTGAAAAAAATCAGTTTACGTCGGACTTGACGTAATATATACATAGGAAAACTAACTCGTTTTTAAGGTCCGTTTCCCCCGAAACGTCCGTTTAGGCCCTCAAAAAACCTTGATTAAAATCCTGACAGCTTACTAACGCTGTGAATAGTGTTTTCAGCACGTTTTTGACTCAAAATTCGGTTAACCATAACTCACTCGTTTTAAGTCCGTTTTTCAAGTTCTTTATATCCACGCGAAGGTAATTAAGTGTACTAATATATTTTTAAACTTTGGATATTTCACAGAAAGTTTAAGGCCACTGATTGGCCAGTTAAAACTCGGACTGCATGTACAATTTTCCGGAAAATGGTAGTTTTTAAATCGTAACTTGAAAACCACGTATCTTTTTCGTTATAACTCCGTTTTAGTCCGTTCAAAAGGCCACGTTCATAACTAAAAATCTATTTTCTAAATCTTTAATAAAACTTATAAAAATGACTAACTTTTCGGAAAAATTATAAATTTCGACAGCGCTTCCGCGCTTATTTTAAACTTTACCATTTTTATCTACTTGTTTAACCACAACTTCACCACAAAAATCCCTTAATCTACTCATCACCAATCCTACTAGTAAAACAACTTCTTTTGATCATAACCAAAATAAATATTCATTGTGAGGCTAAAAATATATATACAAACTTAAATAAACATTTATAAAATTTATGTAACCATTTCCTCTAAAAACCACAACTAGAATTTGATGATCCATTTTTCGAACTTATCATTTTTATAAACTTCTAACTAGTACATACTTGTTATAAAAATTAATAGGACACATATGGGTGATAACATTTGATAAACATGAATAAAAACTACAACTTGAGCAAATATGATCATATGGACTTCATGAAATGTATGAAAAATATATATGAAAAAGTAAGAGATGAAGTTTTATGCTTACAAATTGCTTGATGAGGTTTAAGAACAAAGGATTTATCCTAAACACCCTAGGTTTTTATTTCAAAACCTAAACAAAGAGTGTTACTAGATTGTGTAGAACTTGAATAGAAAATTTTTGATGATCACTTCCTTGATATCACCATGGTGGCCGGATTTTTGAGGGAAGAAGAAGAAGAGAAAAACAACTTGATTGAGACTTGAATTATTGGTGTGAAGTGTATGAGAAAGTCTTGGAGTGTAAGTATATAAATAAAAAAAAGATCTTGCATATCTAGTTGAATCTTGTATTAAATGATACATACATATATATTTATTATTATTATTATTATGTAAATGTATAAATGTAAGTAGAAGTAAAGTTATTTGAGGATAGTAGTAACTTGTAGTATTGTTAAATAAGATTAGTAAGTTGTATACACATTTGAATATTTAAGGTAGCGTTAGATAAAAATAAATTTTCACGTGACAAGATATAATATATTGTAGTCATAAAAATTATAAAAATACATTTCTTGTAAAATTTGAGTGATATAATAATTATCGTGTAGTTTTTAAGAAAAGCGTCGTAATAATATAAATTTAACAATTTATATACAAAATAAATTCAAAACACTAGGTAAACTCAAAATATTGTTTTTATAAACTAAATGTAAGTATAAAAATATATCGGGAAAATTTTTGGAAGTATCGGGTCAAATGTTCAAACTAAATTTATTACGCGATAGCGTTTATTTAATAAGAAAATAACGTGTAATGAAAAATGAAAAACCACGCACGAACCGTTATGAAATGATGAATATGGAATATGAGAAATGACCGGAAATTGAGAATTGTGACATTCTTCCCCTGATAGAAGAATCGCGTCCTCGCGATTCAATCGCTGATACATAATGTTCTACCCTTAGGCTTAGAGAAATCAGAATGTATGGTCAAAGTGCTTATGCCAAAACTTACGCGTCTAGGTTTCTTATCTAAGGAGATTCACTGAATCCGAATAATACGGTGGATCACTTAATGGTCTAGGAAAAACGTACCAGTTACGCATTGCGGGCTTCCTCGGTCCCTATATAGAATGCTCGACCTCGGGGTGGGCTGATATTGAGTACAGGGTTTGGATTATTTCCTTCAATTGCCACATCTAGAGGAGCTTGCATCGGTGGCTTATTCAACTGAGGACAATTATTCCGGAAGTGATTCGGGCTGTTACATTCAAAGCAAGTCCTTTGATTATTCCTCATGTTGCCAATCTGTGTTTTACACTGCTCCTTAAAATGGCCGTATCGATTGCAATTTGTACACAAGCGGCAGGGCTTGTTCTTCGGGTGATGATAAGCACATTTAGCACATTTGGGATGTGTACCCGCATACTCTCTTTGTTCAGTACCAGTTGCCACAAAAACTCTTGCCCTTTTGTTGTCTGCTACCACGTCTATCTGCTTATTCGACCCACTTGCTTCCTTCCTCTTATCACTGCTCTTCAACGTACCATTTCTAACCATCTCGTCTGTCAGGGTTCCTGCCCTCAGTATTGCACTTTGTATTGTAGACGGCTCAGTTGTTTTCACAGTTCCACGGATTTCGGGGACAAGACCATATATGTACCTCGAGATTCTCTTGGACTCAGGGGTAACTAGATGAGGAACTAGTCTAGCTAACTCATGAAATCGGTCTGTGTAGGCTGCGTGACCAGCCCCTATCATGGAGTGGTGATAAAATTCATCTTCCAGTTTCTGCATTTCATTGTCCGGGCAGTACTCCTCTTTCAATAACGCCTTAAATTCGTCCCATGTCATGCCTATAGCTGCTTCTCTGCCCCTAGCCTGTAGCTGTGTGTTCCACCATGTCAATGCCTTCCCTGATAGCAAACAAGCAGCATACTTCACCCTCTGATGTGTGGCACAATTGCTGATATCGATCACTGACTCTGTCTTCTCTACCCATCGAGTATACGCCAAAGCACCTCCTATACCATCAAACTCCACAGGTTTGCATGCCGAAAATTCCTTATATCTGCATCCAATTCTGTTGTTGTTGTTGTTGGTGTTGTTGTTGTTGTTACTGCCAGCTACATTGTTGGTGTCGCCAGTACCGTTCCCGTTCCCGTGGTTTCCCGAGTTATTCATATGAATTCCAACTTGTGTAACAATAGTGGGAAGTAAGATTTGAAGTTGTTGAGCGATGATGGCGGCAAAATCAGGGTTTCCGCCAGTGTTGTTATCATTGTTACCCATGTCGTTACTGCCTTCTCTACCTCCACGCCCACCTGTCATTCCACCCCTTGGTACCGCACCACCTCGGCCAGTACTGCGTGTTACTCTCTTTGGTGCCATTATCTCTGCAAGGGAAAGAACCGTTGAATTCCCAATGTCTATACTTAACGTCCTCAAACATAATATCACGCCACAAATTGGTTCCTAAGGTGTCCACACCGATCTACGTATGCGTGGTCGCATATGTCCACGTGAGTTGTGACGCATTTATAATTATGTTGGCCACCATAATTATAATTGCCTCATTTCACACATGTACATACCACCAAGCATACATGTCTCGGCGATTGGTGTTACTTAAATAGGTAGCCAGTCTATCATCCGATTCTAAACGGTGAAGGAGGGATTTAGGGTAAGTATCTAGGAAGAGTCGCACTTGGTGTATAGGAAATTCCGTTAGGTGCTAAAGTCACTACGAGGTTTGGTCGCCAGCAGTTCCCAAAGTATCCTCAAGAGAACTCCCATCCTCGGGCAAAATCATCAAATCTATCCAGCTTTATAGTAACACTTATTTAGCTCGATCTCGCATCTCATCAAACAAGAACTGTCACGAGATCAAGTTAGATAAGTGCTCATTACTGAGCTCCATATCTTTGATGACCCAACTAGATTTTGGGACTTCCCTATTGGTACAAGGAAACTACGCTATCTAATGAGGTGGTTCTAGAAGAAATACTTAAGAAAACATATGCGCACGAAAAGTGAGTAAGGCGATAGGAAACGAAAGGATCGATGTGAAAGCGGTTATAGTCTAGGAACTAAAATGCAACCTAGTTCTCTATAACCAAGGCTCTGATACCAATCTGTCACACCCCCAAAATATCGCAGCGGAACGATAGTGTCATTGGGGTATAACGTCATAGCACAAAGTATGGATACAGAAAACGACCTCTATAATGAGACGTTTTGAAAAGTTTACCATTCGATAAATAAGTTAAAGTTTACAAGCAAGAAATCCCAAAGTTTGATAATACACAAAGAGTTTACAAAACATGTCGAATGGTAATTGTTAAAAGCACAAGACTCCAATGTATGCCATGAGACCCAAAAGCTCCATGAAATGCTATCACCTTAAGACCTGAGATAAACATGCTAAAAAGTGTCAACACAAAGGTTGGTGAGTTCATAAGTTTGTAACAAAATGATTTGAAATACTTTGAGAAATGTTCACACAGCAAAGGCATTGTAAAACCACTCAGTTCCAAGTTCCGCCCATACAAAACTTGCAACCTGTGTGTTCACAACCCATTGCCAAAATATAGTATGTCCATCATGTATGCATGTATCATAGTAGTTAAAAGTATAAATGTCACCACAAGAGTCTTCCAACAACTCGTGTTGGGATGTTTGTAAATTAATAGCCTTCCAACAACTTAATTTGGAGCCATTAATTCTTGTATGTTTGTAAATTAGTAGCCTTCCAACAACTTAATTTGGAGCCACTAATTCTTGTATGTTTGTAAATTAGTAGCCTTCCAACAACTTAATTTGGAGCCACTAATTCTTGTATGTTTGTTCCAAGTATGCATATGAAATCAAGTATAACCCAATCAAGTATAAAACGCAATCACGTCTAAGTATAGGTAATGTTGTTTGGCAAAAAGTTTAAATGTTTGGATAAATAAGCATATATCTCGCCCCAAATAGTTTATAGGAATTTAAATGAGTAAAAGCGGGGTATGAACTCACCTGGTGTGATTGATATGCTAACAAAATGAAGTGCACGAAAGTGAGGCTCGGAAACTATCCGCGACCTAAAATGAATGTTATGACTTGAGTTATGATATGTTGTCGTGAATGCATGATTTTGAAAACGTATCACCCAATATGCTACTTGAAAACTAGTTATATAAAAATATTGTTACTTGAATGTGTGATGGTTCCATGTCAAAATAATTACTTTTGAGTTAATGGTGAAAAATGTAGTTAAAACTATGTAACGGTTTTAGTAATTGAAAAAAATCAGTTTACGTCGGACTTGACGTAATATATACATAGGAAAACTAACTCGTTTTTAAGGTCCGTTTCCCCCGAAACGTCTGTTTAGGCCCTCAAAAACCTTGATTAAAATCCTGACAGCTTACTAACGCTGTGAATAGTGTTTTCAGCACGTTTTTGACTCAAAATTCGGTTAACCATAACTCACTCGTTTTAAGTCCGTTTTTCAAGTTCTTTATATCCACGCGAAGGTAATTAAGTGTACTAATATATTTTTAAACTTTGGAGATTTCACAGAAAGTTTAAGGCCACTGATTGGCCAGTTAAAACTCGGACTGCATGTACAATTTTCCGGAAAATGGTAGTTTTTAAATCGTAACTTGAAAACCACGTATCTTTTTCGTTATAACTCCGTTTTAGTCCGTTCAAAAGGCCACGTTCATAACTAAAAATCTATTTTCTAAATCTTTAATAAAACTTATAAAAATGACTAACTTTTCGGAAAAATTATAAATTTCGACAGCGCTTCCGCGCTTATTTTAAACTTTACCATTTTTATCTACTTGTTTAACCACAACTTCACCACAAAAATCCCTTAATCTACTCATCACCAATCCTACTAGTAAAACAACTTCATTTGATCATAACCAAAATAAATATTCATTGTGAGGCTAAAAATATATATACAAACTTAAATAAACATATATAAAATTTATGTAACCATTTCCTCTAAAAACCACAACTAGACTTTGATGATCCATTTTTCAAACTTATCATTTTTATAAACTTCTAACTAGTACATACTTGTTATAAAAATTAATAGGACACATATGGGTGATAACATTTGATAAACATGAATAAAAACTACAACTTGAGCAAATATGATCATATGGACTTCATGAAATGTATGAAAAATATATATGAAAAAGTAAGAGATGAAGTTTTATGCTTACAAATTGCTTGATGAGGTTTAAGAACAAAGGATTTATCCTAAACACCCTAGGTTTTTATTTCAAAACCTAAACAAAGAGTGTTACTAGATTGTGTAGAACTTGAATAGAAAATTTTTGATGATCACTTCCTTGATATCACCATGGTGGCCGGATTTTTGAGGGAAGAAGAAGAAGAGAAAAACAACTTGATTGAGACTTGAATTATTGGTGTGAAGTGTATGAGAAAGTCTTGGAGTGTAAGTATATAAATAAAAAAAAGATCTTGCATATCTAGTTGAATCTTGTATTAAATGATACATACATCTATATTTATTATTATTATTATTATGTAAATGTATAAATGTAAGTAGAAGTAAAGTTATTTGAGGATAGTAGTAACTTGTAGTATTGTTAAATAAGATTAGTAAGTTGTATACACATTTGAATATTTAAGGTAGCGTTAGATAAAAATAAATTTTCACGTGTCAAGATATAATATATTGTAGTCATAAAAATTATAAAAATACATTTCTTGTAAAATTTGAGTGATATAATAATTATCGTGTAGTTTTTAAGAAAAGCGTCGTAATAATATAAATTTAACAATTTATATACAAAATAAATTCAAAACACTAGGTAAACTCAAAATATTGTTTTTATAAACTAAATGTAAGTATAAAAATATATCGGGAAAATTTTTGAAAGTATCGGGTCAAATGTTCAAAATAAATTTATTACGCGATAGCGTTTATTTAATAAGAAATAACGTGTAATGAAAAATGCAAAACCACGCACGAACCGTTATGAAATGATGAATATGGAATATGAGAAATGACCGGAAATTGAGAATTGTGACATTAAATATCGTAATATTTGCGCTAACAAAGTTATATTGACTATATCATATATTGTGTTATGTGAATGATGGTGCCAAGGTTTAATAAGGCTATGGTTAGTATTGTTGGATTAAGGTTAAAATGAAGCTAGTTTGACATATCTAGCTAAAGAAGTGGTTAGACTAGTTGTAGAACCAGTTAAGGTACGCGACGTCTATGTTTGTTATAGAGACATGTTTGTTAAAGTGCTATGATAAATGATAGTGTTGTTAAGATGTGGTTAAAGTGCATTTGTGATAGTAATATTGTGGTTAAGTCTTTTGGACTACTAATTGAAGTGTTTGATGCATATATGTTAGATGATGTATGATAAGGATTTAAAAGGTACCTTTTTGAGGGGTCATTTAAGCCCTTAATTGATCACTTTTGTATCCGTTACTACTTAATTTCGTTCCTTTTCACTTTTTAGGTCTCTTGAAGGCAAATTGCTAGAATGACACTTATTTGGACGAAAAGTCGTGAATATACGAAGAAAATGGCCAAAGTCAAGAATCGAGACACTAAGGCTGCTGGAACTGAAGGGGACAGCGTCAGGTTCTATTTGTGACGCCGTCGGAACAAGTTTTGTGACGACTCAGTAGCCAAATTTCTTATTTACATGTGACGGCATCAGGTTTTAAAAGAGTAGGGCGTCGCAGCTCAGACGACCTAGATTTGATCTAGACAGCGTCAGAGACTGAAGGCGACGGCGTCACGGGCATAAGGTGACGCCGTCACAATGATAACGTGGCCCAGACGAAAACTTAATGACGGCGACCCGACGGTGTAACAATTAAAGAGTGACGCCGTCGCAGTTTGTAACACTATATATAGAATCCGAATTTTTCAGTTTTAAAGAGGTAGTTTTGTGGAGTAAAAACCTAAACCGAACCAAGGCTGTCTTGTACAGTATTTTAGGGTTCTATACCCTATTTTACATCAAGATAAGTGTTTTACTTCATTAATTCAATTATGTCTTCAATTGATTATGTGTATGCTTGCATGTTCTCCATGTCCGGCTAATTTACTTGTGTGTTTGCTTAGGTAATATGAAACCTAGTTATTGAATATTGATTGGTTGTCTCTTATCTTAATTGTGATTGACCTAGTATTGTGATAGGTCATTCGTTGTGTTATTAATGCTTGATTAATCTTTGTTGAACCTTAGTTTATAATCACCTAGAGTTATTGTAGGCTAAACATCCAAAGAATACCTTAGTGTTAAGTTTATGAATCCTAGAGATTTTGTAGTCATTAACCTTTGGTAGCTTCAAAGAGTTAGGGATAAACGCATACCCTACGACCTTAGAGACACAACGCGTTAAGAATAAGGACGTGACAATTCAACCAGCAATAGGAGATAACTAGGGAGTAATAAAACCTAAGTAAATACATTTTTAATCATCATACGAGCACACAACAATAGACATAGACTACCCCTAGCTTAGTTATTTAGATAATTAGATAAGTAGAGTAATCGGTAGAAATATCAACCCCCAAATCCAAACCCCGAGATTCGTACCTTTCCATTTCCTAAAAAATATAAAAAAGATAAAAAATGATCTTCCTCAACCCCAACCTTAGCGTAGTAACTTCTCACTAGCATTCCTATTCCCCTAGAGAACGATATCAATACCCGTGGCTTACCCTAATACTACACTACAATGATTAGGTTCATTGCCTAGGGTGTTGAAAAACTTGCTCGACGAAAAGGAAGTTCCTTTGACCCCGAATGCACTGTGTAAGCGTATCAAGTTTTTGGCGCCGCTGCCGGGGAATAGAATAGCTAGTTAGGAGTCCACCTCGTTTAGGTTTCCTTGCTTGATTCCTATCAAGTAAGATTTTTTCTCATTTTTAGCTTCCTCGTAGTCTATCCCCCTTCTTCGTGACCTTTGTTCATAACCCCATCACTTTTCATTATGGAAGGCGATAACCCACCAAACAACACTTTACCACCAACCAAATACCCACCGCTTGATCCAGCCTTTGCCAACCAACTTCGAGCTCGTATTGTTAGTGAAATTGGAGAGCTTAGAAACTGAATAGGATAATTGAAAATGCACTTGAGGAAGCCCTTAAGGAATCCACTAGCACTCTAGATAGTGATTCGACCTTAAGTGATTCAGATGATGACTTAGAAGATGGAGATTATAAGGTGTCAGAAATTATGGAGGATAATAAGGAGAAGGAGGAACTTAGGGAGTATTTCGATTCATACCCTAAAGGGAAGGAAACCGCCTATCACTATAACGTGGTTAACTTTCCGAGACCACCTTTAGAGCCTCGCATAAGAAGGGGTAACCCTAAAAACATCAAGATACCGTGCATGATTGGATACTTATATTGGGATCACACTTACATTGACTATAAGGCACCCATGAATATAATGTCTAGGCTCTACTACAATTGGATCATGAGCAAAAATCTAGGACCTATGAGGGACCCCTTTCGCCCTAGGAAAGAGAGTAACTATGTTGGGAGGGTTAAAGGATTGCATGTCTTCGTAGGTAACTTCACATATAGGTGTGATTTCATGATCTTGGAAAATGTTAAGGGCATCATTGATGGGTTTTTAGGGGATGTGACACTTGGGAGACCATTTATAGAGGAATCTAAAATGGTTTATGATCGAGAGGAAGGAATAGTCAAGTTCTCAAACGGAGCCGAGAGTGTTAAATACATAATGCCCTACAAAAACAAGAAGTTTGAGGGTATTGATGATTTAGATGTGGACAACATTCCGAAATTTGAAGTAGATTGGAAGAACAAGGTTTACTACACTGCTTGTCTTGAGTTAGGCACTGAGTATATTTGTGATGAGAGAAGGGTTAAGGAGATCGAATGGGCCTATAAGATTAGGACAACGTAGGGGCACGACTTCGAGTCTAGCTACAAGACTCATAAATAAAGAAAAAGCGCTTCGTGGGAGGCAACCCATGCTTAATTGTTTGCTTGTTTGTGTGTCGTGTATCTTTTATTGATTGTTCATTCTCATGTTTAAATTTGTAAAAATGCTTTATTTTGTCTTTAACCTCATCTTAATTACATATAAAGGTATTTTACATAAGGGATAAGTGTAGGGAGGATTACACACGTTTTCAAAAGAAACGTAAACGTGAGAATTACAATTATTAAAAAAGATATACGTGTGTGTTTGTTCGAGTCAAATGCTTGTATCGAGTCATAATGGATGTTTTGCAGGAAATTTTTCCAGATTTTAAAGATAAATATTTTTTCCATAATTTTTCCCGAAAATCGCAGACCAGTTTCTGTCAGGATAACCTGACGGCGTCAGGATCGCAACCTAACGACGTCAGGAGGAGCAGAAACAGCTTATTACTTTTCTCGTTTTCTGAGCTACTTATAAATTTTTTGGAATTTTCCAGGTCTTAATTTTCCAGAAAATCTGTAAACATCCATTCCACAAGCATTATATCCTAGTTTAGTAGAGTCATATATATATATTGTTACCGCCGATTTTACGCGAAGGTTTCGTTTGTTTTCTTCAAGTGTGCAGGTTTAATTTATCAAGAAGAAGATACATAAGATGAGAAGGAGCTTTTCACGGAAACATTCTTCTTGAAGAAAGATATAACCACCACTTCACACGGATCCTACCGAGCTAATCAGGGGAGTACTAGTTTCTTTCATTTTTAATTACCTTCTATTATCATAACTTTGATACTTTCGGGGAACATTGGGGACAATGTTCAGTTTAAGTGTAGGGAGGGAAAATAAAATGAGAACTTTGAAATCATGCTTATCCTTGACTATTTGCTTTGTCCAATTTCATTTGTGTAATAAACCATGAGAAATATCGGTTAGGGTAATTTTGGCACCAAATTTAAAATTTTTCATGACATATAGGAGTGGGCCATTAGTCTTAATAAAGCGTCTCATGGATAGGAAGTTATATGACTAGCACAAAAACCCTTTACCACTTAAATTCCACCCAAAATGTGAGGATCGCCCTTAGATTTGTAGGAATTAAAGCATTCATCTTTGATGTTTAGAGTGTGAACCGGTAGTATAATAGATTCTAGAACTTGTTTTGTGATGCATTATGAGATCGCTAGTAAGACTACACTTGTGTAGTTAGGAATAACTAAATGATAAGAGGCATTAGGATAACCCTTGTTTGATACCCGTATTATAATTACTTCTTCCACATCGGTTGAGTAATTCCCCCACACCCATGCGTTGTACTCATCTTTAGTACACGATACCCCTAGTTAACCCCTCAGAGCCTATCCTTTTCGCGATTCTCGTGATGTTTCGGTTTTCCGGAATATCAGTGAAGAGCATTGTTTACAATCCACCCCCAAATGTACACCCAAATCGCCTTAGCCTACCTTGTATGCACTCACTTTTAGTGCATTATTGTTATCACACTAAACACTTAGTTCAACTATCTAGTTGCTTGCATAAGTTGTTAAGTCGAGTCATATCCTTTGTACATAGTTTTGGGACGATTGGGACTCATGGGAAAAGTTAAATTTTATGAAATGACGGGAATGGAACGTTAAATTCAAATTCCCTTTATTTGCGTAATAATGTACTCCAAGTGTTTTGATCTTTTCAATTCGGGTCAAATTAGTGTTAGAGTAATAAAAAATCAAGTGTAGGGATGTGCCTATAAATCCCTATTATTTTGATGTTATCGTAGAGGATGGTAGAGTAAAAGTGTATGAAAAAAAAAAAAAAAACATACGGGCTACCATCCTACATCTATCTTTTAATTTATGTATGTTTATTTCAGTTTTCTAGAGTTTAGAGTGTCGAGTCTTGGCTTAGCAACGCCATTCTTCGCATGCTTGTAACATAAAGATTTTTGACTTACCACCACTAAATCGCCTATCCCACCAAACCCTTTGTTTCCCTACCGTAAGCCTAATATTACAACCCTTTAAAAGACCTCTTGGATAGTCTTTCCTAGGTTCTTACGCCAAAGCGGTGGAGGTTTGATCTAGTCTCAAGCCTATGGTAATCTATGTACTAGGACCAGTTAATGAGTGTTTATCTTCCATTTCCAACTTGTTATATTTCATATACACCCGAGAGATGTGAGTACCCAAACACCGCATGTGAGGTGCTAGTATGTAATTTCCGTGCTTGTTATGACTTTTGCGGGGCTTATATGTGTTGTGGATCGTTCTAAACTAATGCTTCATGACCCCTAACTTATAAATTAATTGGCTAAAAGCACATTTGCTTAAGGACAAGCAAATACCAAGTGTAGGGATATTTGATAAGGATTTAAAAGGTACCTTTTTGAGGGGTCATTTAAGCCCTTAATTGATCACTTTTGTATCCGTTACTACTTAATTTCGTTCATTTTCACTTTTTAGGTCTCTTGAAGGCAAATTGCTGGAATGACACTTATTCGGACGAAAGGCGCGAATATATGAAGAAAATGGCCAAAGTCAAGAATCGAGACACTCAGGCTGCTGGAACTGAAGGGGACGGCGTCAGGTTCTATTTGTGACGCCGTCGGAACAAGTTTTGTGATGACTCAGTAGCCAAATTGCTTATTTACAAGTGACAGCATCAGGTTTTAAAAGAGTAGGGCGTCGCAGCTCAGACGGCCTAGATTTGATCCAGACGGTGTCAGAGACTGAAGGCGACGGCGTCACGGGCATAAGGTGACGCCATCACAATGATAATGTGGCCAAGACGAAAACTTAATGACGGCGACCCGACGACGTCACAATTAAAGAGTGACGCCGTCGCAGTTTGTAACACTATATATAGAATCCAAATTTTTCAGTTTTAGAGAGGTAGTTTTGTGGGTTAAAAACCTAAACCGAACCAAGGTTGTCTTATATAGTATTTTAGGGTTCCATACCCTATTTTACATTAAGATAAGTGTTTTACTTCATTAATTCAATTATGTCTTCAATTGATTGTGTGTATGCTTGCATGTTCTCCATGTCTGGCTAATTTACTTGTGTGTTTGCTTAGGTAATATGAAACATAGTTATTGAATATTGATTGGTTGTCTCTTATCTTAATTGTGATTGACCTAGGATTGTGATAGGTCATTCGTTGTGTTATTAAGGCTTAATTAATCTTTGTTGAACCTTAGTTTATAATCACCTAGAGTTATTGTAGGCTAAACATCCAAAGAATACCTTAGTGTTAAGTTTATGAATCCTAGAGATTTTGTAGTCATTAACCTTTGGTAGCTTCAAAGAATTAGGGATAAACGCATACCCTACGACCTTAGAGACACAACGCGTTAAGAATAAGGACGTGACAATTCAACCGTCAATAGGAGATAACTAGGGAGTAATAAAACCTAAGTAAATACATTTTTAATCATCATACGAGCACACAACAATAGACATAGACCACCCCTAGCTTAGTTAATTAGATAATTAGATAAGTAGAGTAATCGGTAGAAATACCAACCCCCAAATCCAAACCCCGAGATTCGTACCTTTTCATTTCCTAAAAAATATAAAAAAGATAAAAAATGATCTTCCTCAACCCCAACCTTAGCGTAGTAACTTCTCACTAGCATTCCTATTCCCCTAGAGAACGATATCAATACCCGTGGCTTACCCTAATACTACACTACAACGATTAGGTTCACTGCCTAGGGTGTTGAAAAACTTGCTCTACGAAAAGGAAGTTCCTTTGACCCCGAACGCGTTGTGTAAGCGTATCAATGTATAATTTTATGTTATTGCCTATTTACTTACTAAGAGTTTTCGCTTACGGTTTAGCTATTTAACCGTTTTGTAGGTACTTATGTGTTGAAGGTAAGACCTTGATTAAGGTCTAGGATTGGAAGCTCGAGAATTGGATGTACTTGGAATATGTAAATGATTCTAGAATTAGGTGCCGAGCTCAAGTCATGGTTGAACCCCCAAGTGTCATAAAATTATTTGTAAATGTTATTTTGAAGTGTTAAGTCCAGGTCTTGCTTTTGGAACAAAGGTCATATGTGTTGTTTAAGTAAAATGTAAGCAAAGCGGGTCAAAACAAGTGTTTGGTAAAGCACCTGTTACTTGGTAAAGCACGTTTCAATGGGTCATTTGAACCAAGTATGAACATGAAAATGATTTATATGTCGTTCTAAAGTCTTCTGGAAGTTCCTATTTTGTGTCAGAATGTGAAAGTTGAGTTTTGGTCATTCTAGTCAAGTATGAAAACAGGACAGCAAGTAGTGCAAAATTTTGTGTCAACTTTGAAAGATCACAGAGAATTAACCGTTCGTCGGATTAAGTTGAGATCAAAACCAAAATTGTAATCCTCTGAGTCTATTTTCTGATGCAATTGGTCACATGTCATAATTCCAAGTTTAAGTGGGTCACATCAGTATTATACAATAGACTGCTCAGAAAACAAAATGTTGTGCATGAATGTGTCATGTTTGGAAATTCAAATAAAATCAATCGTAAGTCCGTAGGAGTCGTGTTACATATTATCTTATAGGGAATTAAGTCTACTTTATGTTAAAAATACTTCCACGGAGTTGGTTTGTAATAAAATTATAAAAGAGTTATGGTTTTATAACATAAGGTCTTTTCCAGTCATGCCATTTGCGCAAAAAATTGCTCAAATTGAAAAGGTTTCAGTGACGACTCTTTTTAATTGTCGAATAATTTTATTATAAAACACAAGTCGGGTTTAGTGAGATTTTTTGACCATTATGATCGTAACATTTTTTATATTCAATATAAAAAATGAGGGAAAAAAAAGAATTACTTAATTTTAGTTGTTTATGAGACTCTGCGTGTGAAAGTCTAGGAAGGTTGTGGTGGTGACATGTGTCACCTCCTGCACATCACCACCCCCCCGCCCCCCCCCCCCCCCCCGTGAAATTTTTTTTTTCCCGCCAAATTTTTTTTTTTCTAGCCAAAAATTATTACTGCATCACAGTTATAAAGTTACTGCATCACAATAATAGTGCATCTGCTGCTAGTACACTTGAAACTGCTGCTGGATCTGCTGCTAGTTATAAAGTTACTGCATCACAATAATAGTTGTGATGCAGTAACTTTGGTGCATCTGCTGCTAGTACACTTGAAACTGCTGCTAGTACACTTGAAACTGCTGTTGGATCTGCTGCTAGTTATAAAGTTACTGCATCACAATAACAATTGTGATGCAGTAACTTTGGTGCATCTGCTGCTAGTACACTTGAGACTGCTGCTGGATCTGTTGCTAGTTATAAAGTTACTGCATCACAATAATAATTGTGATGCAGTAACTTTGGTGCATCTGCTGCTAGTACACTTGAAACTGCTGATGGATCTGCTGCTAGTTTGAAGGAATCTACTGCTTGTGATGCAGTAAAAAAAATTTGGCGGAGAAAAAAAAATTTTGCCCAAAAAAATTTTTTTTTTGCGGGAATTTTTTTTTTAGGCGGGGGGGGGGGGGTGGGTGGTGACACGTGTCATATGATGTGGCATGATGATGTGGCAAAGTGACACATGTCACCTCCACATTCCTTCCTACCCTTTTCATTATAAGAAACTTTTCATTGTATCCCTACCCTATATATATATATATATATATATATATATATATATATATATATATATATATATATATATATATATATATATATATATAGATTTATGATCAAATGAGATCATTGTTAAAGTTCTAAAAATAAGATCAGAACTAATAAGATTAGAACAAGTGTCCCATTTATTAATTAAGTAGTTTAATTTAAAATGTAATTAGAAATTAAATGAAAAGGGTAATATAGGTCTTTTACACATCTAATCTAATAACCGTATACCCTAAAAATTACTAACCACCTCCACCTTCATCTCACTTATCTCCCTGATCTCTCCTCTCCTCTCATCTCATCTCTCTTCAAAACACAAACCCAATCATCCTCTAATCGTCATTGATTTTTCCGACTACCAATCCACCAACAAATCGACGCCACCAATCTAATCTAATAACCTTAATCTGACGCCACCAACAAATCCACCAAGGCTAGAAAACCCACCACTGATCTGTTGTACACCGATATGTTATACCGTACCAGAAAACAAAGCCCCTCAATATGTTGTACACGAGGCCTTTCATGATACATCCAACAATGTTTTGTACTCATGATTTGTTACGATCTACTTTTGTTTTCTCGAGCATGGTACTTCTCAGAAATTGTAGACAGGACCTCTTAGTTGGTTTTTGTTACAATTTATTATTTTACACAAGATATTCATTTGGGTTTTGTTTTGATCTATTGTTTTACACGAGATATTCAGTTGGGTTGGGTTGTGTTATATCTTACTTTTTGTGTAAGATTTGTATTCATGGCCATTTTCGAGAAAGGGTTTTTTTTATGGACTTGGTGGTCGTGGTACAGGTTGTGATGGTTGTATCATGTAGCGAGTGTATCATGAGCGAATTTGGGTACAAGATGGTGGAATCAGTGTACCGGAATCTGGGTACAAGATGGTGTACCGGTGTACCGAAATCTGGGTACAAGATGGTGGAATCGGTGTACCGGAATCTGGGTACAAGATGGTGTACCGGAATCTGCTGCTGTTCATTTTTGGGTACAAGATTGGTTTATGTATCGGATTGGGTTATGTTTTGAAGATATATATGTATCTGATTGGTTTATGTACATCGTAATCTGATGTTTTTCATGTTTGGGTTTGAAGATTTATTGTGCAGTTTTTGGTACACAGATCTGTATCTGTATCTCATATGTTTATGTATCAGATTCTTGGTAAAACGCACAGATTCCGGTACACTGCTGTTAGTTTTTTAGATAGGTTCTTAGTACACAGATTCTGAGTATGTATCTCATTGAAGTAGTGTAGCAGTTTTTGGTACACGGATCTCTATATGTATCTCATCTGTATTGGATTATGAATAAAATTGCACGGATTCCGGTGTACCGGAATCTGCTGCTGTCAGTTTTGTTTGGTGATATCGGAATCTGCTGCCGTTAATTTGAAAAAATATTGATCACATTTGGATTTGAATTCTCTAAAATACTCTTGAAACCCTATTTAATTACAATGATGTTACTCATTTAATGCTAATCTCATCCAACACAAATACAATGATCCAACAGTCTATATTGGGTCTTACTTTTACAACTTTAAGCTTGATCTCACATTAACCCTCTCATGTATATATATATATATATATATATATATATATATATATATATATATATATATATATATATATATAAATATATATATATATATATATATATATATATATATATATATATATATATATATATATATAAATATATATATATATATATATATATATATATATATATATATATATATAGAATCTAGATCAAATAAGATCATACTTAAAGTTGTTAAAATGAGATCAAACTAAAATTTGACAAACGACACTCTCCTTACAACAAAAATAAATTTTTTATCAACTACAACAGAAATTGTTAAAGTTTCGATAGATTTCTTTTTAAAATACATATATATACATACATATACATATATATATATACATATATATATACATATATACATATACATATATATACATATACATATATATATATACACACACACACACACACACATATATATATATATATATATATATATATATATATATATATATATATATATATATATATATATATATATATATATATATATATGATAAAGATCAAATAAAAAGACAAATATCCGTAAAAAGATAAAAAGATTTTTTTTTCAAAAAACGTTCTTGAAAAATTCCCAAAAAATTTCACAAGATCGGGTATGATGGTGCATGAAAAAGTTGTGAAAAACTTTTTTCTAAAAGTAGATATTTTTTCCGAAAAAAAATTATGAAAAAATACGTTTGCGCATTAAATCGTTTTTTTGTGTATCAAAAATTGATTTTTGTACCCAACTTATTTTGACTTTTTTCATCAAAATAACATTGCGCATCTAACTAAAACAAGTTGAAAATTTTGTGCATCAAAATTCGTTTTTTGTGCATTAAAAAAGACGTATCAAAACTCAAAATTATAAAAAATGTTTTCACAAAAGTTTTATGCACCAACATACCCGATCTTGTGGATTTTTTTTGGAATTTTTGGAGAATTTTTTATAAAAAATAAATATTTTTATTCTTTTTACGGATATTTGTCTTTTTATTTTAACTTTACCCATATATATATATATATATATATATATATATATATATATATATATATATATATATATATATATATATATATATTCTGAACCCAAGGCCTTTTGTTTAGTAGTACGTGAGTTGCCCATCAACTTAGAGGTTATGGATTCAAGCTTCGCTGAAAGCATGTGTAAGATATATTATGAGATAGGTGGTATAGAGTGTGGAAAAATTATCGTTCATTTATAAAAAAATACTGAAGCTGTAAAGTTTTAGGGAGTTGATAGTCACATCAAAAAAATGATTGACACACTACAATATTACATGACTATTGCACAAGTTACAACATGATATATGCATATTGTGGTGTGAGATTTTTTTTATTTTATTTTATTTTATTTTTTATTTTATCAACCCCCAAAGTTTTATAACATCATTATGAAGTTCTATAATCTTTTTAATCAAAAAGTTATCACTCTATATTTATTCCTGAAATGGTTTTGACATGATTCATCTTCAATAATGATCGTGATAGCTATATTACAATTCGACAAAACAATAGCATGATGACATGATAAATAAATATTGATTGAAAGCAAGATTGTCTATATGCAATGGAACAAATATGAAAACTAGAATATCATTTTACCTGTTATTGCCAAATATATTTTTGTACATCCACATTTATTGTTTATAATCCGGATTAGGTCTAGCCTTTTATGGCGACAAATTTGATCTATCAAATCTATCTTTTTTTGTCGTGGCACATGAACTTTGATTGTTTTTACCTGTTATCGCCAAATAATTTCATCTTCAAACACTTGGCTAGCTTCTTTAACTACCTAATGATTTTGGCTTTAAAAAAGCATTATATTTATAAATAAAAAGCCTCTAGTTATTTTTATTGCTTAAAGCTTGTGAACGAGACCTTTCTTTTCTATTCTAGGGTGAAAAAAAAAATCATAAACACACACACATCACTCCATTCTTTAGGAAATCAAAAACCTAAAAATCATAATGGAAAATGATCACCAAAACTACTTCCAACGGCCAAACTACCCATTGCAGCTTCTCGAACAACGATCCGGAGACGATGAAATTGTGGAGCTGCAACAACAAACAAAACCTAAGCCACAACAAAAAAGACCAACAACAAAAGACCGACACACAAAAGTGGACGGTCGTGGCCGCCGCATACGCATGCCAGCTATATGCGCGGCCAGAGTGTTCCAGCTCACGCGTGAGCTGGGACACAAGTCTGATGGTGAAACCATCGAGTGGCTGCTACAACAAGCTGAGCCTTCAGTTATAGCAGCCACTGGAACCGGAACAATTCCTGCTAATTTCACTTCACTAAATATTTCCCTACGCGGATCCGGTTCCACAATCTCGGCTGGTCATTCCTCGTACTTGAGGAACGGTTTCAACTTAGTCACGAACCATCCAACTTCGAATATGTTGGATTTCGAGTCACCAGTGTTGGATCCAAGGGGTATTCATATGGGTCATGTTGCATCTAGTTACATGACTCAATCTAGTAACAGTTTTACGAGTAATTCCACATGGAACTTTTCGAACAATAGTAACAATAGTGGGTTGCATTTCATGAACTTTGGTACACAAATGGGACACTTGCACGGGCTACAGTTCGACGGTGGTGCTGTGGCGGAAACTGGCGGTTCGAATCAAGGCGATCATTATGATCATCAACAACCCGAAACAAGTAGTAGCAGCCACTCTTAGACCATGTAAGGCAGTAAGGGTCGTATACCATCAACAGTTTATTACATGAAATTTGGTTAAATGTTGTTGAGGTTATTAATGTCTTTAAACTTATATATTATCAAAATGAGTGTCTTATTGGATGTGTATCTATTTTTCAAAAGATCAGGCAATATAATTTTCTCATAGTTATTCTCACAATTAAGTCCTAACATATAATTAAGATGCATGATGAAATTATTTTTGTGTTGAAATTTTATTGACACTTGCTATACATTATATAGCTTCGTTTAAGACCTGTTACCTATTAAGCCTCAACATTGGAGCTAAAATGGATTGATTATATATCGTCGGCGCGTTAGTTGATGTGTAACGACTATAGTTCACTTAACACATCCACAAGTTAACAATCGTCTTTGTTTTCTTTAAATCTCTTTTGCAATCTCTAATCAGTTCCCGAATGTTGCCTATGGTTAGTTTGTGAAAATGTAATTGATCGCTATTAGTTTGGAAATGGAGACTTTTGTTTGGGAATTGCCCAAAGAAAATGACATGAACTTTTTTTATTTTGAAGTAAAAGACTTCTTGTATTCATGTAAACCAAGATAATATAAGATACTTATAAATCTAGGAATTGTCTAACTAATGCCTGAGGCAAGGCTAAACCACATTTATTAAACTTGAGCTTTCCTTTTATATTACATATTTGTATTTAGTACACGTTAATTAAACTTATAAATTACTATAATTAAATCTGATTTTTAATTATATAAACTGAAACTTTCTTTTTATAGTCACGTTAAACCTTGCACTGAAACACCTGTTAGACAAACTCATAAATCTATACATTCTCTTGCAATTTCATTCAGGTGTAAGTAGAAAAGTGGTTAGTTTGTTAAACTTGAAAATCAAACATTTCCCATAAAGCACAAAATATATAAGTTGGGTGAGATGGTTTTTGGGTATTGAGTGTTCGGTCCTACAACCCATGATTCCTTCTCTGCCATTGTTTACTATTGTTTCTGCATCATCAACCATTCACATTTTACTCACAAAACTCCATATTTATGAGTTGTACATGTCGTTTCTCCATATATGTAAACACATACACACACTTTTATGCACTACTATAAAATAGGGCATAAAGCCCGATTAAAAAGGTGCAAAGAGCCCGGTTTTGCATGAGGACACAAAAGGGAAGGGACTCTATGTGAAAACAAATTGAGCTCGGTTTGAAAACGGGCTCTATTACATGTTATAGAGCCCGATTTTCTATCAAAGAACCTGGCTTTATGTGAAAAAAAAAAAAAAAAAAAAAAAATCCAGCCATGAAATCCAATTCTTATTGGCCAAATGAACATTGTATTGATTCAGATAAGAAAAGATTCATTGATATGACAACATACTTTCTACTGATAGATTCTTGCAAGTAACACATTTCAAAAAATTACAAGCTACCTTAATTGACTACTTAAGTATATCTTTGGGGCAAATATAGCATTGCAGCAGTAGTATAACTACATGTACTTTAGCAATGTAAAAAATGGCTCATCTTCAACTTTCACTTCACAACTGCAATCTTCAACTTCCGTTTTTAATCTCAACAACTCACCTACTCTGCAAAACCAATTCCCACTATTTTGGTGTAGTTTTCATTTAATCAATCCAAATACGCAAACTTGTGTCAAGTACTACCTTAATCTGAATAAGCAATGTCTGAATCTGTGCATCAAGCAGAAACAAGTTGTACTTAATTTGACGGAATCTCAAAACTTCAAAATAACATAACAGTAAACACACATACATCTGATTCTTTTAAGATCTCTATACATTAGTGGCAAGTGCATCCATAATTAAGGTTGTTACATAAAGTTAATTGAAAACCACTAGGGGGCAGAATAGTAAAAGAGCGACCGTAATACCGTATCTAGTGCAAAATAAAGACCATTTTGTGTTGCTTGAACCTAATACATCTTAGTCAAGAAAAAGTAATTGTATAGGTTTTTAAAGAATATACATACCATACAAAATGACGAGGTAAAATAGTAAAATGGCGACTTTTAAAGTTTGTGTTTAGAGGAGGTAGAAGGTTATACCAAATAGCTTCTTCATTTCCTGACGATCAGAGCATGAACTCAAAACTGGTGCCACAACATAAGTAGGATCTGAAGCAATAAGCAACAACATAGTTTATTAGACCATCAAGAGATAAATACAACAAGTGCTTTAGATGAGCGAAAAACAAACCTTTTGGAGATGCAGCCACATAATAAAGTGTGTCGGTGAGTGCAGCTGTGATAACAACTGCAATATCCACGAATGAGGGGACACCTTCACAAAGTGTTTATATATCTGAATAAACTGTATAACCAACCTACATGTTAAAATTATGGTTATGGTTAGTATGATTTTCTGGTTATACTATGCACATCAGGTTAAAATTATGGTTATTAAGATTATCTGGTTATACTAGTCGTAGAGAAAGAAAAATAGTTGGGCGGTTTAAGTGGTGAATCGCTTCAGATCAGGTCAAAATGGAACACTGATCGAACCATTATAGTATAAGTATATAGCATGTTTCAGTTTTAGCTTACCACAAAGCTCGTCAGAGATATAACAAAGCCAGAATAGACCCAGTAATAAGTAAACAGGTAAAAAATGCTGCCTCTAGTTACATACATCGTTACAAAGAACATCATGGTAGCTAGAAAGTATTTTCAACTACTGGAAAACTAGAAGGGGGGGTTGAATAGTTTTACCAATTAAAACTTCGTTTTAAAATATTTAGATCGACTTATGTCAATCTATTTAGATGTGTATGTTGGAGTTGATAGATAGATATATATATATATAAGTGTAATGAAAGATAAAGAGTAAGAAGCACATAACCACAACACGAGTATTTATAATGGTTCGGCTACAAGTACACCTTCCTTGCCCTACTCCACTCCCCGAGTCACCTACTCGAGAGTTCGTAATCACTACACGACACTAACTCCTTATGGCGGAGAAGCCTTCACAACGTCGCCTACTCTTTTTCCGGTACTAGGCTAACCACCGGGTTCTTTACACCAAGGTGAACCACACCTACCACAACGTCGCCTACCCTTTATTTGGTACTAGGCTAAGTACCGAGTTCCATTACAATGGAGGAACTACTACCCATCACTACACAACACCTAATCCCAAAGGAGACCCACTCCTTATTACAACACCATCAAGGATATCAATATCCTTGGAAACAAGCTATCACTATTTGTATAATGATGCACCTCATCGATTATACGACCTTGGCATCCTTCACTAGTGCCACTTGATTTAACTCCTAGGCATCTTTCACTAATGCCCTTGACACGAACGCTTGGCACCTTTCACTAGTGCATTCGTCTTGACTCCTTTGGCATTCTTCACTAATGCTTTTGACATGGACTGTTAGGTCACTAGTTTTACAAACACAAGTTATAAGAGAAGAGATGAAGGCGGATGAACAAGTTATAAGCACACACACACAAGATAATATGACCGGTTATGCAAAGAGAGTGAATGAGAGAATAACTTGAACAACCAACCCTCAAATGAGGGTTTACAAGGGTATTTATAGGAGGGAAGCTAGGGCAACACTCCTAGTTCCCATCCTTTCTTATATGGGCTTGGGCCTAAGCTTATGGGCCTTCTACATAAGCTAGACCTTAAACAAACATAAAGGCCATAATAAAGCTACCTATTACATATGAAATATAAATACTTGAAATACTGTTTAGGAGTGATTCCAACAATCTCCCCCTCAAGTATATATGAATGTAAACGGTGAAGGCGTTGATGTAATATTAGCTCTGACGTCTTTAGACATTCTTCCTTTCTTGTGAGAGGAATTGCCTTGATTCGAACAATCTCCCCAGTGTAGAGAGATAGTTATCTTTGAACAGTTATGCTTCGACGTCATCTTTAACTTTGTTCTTTGATCATTGTTCTTTGTGTTGAAAGTGATAGTATGTTGTTGTCTGCATCAGTCTGCCTCAGGTCTGCTTCGCTGCTCCAGTGTCTCCACGTCATTCTTCAACATGCTCACACATTCTTTGACGTTGGAATTCAATACTAATGAAGTTCTTTAAGTCTTTAACTTTGTAGATTCTTTGGTTTGACGAAGAATCATTCTGACGGTTGTGTTGCTTTTGGATAAAACTTCCATTAGTGATGATGTTGGCGTGAGCATGAGAAGAATCAGCACGATAATCCCGCTCCGGAGCTTCCATAAGAAGAAAACATGTCAAACGGTTAGTAATAAGCGGATTCCGGCACTTACAAGTTTGAACTTCGAGAGTGTTAACAGCATAGTGTGAAAACACAACTCTAATTCTTACAAAGGCCGTTCCTGAACTGGAGTCCCACAAGTGAGATAACGCGATGTACCGAAGTACATCTACAGTTCAGATGAGTCGCTGAGGTACACCGTAGCATCACCTCACGACTGTAGACCGTTTGAGACACACTCCGCGTAATCCACGGGGAGTTACCGAAGTGACCTGCTGTCAGGGCTGTTTGATGTTGACCCTGGCAGGAGTTTCCATTCAATCACTGAGAATCACAGATGTGAACCTCTCATAAATGTTCTCGACAGATTGCTAAGATCCGTGAAGGACTCGATATGAACCACTGATGATCTTATTTGTTGATCATCAAGTGATTAAATGTCAAGTGTTCCTAAGAGATCTTTTGATGAATCTCGTGGCTCTAGACTCAATAGTGCGTTTTAGTTTTCCTGAGCGGAGACTAGGGAGAGGGTCTCCTTCTTCAATACCAGCGATCTCTAAGAGAAAGCCAATAGTTTACGTAGGGTTCCCTGTGAGAATGAAACAAGCTTCTGTTGAGAAAAACTTGAGTGGCTAAGAAGGTTTAGTGCATGCGTCACTGGGTCCATGACGACTTTTAATCTTCAATACCGGTGTCACTAAGTGACAACCAGTAGCATATGAATTGAACCCGGTGTCTGCCCTAAGTTGAATAATCTGGAGGGCTATTTCTTTTCACCCTTTACTTTACATTTCTTTTTGATTCTTCAACTCCTTCTTTCTCCGATTCTCATTTTCTCCTTTTTACAGTCATTCCTAAGGACTTCTAACACTAACTAATGGTAGTGTCCTTGGGTAGATCCCTCCGGCTCTGGCGGATCATAGGACGGTTATTCCTAACCTTAGTCACCTTATAACTCCATGACTAACCTATGTTGCCATTAAAACCACTGTATGTGAAAATATCTCTCAAAGAGTTTGTAAATGAAAAACATGTTTGAACCACTGTGAGAGATGAAGTTTTGCATAAATACTCCCCCTCCACATGTGCTTAATAGTTTTAATGGTTAAATGCACAGTGAGGAAAGAGCGCGCACTTTTTGAATTGATCCACTGAAGATAGACAATCCCCCGCGAGACACGGTTACGTTGCATAGTTAAAGAGTTACATTGTCAGCTTTTAGGTGACAACTAGCTCTAATAACTACTTTGAAGGTGTAGAAAAACCTTGAAAGGTTGTTATACCCGTCAGAGTTCATGTCTATCAAGAGTTTCTCGAATGGTACTTTCTACTTGGACAAGTCCTTTGCGAGACACGTTTACATTACTAGCGAACTAGCTTGAAATTATTACCCGTCCAGGACAAGTCTTTTCGAGTTACTAACAGTTTAGTACCGTCAATTCGTTGGTTAAGTCTGAGGTACACAGATTCATTTGCATTTTGTACAACATATTTCTTATCACACAATTTTCTCCCCCTCAAAAATGGCATATAAAATGTTATTTTTGAACGGTTGAGAATAAATATGACCATTTCGAGTGTTGCGGGAAGATGACCACTATGAACAATTTGTGAACAAAGTTTTAAATCAAATACTCCCCCTCAACTAGTGATATAAACGGTTGAGGTTTTGAAAAATCATATGGGGAAGTACTTGTGTTTTTGAGCAAAACCTTGAAAAATGAAAGGTTTGATAGGTTTTACTCAAAAATAAGAAGCTTTCGCTCCTTTTATAAGGATTGTGGCACTGAGGCGTACCACAGGGTCCTTTCTTGACCATTACGGGTTGTACACTGTTATGTGTGCACAAGCCATTGACATATATAATTACACATCCAAAATTATATGAAGGAAACAATTCAAGGGGTACCAGGAAGTGCAGTGATGTTCCCAGGAGTACGAACAGGGCGTTGATTGCCGGTGATGTTGATCCTGGGTCGACCACCAACAAAACTTTCCAACGTTCTGAACTGATCCCTTCTGAACAACCGTTCATCAATCATGGTGATGATCCTTCTCACATCCCTCCTTTCCTGAGAATTCCAGCGCTTAGAAGACCCAATTTTCAGGTGTATATCCTTCAACCTGTACGCCAATCCATCCCTAAATCGCTTCAAGGTATGATCCCCGAATTTCTGAAGTTCACTACACGCCATTAAGCAGTTTCTTTGAAGTTCACTGTGGTAAACAACTCCGAATGGTTTGCTGATGAGTGTATATTGAGTTAGCTGATTGATGTCGGGAAGATCAAGCGTTGGAGGAGTGAGGTTGACACGTTTCTGATATGATTCAACGGCAAGCTGAAGATCTTCAACACGTTCTTTGATGACTATGCGTCTGATGAAGATGAGCAGTGACTTGATGAATTCACGTTGTACTTCAGTTGGAAATTGTCTCATGCGACCTTGAACTTTGGCAAGATACATGTCTTCAATATCGTTGATGTTCAAATTCTCAAAGTCAGCTTCAGAGAAAGCATAGTCCCTTTCGTCTTGTCTTTTGACCACAATCTTCTTGAGAAAAGTGTAGTCCCATTTAGACGATAGACCAACATGTTGGATGGCCACGATACTTTTAGTACTGAACACTGCATGTTGAGACTTCTGGACCAAGCAGCTTTTGTAGTAGATTCTTTGGCGTTCCGGCCAATGGTGAATCCCATACATTGCATCTTGGTCATACGCTACCACTTTGTCGGAGAACATGTGGGTAGCACGTTCCTCGATGGCTATACAATCAGAGTATATTGCAGCAGGGAATGGAAGTGTCAGAGATGTAGCGTATTTCCTTGAACCATCGCCACCGTGTTGAAGAAAATCTAAGTCTTTGTTGAAGAAGTTTCTGAAAGGAATCCTAGGCTGATCAGGTTGGCCAATGGTAGGTAGAGGTCGAGACCAGTCGGTGTAATATGGAGGATTGTCCCGTTTTGTGAAGTCGATGTTTGCTTCTGGGTTGAGCCAATCCATGTTATTAGACATGGCGCGAGCAATGTTTTCAAGGTGATATTCAACCTCGATTGCACTTTCCGAGCTGTCTTTCAAAAGTAGGAATGCTTCATTCTTGATGCGCTTCAATTCAGATTTCGTCATCTTCTTCACACGGAATCTTTCTTGCAAAATCTTTGCATGCTCCAAGGTACTACCGTCTACCAATTCTTGACCTTCTTCAGGGTAGGGAGTGTTGTTAACAAGTGTAGCAAACCAATCAAATTCTTTAGTTTTATCGTCATCTAGCCATGATATGACGTCAGTATAAAGCGTCTTCTTCTTCTTTTTCGAAGGCTTAGATGATGATGCTGGTTTCTGTCCTTGTTTGGGAGAGGTGGGTTGTTGTTGGGGATCGAGGAACTCTTCATCTTCACCACCCGTATACTCAAAGTAATCACCTGTTTGTTGAGTCAGGGGTGGTAACTCGGAATCGTCCCGAGGTTTATCAGTAGAAGACCGAGGTGGAGGAGACTTCTGTTGAGAAGAAGTCCGTTGTAGAGGAGGTAGCATCGAAGAAGATTCACCAGATTGCTTCTGACGTTTAGATGCAGAGTCCTTGTCCTTATCATCGTCATCTCTTGGCCGTTTGGGTTGTTCGGCTGACTCCTTGCATGATGATCTGAGTTGAAAATCAAGTAGATTTTCGAAAAATTTAGCTTCATCCGAAGTAAACGTTCCAGATCGCTTTGACATTTGCATCACTAGTTTAGCGATTAACTCAGATTCAGAGAGATCAGCTTCTTTGGCCATTGTATGTTTAACCAATGCGACGATGTTAGGGGTGAGTTGTCTGGAAAATACTTCTCTAGTCACACCGGGGACAGTGTCGAGAAGAAACTTGTGGGTATGATCTCTTGCTGTCTTCTCCAGTTACTTTTGGACTTTAGGAACGATATCCTGAAGGTACTTGTTAGTGTAACCTTTGATCATTTCGTTCAGTTCCTCTTTACGATGACTCTTCATGAACTTCTGAACAAATTCCCTTTCTTTCTGCATCTTGTCTTTCTCATCATTTAAGTACTGTATTTGGTCAGCAAACTAATTCAGTTTTCTGTAAAGTATGTCCTTCTTTCTGACTTGTTGGACAGCTTTCACAATTCTTTCATGAGTCTGAGAAATCCAAGATTTAGTTGGTTTCTTCACGGATTTGGATGATGATTTGGTTGACATCTTAGATGGTGGTGGTGATGAATGAGATGAAGAATCCGATGATGATGATATGTGAGGAGATTCCGGGTCCTTTGGTGGTTCAGAAGTTTCCTTCTGTGAGCGTGAAGGACTATCCAGAAGCACATCGTCGTAAGCAGCATCTTTATCTTTCTCAGTTTCCAGTTTCTCAAAATCATATACAATAGTATCCTCTACAGGCTTTTGTTGTTGCACACGAGTGGTGGCACCAGATCCCTTATCGGGTCGATTAACCGCATCAGGATCTGGAGAGGAGTGGGCAGCACCACTTGATCCTCCGGGGCCACCCATTTGATCTTTAGCAAATTCTTCAGCCTTTTGAAGGTGTCTGACGATTGTAAACTTCTTCCTGTACGATTTATCCAGTTGCTCTTCTTCTTCTTCAGAGCTCTCATTATAGGGAACAATTGCTGGAGTCTTCCCTTTTCCTTGGACAGCTGGAGGACTTGGAGGTTTTGCTACTGAGGCAGGTGCTTCGGTTGCAGTTGCAGAGTAATGAACCTCTTCATCTGTATAAGTACCTTCAGAGCTCTCGTCCACAAGCTTTCTTTGTGGTTCAAGTGTGGGAATAGGTTCGGCTTCCTTTACAGGAACAATCCTTTTAGAAGGAGGATTCCTTTTAGGAAACTTCCTTTGACTCACAGTACTTGTTGCGCTTCCTGCACTTCCTATTCTGGTTCTCCTTACAGGTGTTCCAGAAGATTTTTCGTCGAGATGACCAACTTTGCCTTGTCTAACTGCTTCCAGATACCTTTTGTACGTTTCGAGTTTTCTGACATCTTCAGTTAGAAGGAAATCTGGCAACACAGCACCTTGTTTCTTTGTAGACGATTCCTTGATTATGACAGATAGAATAGGTTCCGTCAACATATCGTGATTGTCGGGGTCATTGAGCCTCTTGGGAATATCAGGATGAAGTCCAAGTGCTCTCTGGATCAATAGTTTAGTATATCTGATGTAGGGAATCTTTGAGCCAAGCTTGTTGAGAAATGACATCATGTCATCCCAAATCAGAGCTTCGATAGCGATGTGTTTCAAGTTGACCAGTGCCCAAAATATTTGCAGTTCCATGAGCTTAGGATGCTCATAGCCACTGTCACGACCAGAAACAGACTTGGTGATGATCATGTAGAGAGTTCTCCAGGGTTGAGGAATACTCTTAAGCTCTACGTGAGAATGCTTGGTGATTACTCCTGTAGCCTCGTCATAACCGATATCGATTAAGAATTGGAGAGTGAGCTCTTCAACAGGTGTGGCATATAGTTTGGTTGGATCGACTTCAGGAATTAGGAGAACAGCCCTTAAGTCTGCAGGTGTAATGGTGACTTGTTTGTGATTCAGAGTCACCGTCACAGCAGTCCGTCCTTTGACCCTTTCCATAGTGTTCCAGAACTGTTGGATATAGATCTCAGGATCAGTTGCAGAGTGAGTGAGCATGTTCTGATACGGATGAGTCCTCAGAATATCAATAGCAATTAGACACGAAGATTCTGAGCAAGTGAGGGTGTCAAAGTCAACACGGAGATTATTCTTTCCTATCTTCATTGGATAGCCATAAGGATAGATATCAGCAATGGAGAGAACTTCAGATGCATCCACATTCATTTGTTCAGCCATGTCGTGATCTGAAATAACATTAGCCAAAAGAACCAACATATCGAATGACATAATGTTAGTCAACAGAAGGTCTTATTGTCTAGTTATTGAATGTACAGTGATAATGATTGTTACGAGTCCTAAGTCACTTGTCTGTCCAATAGTCTAATGATGTCGTGAAATGTTTCATGAGTTAGTTAACTTTAAGTTTTAAAGTTTATGTTATCACTTATTGTTCACAACATATCAAACGATTAAGTTTATTAGTGACATTATTGGATTCGTGATGATATGATAAGTTTATTAACAAGTTTGTACACGTAACAATTCATAATGAAGGTCCATCCAGGCTTATGCGTAGCAATGACAAAGTTATGCGTAAGCAAGTGTTTTATACGCGTAGTTATAAGCTTACGCGTAGGATCCTATCTTACGCGTAGAAAAAGTTACGCGTAGGAAAAGGGGACCTTACGCGTAGATCTTACGCGTAGGCGTATAAAAACCTTACGCGTAAGGTTTACTCGTAAGAGTAGACCTTATGCGTAGAGGCACTGTTTACGCATATCCTTCACAGGATACGCGTAGTCCCACTGTAGAACCTTACGCGTAGGCATAACTGACTACGCGTAGGGTAATCCTTATGCGTAGAAATGCAAATGACCTTTGTTCTGAATTTTAAGCGTAACAAATCCTGAAATAAGTTCATCGAATCATTAACATTATCACATAAAATCATTTTAACAACAATTTATGGCAAGAACACATGTCAAACAGTTATGCGTAGAAATCCTTACGCATAGTCTAAAACCCTAAATCTACGCGTACGAATTTTAGCCATAGAATTTGCACCAAAGTTTTTCTGGTATATCTTAGATGTTGTGAGAGCATATTGACCAAGTCTTAACACTTAGTTTGCAGTGAATCAAAAATACCCAAACTCAAGAACCTTAAGCCTTAATTTCTAATTCTGACACAATTAGTGTTTCTGGGTGGTTATAGAGCATGGAAATCATCAATTTATCATCATATAAGCATTACACAACAACCTTTTTGACCAAAACACTTCAAATTCAAAAATACCCAATTCGACTCATAAACCCTAATATTCAAAAATCATCAATTCGTGTTACTGGGTTTGTTTTGAGCTTAGAAACGATATCATAGATGTTGTTAAAACATTTTGACACATTCTTTTTAACCATAAACACCCATTCTTGATTGGGTGTTCATACGTTTACGCGTAGACCACTAAATCAAGATTACACGATGTTTTAACCGTTGGATTCGTGTAAAATTTAAAACCATTGTTTAGAATCTTGTTAGGAACATGAAATCACTTACAAATTGACGATCTTAAACACGGTTTTGACGAACGATTCTTAGGCGTAGGATGTATTAGTGTTTTGAGTAATAAATGAGAAGTGAAATGTTAGGTGGAGGATATTTTTATTCAAAATATCTTTAAGGTTTTGACAGTTTTGGTCCCTGCACCTTTTCCTTTTTCAAACAAAGCCTTTTAACTTCTATTTTGGTTACCAAACAAAGATTTTTAGGAAAGAAACATGACGACACTCTCCCTCGACTTGAGAAAATAGTGAAAGGTTATTAATTTAAGTCCGAGGAGTGTTTTTGAACCAGAAAATGTACCACCATTTGTAAAAGATTCAACCGAGATATGATAACATGCAAGTACACAGATGTTTTGAAGCAGTTAAGAGATTATTTTCTCCCCCTCAACACTTGATCGGAAAAATACTGAATTTTGAAAGATTAAAGTGTTGACGGAAGAAATGTACTTGCCATGTTGAAAGAAAGATAGATTAGGAGAATATTTTTGTTGTTTTATCGGATTTTATATTTTTGTATTTTGTTTTTGAAAAAATATTTACAAAGGATGTTTTGGTGTTTGACAGGTTTTTAAGACTGTTTTAAGAGTTCATCCAATTCCTCTTGAGTCAAACACCTCATACCAATCCGGTGGACCAGCTCATTAAACCTAGCGGGAGGCAAGGCTTTGGTGAGAAGATCTGCCAATTGGTATTCTGTATCCACAAAGTATAACTCAACGGTACCCTGTTCCACGTGGTCCTTGATGAAATGATAGCGTAGATCGATGTGCTTTGATTTCGAGTGCTGAACTGAGTTGCACGAGATCGCAATGGCACTCCGATTGTCACAGTACATTGGGATTCTGTCAAATACGTAACCATAGTCTTTGAGTTGTGTTCGCATCCAGATGACTTGAGCACAACACGCGGACATGGCTACATATTCTGCTTCGGTTGATGACATCGATGTACAATCCTGCTTCTTTGATTGCCAAGACACCAGTTTATCACCGAGAAATTGTAGTGCTCCTGAAGTACTTTTCCTTGAGTCTAAGCATCCTGCGTGATCAGCGTCTGAAAAAACGATTAGTTCAAAACCAGAATCCTTCGGATACCAGATCCCCAAGTTAATGGTTCCCTGATGTATCGGAGGATTCTTTTAGCCTCAGAGAGGTGGGTTTCAGTTGGTCGCGACTGATAACGGGAGCATAGATAAACAGCAAAGACAATATCAGGTCTGCTAGCTGTTAGATACATGAGGGACCCAATAATACTTCGGTATTTGGTGGGGTCAACTAATTTATCATGTAAATCAGCATCTAGCTTCTTGGTATGAGTCATTGGTGTGGCATAAGTATCACAGGTTTTCATTCCAAATTTGTTTAACAATTCAAGGGCATATTTGGACTGACTCAAGAAAATACCACGGGGTGATTGATGAACTTGCAGTCCTAGAAAGAACGTAAGTTCACCCATCATGGACATTTCAAAATTTTTCTTCATTAGTTTTGCAAAAGCGATTGAAAACTTTTTATGTGTAGACCCAAAAATGATGTCATCCACGTAAATTTGAACAATTAAGATGTGTGCCCCGTGATATTGTATAAAAAGAGTTGGGTCAACCGAGCCTTTGGTGAAATTATTGGCAATGAGGAAAGATGATAGCTTATCGTACCATGCCCGAGGGGCTTGTTTGAGACCATAAAGAGCTTTGTTCAGTTTGTAGACATGGTTCGGGAACTCAGGATCAACGAATCCATCTGGTTGGCTGACATAGACCGTTTCTTTAAGTTGTCCATTGAGAAACGCCGTTTTGACATCCATCTGATAGACCGTCATATTCATATGAGCAGCGAACGCGAGAAATATCCGAACAGCCTCAAGACGAGCAACCGGAGCAAAAGATTCTTCAAAGTCTATTCCCTCTTCCTGACGATAACCCTTAGCAACTAGACGTGACTTGTTTCGGATGACGTTCCCTTCAGCATCCAATTTGTTTTTCCAAATCCATTTTAGACCAATGACGTAGACCCCTGTTGGTCTTTCAACCAGTTCCCATACTTCAAGACGTTTGAATTGGTTGAGTTCTTCCTGCATGGATTCAATCCAGTTGTCTTTTGTCATTGCATCTTTAATGTTTTTAGGCTCAGATTGGCAGACAGTGAGTGCATAAATGCAATGTTCACCATCTGTGTGAAGACGTTGTCTCGTAACGACTGGTTGATTCGGGTTGCCAATAATGTTAGCCAGAGGATGGTCTTTTGTCCATCTATGTGTAGAGGGTTGATGTTGGTATACATTGTGCAGATTCTGAGGGTTCAAATGGTTTGTTGAAGATTCTGCGACATCTGGTGTAGCAGTCTCATTGGCAAACGGGTTGAAGAACGAATTTGGATCAAAATCTGCAGGTGGGGGTACTTCATTCAGAATATCATCAGCTGGTTCATCATTGGTGGAAGCGGTGTGTTCAACTGTTGTGTTGGAGTCAACTGGTGTAGGTGCATCTTCAACAGTAGTTGTTGTAGCAGGTGTATCAGGTATAAGAATATTATCAGGTTGTGCAGCGGAAACAGCGGATATACCTGGAGCACGTTCATCAATTTCGTCACAGAACAGATGAGCAAATAACCTTTCCATTTGTTGACGAGTTAGCTGAGGGCTTTCTTCAGCTGATGATGGGGGTTAAGGGAAGTTTAAACGGTTGTGACCGGGTTCTAAGCTGTTATACTCAGAAGCCATTTCCGTGAGTTCATCAAAATGAGCATGAATCGTTTCCATCACCTGTTTTGTACGACGATTCCAGATCCGGTAACCTTTAGAATTCTCACAATATCCAATAAAGACTCCAATGTAGGCTTTGGCTTTGAGCTTTCCAAAGTCATCACGATCATTATTCGGATAGCAAAGGGATCCAAATACATGAAGGTGTTTGAGATTCAGTTTATGGTTGTGGACAAGCTCGAAAGGTGTTTTGTTGTGGCGTTTTGTGATCATAGAACGGTTTTGAGTATAGCATGCAGTAGATACAGCTTCTGCCCATAAGTAATCTGGAAGTTTAGCATTGATTAACATTGTTCTTGCAGCTTCCACTAACGTTCGGTTTCGTCTTTCAACAACTCCGTTTTGTTCAGGTGTACGTGCAATAGATGTTTGATGCTAAATTCCCACTTTCTCATAAAATTCACGAAGGGTTTGGTTAACAAATTCAGTTCCTTTGTCTGTCCGAATTAGCCTGACGGTGTTGCGGAGCTGAACCTGTATTTTTGTGAGAAAGGTGATGATCATTTGTGGAGCTTGGTCTTTGCTACGAATAAAGTAGACCCAAGTCCATCGTGAGTAGTCATCAACAATTACTAAGATGTAGCGTTTGCCATTGATCGTTTGCACGCGCATCGGGCCACACAAATCCATGTGAAGAAGATGAAGCACATGTTGAGAGCTGTGTTCCACCTTTGAAGGAAAATGAGCACGAGTGCTTTTCCCTTGTTCACAGGCTGAGCAAAGGTGATCTTTTGAATACCGGAATCGTGGGAGTCCTTCAACTAGTTTGTGTCGAGCAAGGTTGGTGATGGTTTGAAAGTTTAGATGTGATAGACGACGGTGCCATAGCCAGGATTTTGTAGATGTTGCCTTTGAAAGTAAGCAGATGGGAGAGGAAGCAACCATGTCTTGCATAGAGATAGTGTAGAGACTAGAATTACGCGAGCCAGACATAAGGTCATTTCCTTGTAGATCACGAATGAAACAAGTTTTCTCCCTGAAAGCAACCTCCAAATCTCCATCACAAAATTGACCTACTGAAAACAGATTGTGACCGAGGCCTTCCACATAGTAAACCCTGCTGATTTCGATGTTCTCATTGACATAATCTCCGTAGCCCATGATAGCCTCGAAGTGATCGTTCCCGAACCTGACAGTGCCAATGAACTTTGCAATAAAGTTTGATAACAGTTTAAGGTTGCCTGTCATGTGTCGGGAACATCCGCTATCAACAATCCAGAGAATGATCTGTATCACCTGCATTACACACAGACGACACAGATGGAATAGAAGTAGATGTGGAACCCGAAATGTTAGAGGGTTCCGAAGCAGGTATGTTAGACATACACACATTGATAATTTTAGGCATCCATTTAAATCCTAGTGTGTTATATATCCATTTCTGCCATCTATAACTACTCTTTGCTTTAGTCTTAGTGAAAACACTAGGTGGTACTACATTCTTAGGATGTGAAACTGGAGCTACAGTGACAACAATGGTTAGCTTAGAATCTAAAGAAGGCGGTCTACCAAGCACAGACTTAGAATGATTAGTGGGCCTAGAGGTATCCCGATTCTTAGGATTTCGTAATCGAGAGATTATAGCTTTAGCAACACATTTGTCATGACAATCAGAATTCATACTCTTCCGGCAAATAACACAAGGTGCATCAGACTGAATATCAAAAGTACTTAACGGTTTAGCATTCGTTACATCACTATTTGTATTACATTTGCCAGACGCAACATCTATAGTGGAAGCAACATGAGGTTTATTCAGAGTCCTAGGGTGTTCTTCTACTTTAGCATTCCTTATTGATCTTTTCTTAGGTCGCAACTTCCTATTCGTCGATTGAGTGCTCCTAGGCTGTGAAGTGCGGACGTTTGGAAAAGATGCACCTATTCCTGTTTCAGTAGAGGGAAACACATTAGCAACTTGTGATTTGGCAGTGGGAATTCTAGGTTCACGATTACTAAGTGTGACTGGTGCTAATCTCTTAATCACAGTAGGCGGAAGTTTTTCATATTTTCCTAACATTTCCCGTAACTTAGAGATAGTGTGAATCAGATCTAGATTTTCAGTACGAATATTTCTAGCAAAATTCATGACATCTCTAGTGTGAGCAAGATAGTGATCAAGTTCGTTTGATGCTTCATGACGAGTCTTATTGAGCAAATCAAATATGACACCATATTCCTGTTTAACTTTTGAAAGTTCTTGTTCATATTTTGAGATTTGACTTTTCAAAGACACGTTTTGATCATCCAGTTGCTCAATTTTAGGATCAGAAGATTTTGCACTCAACTGAGCGATTTTCTTTTGAAAACTAAGTTGATGATTGTGAATATCTTTTTCACACCAATGAAGACGACGTTTTGCATTGTAAATTTCATTGAGTAATCGTTTATTTTCAGCTTTTAAAGACTCGATCTGAAGCACATTATCGGTGTTCTCAACAGTTACAACATTTTCAACAATATCAGCAGAGATATAATCAGATGCATATGGCAAAGAATAGAATAACACAACATTATGGATATCAGCACAGATAACATCTTCCAACAGTCGATCAACATCTTTTCTCAAGAGTTTCTTTTTACGTTTAGTATTAGAAATAGATGTTTCTGTTTTCTCGAAAACGTTTTTCATTACCCCAAGTTCCTTATGAAAATCCTTTTCCCAGGCAATTGCACAACTTTTCAAGTTTTTAACATTAGGTAAAATATTTTTCTGAAAAATGTCTCTTTGTTCTCGCGCCAGAGGCGATTGAAAATGTTCAACTTTGATTTCAGAGCGATATTCTATCTCATGTTGTAAAATTTTGAGGTCAGCCATGAAAATGTCAAAATATCGAAGAAATTTTCGATTTTCAGGTTTTGAGTTTACTTCACTAATGGAAGGTAAAGGACCATAAGTTTGTGCAAAATCTGTTTTGGGATTAACATTAGAAGACTCAGGTGTTTTGATGATAACCCTTGGTGTGTTAGAAGAATCCGTTGGTGTGACGAAAGTGACCGCGTTTTTATAATTAAAAGGTTTGTTGTAAACAACGTTTTTTAATTTTGATCGACTCTCGTCTTCTGCATCTAATTCCTCTTGACGATGATATTCAACAACACTCATGACAGTATTATCAATTTTGTATTCTGCACTGGAAACTTCAGGAGTTGGTTTGAATGTTTTTAGTGAAAGCTTTTGTTTGTAATCAGCTAGATTTTTTCCATATCCTTTTGGATTGGGTTTTAAGGTAAACTTTTCAATAGCTGTTACTGATTCACCATGTTTGTAAACAACAGTTTTAAACTCTTTAAGTTTGTTTTGCAAGCCGATAATTTCTTCAAGAAGGTCATCTACCCGATTCGTTGAATGCTTTTTGTATGCGGAGAACTGTTTTTGACAATTTAACAACTCAGCCTTAGCTTTTTGATTTTCCAAGGTGAGAGCGTTAATTTGCTTTTTATGTTCGTGTTTCAGTTGTTCTAATTCAGACAACAAAGCATTCTTCGAGGCGGCTAGATCACGCATCTGTCTCTCTAAATATTTTTCGTTTTGATGAGATTTTGCAAAAGCGGCTTCAAAACCTTTTTCACGGTTTTCTTGAGTTTTGAAAAAGTTGAGTTGCATTTGTAAGCATTCAAAATCCTTGGTTAACAGTGCATTTTTACTTTTTAAGGACTGATTTAATGCAACACATTCAGCAATTTGGGATTGTTGGTCTTTAAGTAACAGAACAAGATCTGGATGAGGCAAAGGTTCATCGTGTTCATCGTGAGTCACAACATGATCATTATTTAGATCCTCAAGTATAACCACGGAGTCAATTTGATTATCAAGGGAAACCATAAGGTCATCTGGATCGTCAAATGTAACTACGGGGTTTATTTGAAAATCGTCAGAATGAGATGTAGATGACTCATTTTGAACATTCTGAGCCGTGCCGGATTCAGATATTGATGGAGATATTAGTTCAGATATGATGATGGTTTGTTCGGGTACCTGAGACAAGCCATCAGTGTCATACACTGGGCCTGTTTCACTCATGTGTAACTCTTGCATATTAGCCATCAACATAATAGCTGCATTGGCCTGCAAGTCCTCCATATCATCATCCGAGTCTGCATCTGCCATAAAGCTCTGTTCTTTGTCTGTGAGAGATCCACCAGCTTCATCCTTAAGAGCCAAAAGTAAAGACTCTTTGAAATAAGCACTGCCCCTAGTCCTTGGCTTTGGGCATGCATTAGCCAGGTGTCCCTTCTCATTGCAGTTGTAGCATCTAAGACCATTTAACCGATTCTGAGCATTTCCCTGTTCCACCACTTGAGCTCTGTTGTTATTCCTACCCACAGCATTGAACCCTTGACCACCGCCCATCTGACGACCATAATCACGATTCTGAACTTCAACACATCCATTGTTCACAACAGCTTGATTCCGTGTGTTAGAGGAGGAACGAATACGATTGTTGGATTTGTTGGTGTAACGGCCAAAAGCATTAGCAATCATCACAAATCCTTGTTGCAATGCTTCGAATGGATCGATTTCCTCAGTCGCTTCACTGACATATACTTGAGCATTGTTGCTGTATGGAACCAATTGATTTTTTGAGGTTGTTGCTATGAAGGTGTGTTTGAAGCAGTTGGTTGAGTTGCTGGTTGAGAGGGATAATTCTGTTGAGCATACAAGGCAAGTTGTTGATTATCCGGATGTGACTGTTTAGCAATTTGAGCACGGAGAATCCTTTCCCAATCAACTTCCTTTTCATGAGGCTTCAAGTAATCGTACAACAATCCATAAGTAGAATGATGCATATTCTTCGCTTGACGGAGAAAGATGACATACTTCTCCCATTCAGGACCAAGACTACTCAGGAACTTAGTATTCACTGCAATTCTTGGCATGATGATGTTGTGTTTATCCAAATCATTGATGATGTCTGAAAATCGATGATGATAGGACTCTAGTGTCTCTCCAGGTTCAATCATGAAGTGTTCATAAGCCAAGTAAATTTTGGATTCCAAATCCTCCTGATTGAGTACAGATCCTTCCATAAGAAGACGAATATGATCCCACATTTTTTGTGCAGTCTTTTGAGCATCAACACTACCAAGAATTGGGTTTCGTAATCCTAAGAGGATGTATTCCATTGCAAGTTCATCAGCTTCATAGTGTAGAAGTTCTGTAGCATTTAGATCTGCAACAGTAGCAATGTTAGTTTGTTCATCTCTTGGTACAACAGTTGGATCTCCGGGTACAATGACAGTAGGCATCTCAAATGGACCTTCCAAGATAACCTTCTTTAAGAACTTTCCATGTGGCTTCTTCAGATCACAAAATCTAAAGAACCTTATCACCCATTGATCGTAGTTTCCTGGAGTGAGCATTGGAGGTCTATCAAGTGATACATCTTCATGAATTGATTGTTCGCTGCTTAAAGCTTCACACATCTTTGCAAACCAAGTGGGTTCCTTCATAGTGTTCCTTGATGGATGTTGATTGAAATCGTTTGTGTAGGGTTGAACTTGAAGACTTGGCGGTGTTTGAACCATTTGTGGTGGTGGAATTGCACCAATTTGTGGAGTATGTTGCTGGTTAAATTGTTGTTGATAAATTGCTTGTTGTTGATTCCATTGTTGATGTTGTGGAGTTAATTGTTGTTGTTGTTGATGATTATAAGTGTGAGGGAAATAGTTAGAGTATGGTGGTTGAGACATGTTGATGAACTTGTGTAGTAAAAATGGATCTTTGTAGTCGAATGAACCTTTGTTGATGAAGTGTCCTTAGGCGTAGAAAATACAAGAAACCAAGTAGCACTTATGCGTAAAAACACCAAAAGTTACGCGTAACAATAAGGAGTTACGCGTAGGTTTTAGCTTACGCGTAAGTAGGAAAAACACTAAAGTTATGCGTAGACAAAAGTTAGGCGTAGAAAGGTAGGCGTAGGATTACCTTATGCGTAGACCTAAGTTTACGCGTAAAGTGAATCTTATGCGTAGGATTTCTACGCGTAAGTTTATGCTTATGCGTAAGTTTAGGGTTTTTGCCCAAATGATCTTTTACACTATCACAGTGCAAAAGATATCCAAAGTCGACGTATTTTCAGACTTATCCAAGTAAGAAAACACGGAATAAACCAGGAAAATGAAGATCAAACCAAGGAAAATCTTACGCGTAATTTTAGGGTTTCAGTACGCGTAGGATTACTCGTATTTTTGATTTTGCCCAAAGATGTTTCTAAAGCAATTTTTGTGTGATGAAATAGCTTCAATAACACCAAAATAACACAAAAGTGTGAAACTTGATGATCCAAAGCTCTCAAAACAGTTATGCGTAGAAAGACACCCACGAATAAAAACTAGTTCAAAAACAATAATCCACGCATAAAGTTTGAAACTTTTTGCCAAAAACAAGTATTTTAACACCTTAAAACGTTGAAAGTACAAGAATCTTGGATTAAAAAGTGAAAAAAACAAGTTTTTAATAGAGCAAAAGAATGCGTTATCTTTACGCGTAAGACCCAAAAACCAAAAACTTCAAAAACAAGCGAGTACACCCAACTATTTGGCTCTGATACCACTATTAGGTCACTAGTTTTACAAACACAAGTTATAAGAGAAGAGATGAAGGCGGATGAACAAGTTATAAGCACACACACACAAGATAATATGACCGGTTATGCAAAGAGAGTGAATGAGAGAATAACTTGAACAACCAACCCTCAAATGAGGGTTTACAAGGGTATTTATAGGAGGGAAGCTAGGGCAACACTCCTAGTTCCCATCCTTTCTTATATGGGCTTGGGCCTAAGCTTATGGGCCTTCTACATAAGCTAGACCTTAAACAAACATAAAGGCCATAATAAAGCTACCTATTACATATGAAATATAAATACTTGAAATACTGTTTAGGAGTGATTCCAACATGGACGTTAAGCACCTTTCACTAATGCTTTCGTCTTGACTCTTTCGGCATCCTTCACTAATGCCTTCGACACAACACTTCTATGGAGGAAGAAAGAACTATCAACAAGAGACCCTCAGTAGTCTTGATGATGACGAAGCATGGCAACTCATGGAATTGAGCTTGCTCGACTTCAAGAGGTGGTGATCTCGCCTTTAAGAGGAACCTATAGAATCACACAAAAACAAAAGACAAACTACATAGAAAGATCCATTAGGATCAGTGGTTAGAGAGTTACAATACTTGGGGAAAGTATGTGTAGGACCACTACGATATATCAACCTTATCACAAACCCAACACAAATACAAGTATCACCACGTTTACCACGCTACGCGTAGAAAAACGTTCAACCCAAACACAAACATAAAGCTTACACAAAGAAGGAAAGATTAAGAGAGATGGTGACTTGATGTTTATACAAAACCGTGTATGTGAGAGGATAAAGATAAACACAATAAGTTGTATATTCCTTGAGAGAGAAAATACACACACACACACACACTTTCAAGCACACCCCTCAAATGACCATTTGAGGGGTATTTATAGTACAAGTAACTTAAAACCCTAAAAGGCTTTGCTTGGGCTTTTTGTGGGTTGTACATGGATTGGGCTTTGGATACTTAAGCTTCAAACGGCTAGCATAATCATAACGCCTAGCCATTTAGCTTAGTCCAATCCACGAGCCCGTTGACTATTCTATCACGATATCTAACACACGATACAAAGTTCCTAAACGTGAATGACCATCACTTCTAATAAAACTATTAAGGCTAACAATCTCCCCCTAAGGGGTGGTCATTCAAAAGATGCTCCACTTGATTTGGTCTTTACTTTTCTCGAGCTTGAACTTTGTGCGTAGATATAGAATAGTCTTGTTTCATTGTTCCTTCATGCTTTGTGATCAGATAATGTGGTTGTCTGCCGTTGTCAACTTCGTTGGTTAGGTATCTCCACGTCTTTCTCCACCATGCTCACACTTCTATTTGACTTTGAGTTTCTAATGATGAAGTTCTCGAGTCTTTACACTTTGTAGATTCTTTGACATTGACGAAGAATCATCTTTAACTTTGAGTAGCCTTTGATTATGACGAGAACTTTCATGTGTTATTGGTATGAGCATGTGGGGAGTCTGCACGATCAATCCGCTCCGGAGCTTCCATAAGAAGAAAACATAAAACAGATTAGTAATAAGCGGATTCCGGCACTTACAAGTTTGAATTTCGAGGGTGTTAACAGCATATTGTGAAAACACGTCTCTAATTCTCACCGAGGCCGTTCCTGAACTGGAGTCCCACAAGTGAGATAACGCGATGTACCGAAATACACCTACAGTTCAGATGAGTCGCTGAGGTACACCGAAGCATCACCCCACGACTGTAGACCGTTTGAGACACACTAAGAGTAATCCACGGGGAGTTACCGAAGTGACCTGCTGTCAGGGCTGCTTGATGTTGACCCTGGCAGGAGTTTCCATTCAATCACTGAAGATCACAGATGTGAAACTTCTCATAAATGTTCTGGCAAATTGCTAAGATCTGCGTAGGACTCTAGAATATATCACTTGTGTCCTTGTTGATGAACAACAAGCGATGTCATGTCATGTGTTCCTATGAGATCTTTTGATGAATCTCGTGGCTCTAGACTCAATAGTGCATTTTGGTTTTCCTGAGCGGAGACTAGGGAGAAGGTCTCCTTCTTCAATACCAACGATCTCTAAGAGAAAGTCAATAGATTATGTAGGGTTCCCAGTGAGAATGAAACAAATCCTTTTAAGAGGAACTGAGTGGCTAGAAGGTTTTAGTGCAGTGCGTCACTGGGTCCATGACGTCTTTATCTTCAATACCAGTGTCATCTAGTGACAACCAGTAGCAGATGAATTGAACCCGGTTTCTGCCCTAAGGTTGATTATGGAGGGTTATTTCTTTTCACCCTTTTTCATTATATTTATTTTTAATTCTTCAACCCCTTCTTTCTCCTTTCTCACATTACTCCTTTTTTCAATCATACCTGAGGACTTCTAGTTCTAAACTATTGGTGATGTCCTTGGGTAGATCCCTCCGGCTCTGGCGGATCATAGGACTGATTTCCTATCAATAGTCACCTTATAACTCCATGACTGTCCTATTGTTGCCATAAAACCATTTTTCTTGAAAATCTCTCAGAGTGTTTATGATAGAAAACATGTTTGAAACACTCCGTGAGTTTTATATTTTCAGAAACACTCCCCCTTCACATGTGCCTATAAGTTTTGACAGAAATCTGCACATAGAAGATAGAGTTCGCACTTTTTGAATTGATCGACTTTAGATGAACAAGACCGATTCGAGACACGTTTACATCACTAGAGAACTAGCTTGAAATTATTACCCGTCCTGGTCAAGTCATAGAAAGTTTCTCGAGATGGTACATGATTCCTCGTCAATTCATTGGTTTCAACTGAGTCGAGCTCTTTTGAGATTCAAACAACGATAATTAAACCTTTTTTATCACATTTTAATCACGTTTCTCCCCCTCAAAAATAGCATATCTATGATGTTTTTGAAACAAAATGATTAAAAGATATGTTTTTCGAAAAAACATTTGGAGAGAAACTGATTTAGCATGAATTTTGGAACAATTTTGTTTTATACTCCCCCTTAAAGAAAGCATATTTTTCATGCAAAAAATTTAGAATCAATTAAGGGTTTAGAGGGAGTTATCTTGGTACCAAATGTGAGAGATTTTGAAAAATCTTTTTGAAAACTTTCGAATCAATGGTACGCAAGATGAAGATTTTAAAAAATATTTTGAAGATATTGAAGAAGAATTATCTTCAGTTGTTTTAGGATAAGTGCTCGATATTTATGAAAATCGATTTTGCGTAGCACTTTCCTTTCTTTAAAGATCGGGTTGCAAGCTGAAATACTTACAAGCCATTTTGTTTTTAGGAATAGCGCTTGAAAAAATATTTAAAACCTTTGATTTTGATAAGCACTTTCCTTTCTTTGAAGCGTGGGTCCTGAACTGATGTATTCAGAAGCCATTAATTTGAAGTCCGGGTTTCGCACTGAAGTATACGAAAGCCATTGTTGAAGAAATTTTGAGAAACGACATGTTTTAGAAAACATATTAAATAACTCTCGCTCAAGCATCTGTACATACCCGTATCATTGTTGAATGACATTTCTAGAAACGTACAGAATATCGATTATACGAGAGACATGTCGTGAGAAGAATATTTTTGGATTTTTGAAATTTATATTGTTTTCGTATTTTTGAAAATTTTATATTTTTATATTTGGTTTTTGATGGTTTTTCAAATTTTGTATTTTGTTTTCTGAAAAAAATATTTACAAAGATTTGAAGAAAGAGGATTAAGTTGGGACAAGTAAAAGTGGAGTTAAGAGTGGAACTAGAAAAGGATTTCCACATGCGAAATTGGCATAAAGTTGTTCTTTACCACACGGGATATATGAACCTTCAACACTTTTACAAGTACCTGCATCCATAGAAGAAGAATTTTCACAAATAACAGTGTTAGAAGTACATGATTCCTCACTGTGAGGGTGATCACTATCGACGGATGTAGTGGTTTCTACTTCCTTATCCTGATGATTGTCACTATTATCTGTGTTGGTGCAATTATCAAAAATCGTTCCTGTGGGAATCCATCTAAGACGTATTTTGTTGAAAACTTTGCCCGTGGGTATCCACCTTAGGTAAGATCTAGGAGTTGTTTTCTTATCAGATACAGCGGAAGACTCATTTTTAGAAAAACTACTTCCTGAAGAGATCGTCCTATTAGGTGTCTGTTTGTTTATCTTTTTATCAACGGGCTTGTTTCCATTTGGTTTCTTAGTGGATTGTGCCTTGGCACGAGAATTATCTTTCTTGAGATATTGTGAGACACATGCCTTATGATTAGCTGAAAAGACACATTTTTTACATGTAGTACATACAAATTCAATATTCTTGTTTAAAACAGCAGCTTTAACTTTGTCACTACAGTCTTTTGGAAATTGATTCTTGTTCGAAAATGACTTAGAATTCCTGGTATTGTTTTCTAAGGGCATAGCATTTTCTTTTGCGCAACTACTCTTAGATGCAAGCCAATCCCTAGTCTTTTGTAGAGTGTTCCTAGGTAATGGTTTACTACTACTAGCAGTGCCTTGAAATCTTGTAGAATTCATCACCCTAGATGTTGCACCTAAAATTCCGTCTTTTCGAGTCTGTGCCTTTTTCCTAGCTTCTTCTAGATAGTGATTGTTGACCATGTTGTTAGAACCGATAGATTCTTTAACTGGATTTTTGGTCACATTCCGTGTACTATTCCTAGAAATGCCAGGTGAAATCACTTTAGGTTTTTCAACAACTGCTTTGTCTTTTTCAAAACCGTTGATAATTCTCTTTTTAATGGGCAAAGTCTGTGGAGTGACTGTTTTTGACAAATCATTTTTCTCATTGACTTTTGGAGGAGGCATAGAAACAGACATTTTTGGTTTGGAAACTGGTTTGGGAACATGTGCATTCTCCTCAGTCAATGGTTTTGTAATCTTAGAATCCACAGCCTTTCCTTTTTGACTTTCCAGCTGAGCCCTCAAAAGATCATTTTTCGCTTTCATGTCATTGTAGGCACGCTCATACGACAATTTGTCATATTTGCATTGCTCAGTTTTTCGATCAAGTTGTTTAAAATATGACACATTTTCTTTTTCAAGTTTTTCAAGAGCTTTTTCATATTTTGAAACAATTTCAGAGGTCTCATCCTGGAGTCTTTCATGATCTTCAACAGAATATGTTTGCAAAATGATGGACATAATATCAGTAGTCAGAACATCTTCGAAGAGAGAATCATTTAAATTTTCCAAAACTTGGATGTGTTCAACACTTTCATTAACTTGCTTTACCAGGGATTTATGGTCCTTGACAAAGTCAACTGTTTCTTTCAAAAAGGCTTGTTCAAAATGGATTACCCTTGAGTTGATGTTAGTCAGCTGAGGGGCAATTTGAGTTTCAAAAAACTTTTTCTGTTCAATATCAAAACTATTAAACCAGATGTTTGTTTTAATATTGGTTTTAGTTTTAACGGTCTCTTGAAGATCTGCAATTCTCATTTTCACATTTTCCAAAATACTTCTGGCATCACTTGTGTTAAAAGGATTGTTTGAAGACATTTGTTCAATGTTCGAAAGAGATTTGGATACAACAACTGGTTTTGAAACTGATTTTGAAACTGGTGTTGACACTTTGTTTGAAACACTTGGTTTGGTGGAAAACGTTGATTGAGAAACAAACGAAATACCATTAATTTGGTTCCATTTATTATAATCAATAGGTTTGATTTCCGGATGTTTTTGTTTCATTTTTGATCTACTCTCCTCAGATAGTTCCAACGTTTCAAGAGAATCATGCACAATTATAGGTTCATGCAAAGGTTTTCCATTGTTCAACACATTCCGTTGTTTCTGAGCTTTCTTGAGGAAACAGGGAGGTGAGTTACCAAGAGCCATTTTCTGTGTCGTATGAAAAATCGGATTTACTTGATTAGAAAGCATCTTGTTTGTCTTAGCGGAATGACCCGTTGTAAGAAGTAAATTATCCAATTTTTTGATAGTTTCATTTTTATCCAGAATTTCATCAAGAAGAGAATCTTCTCGTTTTGAAAAATCAGCAATCAACTGTTTCTTTTCTTTTTCAAGATCAGAAAACAGTGCTTTTTGTTTAGAAAGTTGGTCATTTAGATCAGAAATTTCCTTGTTTAAAGATTTTATTTTCAAGTTCAAATTCACATCAAGTGTGTCATACTTGAGTTGCAATTGTTTTTCTCTTAAAACAGAATCTCGATAACCAATTTCTAATTCGGACATTTTGTTTGTATGAAATTCATAGGCTCTGGCGTTCTCTTTGTAACTCTCAAGCTCAGTGGTCAATTTAACATTCGCGGCCTTAACTTCGCGATTGACCTTACTCACTTTCTCAATCTCAATACCACAATTATAAATTAACGTTTCAAATTAAGCACGAGTTTCCTCATCATTAGCACCATTCTGTTCAACTTGACCGTCATTAGGATCCATATATGGAGTTTCAGAGTTAACATTACTATTAACTTGCTCTCCCACATATGTGTCATAATAAGGTTCGGGAGACACAAAATGTGGCTTCTCATGAGTAAACGAATTAGCAACATTACTATAATTTGGTACCTCATTGAGTGAATCTGTGTCGTAGACAGGAGGTGTATCAAAAATACCGCTTGATGTTGAGACCTGCTGATTGATTGTAAGACAGTAGCTTGCATTATCATTTGCTATCTCTGCCCGTCCTGGATACAGAGATTCGTATTCCTCAGCAGTCAACTCTGAAGGATCGTAATATTTATTGTGTTGATGATTCGGGTGGTCTTGGATGATCAAAATACATGTTTTCGATAGTTAGAGAGTTAGTAGAGAGAGAGGGTGTTCTTGCTAGAGGTTTACACAAAGAGAATATTAGATTGAATGAGAAGCACCACCCCTTCCATGAATGGAAGGGGTATTTATACTTACAAACTCAACGACCTCCTATCGGCCTGTGGATCAGGGATACAATGGGTAATGACCCGTCCTTCCTCCACGGTGTTGCACTAAACTATTTTACGCTACTGACTAACTAATTAACTACATAATAACGTAAATAACGACAAGTCTACGAGCTAACATATGCTAGACCATTGTTGGGGTGACCGACTCTTTAACATGGAATTTCCAATTCCTAACAATCTCCCCCTAAGGGAGGTCACCCCATGAAATACATATTGCTTCCTAGCATTCTATCTTTGACTTCGTTCTTGAGCTCGTAGACTTGAATTCTTCATTTCCGCAATCTTTGTGCTTAAGCAGTGATTCTTCCAAGTCCGCATAGATTAGTACTTTAAGTGGAGGCCTTTGAACTGATCCACATCTTTGATGATCTTCGAGCTTTCATTGAGATCATCAGCCACAGTAAATCTCTGGATCACCCTTTATTGTGTTGCCATCATGTGAAGTTGTGACTTTCGGACCGACATGCTCACACTTTTGAATCATGACATCTTTCCATCAGAGTAGCGGAAGCCTTACTGGTTCATGATATTTGCAGCAGCGTAGCAGAAGCATAGTATAAAAATATCAGAACCAGGTTATGTAGATATGCACCAGTCATGATTTCTTCAATTAAGTGTGGTTGCTGTGAACATGCGGATTTGGATTGACTCCTCAATTCTGATCAGCTGCAATCGTCGGGGTGTACCTGCATACGACAGTTAGCAATAAAGCGCACGAAAGTGTCTTTGATCACTTTCGTTGAATTGATGTACACGGCCCACGGTTCTCCGTTGATCAGTACAAGTACTGCCTGTGATCAGGTAGGATTCCTAAGAATCTCCTTGACAGGGTTTCGCAGCTGTTCTAGCTGTTCTCAAACCGAAACGTCTCAAAGAAGACAACACGGAGTGAGTGAACCAGCAAATTGAGATTCACTGATTGATGAAAAATGATTTGAAAAACAATCGCGTATTGCTTGAAGAAAGAGTTTTGCAATACGACGAAGGTTTTATGAGAAAGATCAATTTTCAATCAAAATACTTTTTGTATTAGAGAATGAGTACACATTCGACGTGCTAGCGAAAAGAAGAGATTCGCACATCGAACGGTTTTTCTAAAAGTATTTTTCAATCAGAGATACTTTTTGAATTTGAAATGAATACACATTCGACGTGCTAGAGAAAAGAATATTTGCACATCGAACGGTTTTTCCAAAAGTATTCGTCAATTCCATTCCTGGACCAAGGTTGATTCAAGAATGAATCTCCCTATCGTTTCTATCCAGTTGTCACAAGCTTGATCTTTAGGAAAGATCTCACATGTCACCCACCAAGAGCTTGTTTGATGTTGGCTCTAGAAGGATTTCCATCTTCATCGTGAATACTTTTTACATATCACTCAGATGTTCTGGCAATACCACAAGGATAATGCGTAGGACTCTTAATATATTCTTACTTTCCACATTGTGTGAAACAGCAAGTCTTCATTAATTTAGTGTCCTAATGAGATATTGTGGATGATCTCTTGGCTCTAGACTCAATTGTGCATTTTTGGTTCCTGTGCCGGAGACTAGGGAGAGGGTCTCCTACTTCAATATCAACCATCTCTAAGAGAAAGTTGATAGATTATGTCGGTTCCCCGTGAGAATGAAACAAGCCCTTTTAAGAGGAACTTGAGTAGCTTGGGAAGTTCTAGTGCAGTGCATCACTGGGTCCATGATGTCTTGTCTTCAATACCAGTGTTACCTTAGTAACCACCAGTAGCATATGAATTGAACCCGGTTTCTGCCCTAAGGTTGAATTGATGGAGGGCTATTTCTTTTCACCCTTTTCTCATTCATTTCTATTTCATTCTTCAACCCCTTCAGTGCTTACCGAGACTTCATTACTAGAACCTTGTTGGGTTTATTCCAGTACTAGCTCTGTCTCAGTCCGCACTCTTCCTATTTATCATTTTTCTCCTTTTTTTCAATATACCTAAGGACTCTACACTATCTAGTGGATTGTCCCTGGGTAGATCCCTCCGGCTCTGGCGGGATCGTGGGAACGAATACCTAACCTAACCATCCTTATAACACCATGCATAAAATAAATTGGTCGGTCTTTTGGTATTGTTCTTTCCTTCTCGAAACCAATTGAAAAATCATTTGGAAAAACAATCAAGGTACTTGTGATACGAGATCAAAGCATTTTGTACCCTAATAGTTTTGATCATTTTAGAAAACCTCCCCCTCAACATGTGCGTATGATTTAGAAATTGTTTAGCACAAGGAGGCAAGAGGACTTTGAAATATTTTCTTTGATCACAATTTTCATACGAAAAAGCCATTTGATTTTCATGGTAAAATTCTCCCCCTCAATATGTGCGTATGAAATTTGAAATCATTTTATCACATAGAGGCAAGAGTTCTTTTGAAGCACATTTACGATCACACAAGCCATTAAGAAACCATTTAAAAACTCAATCAAGGTACTTTATAAATCACTTTAAAAAGCTTACGTACCTCGATAGTTTATTTGCTCCCCCTCAATATGTGCTTCAAGATTCGAAAGCGTTTAGCACATATGAGCGAGCAGCGTGCACAATTAAATCAAAACGATCACCTTTTATCAAATTTCATTATTAAATCACAAATTCTCCCCCGATCAAAAATATCAAACCCTTTGAGATTTTGGATCCCAAGTGATTTAATTAGGTTTAGAAAACATAGGAGAAAATGTGGCCAGGTTTAAATACTCATCTTGTTTTTGGATAAATGCTCCTCCTCAACATGTGCATTGTATATTTGAAATCGTTTGGCACATGGAGGCAGGAGTGCCTATAAAGGACTAAAACCAATTCCGTTAAAACAGATATGAGATTTAAATCACGATCTCTCACCCGATCAAAAATTTCAAGCCTTTTGAGATTTGTGATCCCAATTGATTTAAATCATTTAAAAGAGTTTGGGGAAAGACGTGGCAAGATTTAATTTTTGAAAAATGACAGATAAGGACCAATTTAAGACATTAAAGATTGTTAGTGTCAGGTATGATAGTTTTTAAGAGATCTTTTAGTAAAATAAAACAATTTCACAATCAAACAAGAACAGAAAAAATTTCATTTTGAAAGACCTTGATTCTAAAGAAAAAATCACACCATGACATAACATTAAATCTTTAGATCACCACTTATATTGTACAAAGCGGAACTTTTGTGAAGAAATATCGTTTGAAAATATTTTATTTTAAATCACTCTCCCCCTCAATCCATGACCGTAGTCGATAATTGAGTGACTCAAGTTTTGATAAAATGAAGTCCGGTGATTTTCAAAATTTAGTCCAATATATTTTCAAAAACAACATTTTTCCATTTTCAAAACAATTTAATTCAATTTACTCAAAAATTGTTTAAAAATGGTATCCTGCACAAAGATTCGTTAGGTGGTTGAGCCGCTTTTGTTGTTGTTGCTGTAGGGTTTGGAAGAAAAACCATCTGCTGATGCAGTCAGACTTCTTCTTACGTTGCATTTTGAATGCCAACTGAGGTCAAATTAAGCTCCGTTTCTTCAATCACTTAGAAGAAAACCATCTGCTGATGCAGTGAGACCTCTTTCGTTGCATTTATGCCAACTCTCCATAGAAGTCCAATTAAGCTCCGTTTCTTCATTTGTCAACCCAAGAAATAGTTACCCTTTCCTTTCGGCATCCAATCATCTTCAATTGTGGGATCCGGATCGGGAACATTCTCATATCCATGATATCTGCATACGTTAGGGAACACACATACAAATATATGGTGGTCGACATCACCCAAACAAAAATCGACTAAATCAAGTCAATTCAACATATCAATCAGTTCATATAAGGTATGGGAATTATGTGTTCATCAAACTCTAATCATCTAAACCTAACAATCATATCCTAGAAACCTAGTCCTTCAACATAGGCAATTATATATTTTAATTAAGCACGTAGGATAATTAAGAAAGTCCGTTAGATGATGTAAATTTGAAAACATTCTACCCCTCAATCAATGACTTATTTTTCTGAAAAGTTTAAAAGCGCTGAAGTCATTGATTGAGTTTTCAATTTTTTACGAAAAACTCTGAAACTGATTGATTTTCAAGCAACTCATTTTGCCACCATTTTGTAATACAACAAATATTTTTCTGAAGAATTTTAGACGGAAAAACATTTGTGTAGGAACAGCAGTCCTTCGACATACTTTCCTTGTTTTGTTTTTAGGATAAGTGCACGAAATATTTTGAAAATAGTTTAAGCGTAGCACTTTCCTTCTTTAAAAAAACGGGTTGCTATCTGAAATAATAGCAAGCCATAGTTTAAGCACGGGTCACAGTCTGAAGTAACTACAAGCCATATTTAGAGACATGTTTTGGAAAGAAATATTTACACCTCCTGCTCGAACTTCATCTATGGTCCCGTGCCATTATTGAATGAAATTTCTAAGACCGTAGATGTTATCGATACCGGAAGACATGTCTAGGAAAACATATTTTTGGTATTTTTGAAATTTTCTGATTTTTATGGGTTTTTGAAGGTTTCATATTTTTCTATTTTCTTTTGTTGGTTTTATATTTTTGTATTTTGTTTTTGTTGGTTTTATATTTTTGTATTTTGTTTTTTCAGATAAATATATACAAAGATAGAGAAGATGATATAGTTAAAGAAGATGATGATACGAGTACCGTGATAAGGATATCGAGCAGCACGTCGTAGAAGATAGAAGTCATCAACTCTTAAACATTCACCACCAAAGCTTCCAGGGCTCTTGAATCGAAGAAAGAAATTGAACCATCTGAAAGTGAGACTTTGGCAGCTTCCCCCCAAACCGAAAATCCTTTAGCTGAGCAGATTCGAAGCTCTATTTCAAGCTTGCCTTAGCCAGGTGCACAGAGAAGCACACCATTATCATAAATCCCGCTGCTCCTTTCAAGAATAATCACCGTGATTCTTCGTTCGAGGTTATATCATCAACAAGAACAGCAACGTATCATCCCACGTATAAATAATCTTCTCAAATTTCTTTTTCCCACTGAAGTCTGAAGCGATCCATTCCAAAAAGGTGTCAAGAGAACACTTCCCCCACGTAGTTGAATTGATGCAATCAGTCTCTTTGTATAATGCTCAAGAACTCTCCCAAATACACATCATGAGGGGAATGAAAACACCTTCCCATGTTCACATTTTTCTTCCCGGATGATCGTTTATGAAGCTCAAGAACCCGAAGTACACCAATACCCAAGAGCTCTCCCGAATACACATCATGAGGGGAATGAAAACACCTCCCCATGTTCACATTTTTCTTCCCTGATGATCGTGTATGAAGCTCAAGTATTCGAAGTATACCAATACCCAAGGAAGGAAAAACTGATAACATTGAAGAAGCAAGCCAAGTCACTGATTATCTCTGCGGATGACAATCTCTGCGGATGTCAACTCCGGAATAAGTGATTATATCTCTGAATAACTGATTAAGCCCTCAAGTGAAATAGCTGAGCATCCCCAATGTACACAATCTCTCTCTCCTGATCATTGCGATACCATTGAAATCACCACACACTAGTGTACCTCTTTTATCTTCAGAAACTTTCTCTAACATCACTTCCCCCACGTAGATGAAATACTAACACTAAACGCCTTGATGAGTAAAACCTTGAGTTTCTCTGCGGTCATGACATTTGTTTTCCCGGGATATCTTCAATCACTTAGAAGAATTAAGTTCATCAAGTTTACTCGTCATGAGTCAAACCTTGAGTTTCTCTGCGGTAATAACATTTGTCTTCCCGGGATATCTTCAATTACTTAGAAGTATTAAGTTCATCAAGTTTACTCGCGTTTAGGTGCTTATCTCCTTACTCCTTGCTGGTTTTTGACACTTTAGAATCAACAACTCTTTGTAAGTCCGTGTACTAGAAATATTTTGAGAAGAACATCATTAGCTCAGATGTATCTGTGAGAGTCAACTTGCTGAAGAATAACGTGAGCAAGTCTAATTAGGGATTAAATTTGGCATTTCAAACTCCCCCAATTAGTGCTCTCCCTTAAACTGACAATCTGTTTGATAAGTGCCCAGAATAAGAAGAAGTCTTTTGATAATCACATGCAACTCGTCTTTTAGTCTTCTAATCATACAACAGAAAATGTAGAACCGACTGTAGACTCGACCTTCTTCTAGATTGTCCAGTTGGGGAATAGATAGTTAACATCTTCAACTCACACCAAAAAAGCATCCCAGCAAAAAGCATCCCAATTAACTTACATCTTGCAAATCCCCTTAACTAAAATCCCTCCCAATCAAACAAGAACAGAAAGATGTTCATCAAGGAAATCAGCAATCAGGCCGCAACGAACACACAAGATGGTAACACCAAACTACCAATCACATCAAACAAGAACAGAGAGATTGTTCGGAATCATCATGTTGATGTATACGTGAAGCATTAACCGGAAGCACTTTGTCGAAACACTCATCAATCCGAGTGAAGATGTCAACCAACGGCTCTTAGAAGAGAAAAACTCCATGTGAAGATGACCCGATAAGAAGAAGCTCGGTTCTTACATGAGTTTAGAGCCGTATGACCATTTATATTCTCAAATATCAATCAATAATGCCAAAAATTCACACTTCTTCTCCCCCTCAAGAATTGCATACGGAGATGCCATTCTTGACTAAATAAGTGAAAATCATCCGAATGTTCTATTCACACTTCTCTCCCGCAAAATAAGCACGTGATGTCGCCATCTTCATTATAATCGAGCAAGTGGAATGAGAAAACAATCAGTGGTAGCCCGATTCACTTGAAGACTGAAGCGCATGGAAAAAGTATGAAGCATGTTGATGAGAATGGTCATAATAAGAAGATTTCTCTTCTTCCGAAGATAATGCGCACTGAAGCGTACACATTTCTTTTCTTTAAGAACGAGGCATGAACCGATGTGTTCATACGTCATGAGAAGATTTCTCTTCTTTCAAAGATAAAGCGCACTGAGACGTACACTTTTCTTTTCTTTAGAGTACGAGGCCTGAACTGATGTGAACAGACGTCATAATCTCTCTCTTTTCAACTCTCTTAGCAAAACATGTAATCAACCCATTATCATTCAGTAGGCTCTTTGTCGTGACAACAGATGGAGAAAAACCAATATGATGAATTTGACCCTGAAGTAAACTACCCCGAACTCGTGACTTAAACTTGCACATATGTAACAAAGAGCGGTGCCGATTTCCATTAGCATCTCTAAGTACTCTCTATGTACTCTATACTCTTCAACCAACCAACCATCAAGTATAAGACGTACATCACCTCTTGAAAATCCACAATTGAACGTGACACTGAGCACTACAACGTAACTCCTTAAAGTGATAGTTATTTTGTGGTGATATGAGCCCAATTCCCCCAAGTGGTAAAAGAAAAGGTAAAAGACACCCAACAATAACTAGATTTCCAAGTCTTTGTTTATGATAATAAGCTCGAACAAGGATCACGAAGAATCTTCATCCAACCATCCCCGATACTTTCAGATACTAAGTACACTCGCCCGTGATATTTCACTTCAACCTCAAATAAATAATACTGAATTAACGCCGTTGTCACATCTTGTTAAAAGCTCAAATCTAGCCTCCTTTGCCCTTTAAAGTGAACTATGATAATGGTTTCATCCTGACCATGGTTACAAGTACAGAACCCCGTAAAACCATATAATAACTAAACTGCCATGAAGAATATCCAAACACACATCCAATTTATGAAGTACACCCTTTTATCCCTTCTTCGAAACAGAACCCGTAACACCAGCATCAGAAGACCCTGAAATACGCTTTCCTTTCTCCAAGATGGTTCCATCATCACGGGATTTTACAATTCTATAGTTTAAACCGAGAAATAGTTTCTTTCGCGGGATTTTACAAAACCAAGAATAAACCGTAAGATAGATCCGGAAATGCACTTTACAATTACCAGGATGTTTCAATTGTCACGGGATTTTACAAGTCTATGATTTAAACCGAGAAATAGGTTCTTTCGCGGGATTTTACAAAATCAAGACAAAACCGTGAACAATGTCAGCTTGAATGTGTTATGACAAATTTGATTTCAGAGAATATCTGTTTTAGGGGAACATGCAGCGGTTCATCAACGGTTCATAATCCAACATCATCAACATCATCAACCATCCAATCAATACTTTGGTAAACACATCATCCACATATTCTGTCGGCTGTTGCTGTGACCACATGGTGAAGTAATCCCGATATACCAAACTTGATTGTGAAATAGAATTCCCCAGACTTGTTACTTAAGCTTGTACTTATCCTTGTGAAAAAGAAACGGTGTACCCAATGTACAAAACCTCTTGACATTCTCAACTGAGTGAGACACCGAAGTGATAGCTACGTTGTGGGTTAAGTGAGAAAGAATCACAAACACAACTAAATGGCCAAGTCTTTATCACCCTCTATAAATGCCCAAACAAGTCATCTTCGCGGAAGGGTAGAAAGAAAGAAGACGAAAATAAGTAAACGTGCCCAGAAAAACCTCACTTCAAGTCCAAATAAAAAATACCGTACAAACAACCCCGTAGTCAACATTTTCCAATACACCCTTCAAGCCGTGACATAATATTTTTCGTGAAAAAGTATACACCAACGTATCAATCCGCATAATACATCAAATCACATAGCACAACAAATCTCACCATTGCACAACTCAGTGTTAAATTACTTCAGCCAATCTTATCGACAATTCTCTTGAATACAATCCAAAGTTTTGAGAAGCTCATTTATTGTCATCCAAATCCAAACAGTCATACTAATTACCCAAACTCGTTCCAGTAACAAAAATTAAGCCTGATCCAACCCAAGTAGTTTGTCCAATTCAAATTTCACATAGCATTGGGTCCAATAGTATCCGGATCACATGACACACAAATTGCCTCGACACCATCAAACGTACAATTTCCCAATGAGGTACTCAGATATATATCATGATAAAATTTGTGATTCATCACGAGGCCCAAAGTTGTACTAGATTTGAACAAAAGAATTTGTGTTTTAACACTCACGTTCTTAAACGTTTAACACACACGTTCAGCTCAATAGAATATTCATAAGCGTTTAGATGTATTAGTGAATATCATAAACGTTCAGCCCAATTGAATAACATCCAACTCATGTGAGGGTCCAAGTCCATTCGAACAGCAGTACATGATCCATTCACGAGGCCCATACATGATCCATTCAGTTGTAGATACACACACAAAGTAACCCTAAAGTCACGGGTATTTAACGTCACATATACCACTAATCAACCCTAAAAATCCTCACATATCTAACGCCCCCATCATAAAAGTTTTACTCACACAATCCTTTCTCCAAACCAAATGCATCAAACTTTCATCAACCCTTGAACGCCCACCTTTTGATCATCAGAATGCACACAAGAGAGGCACATAAAAACCCAAGTCTTCCATGTAAACAACTCGACATCGTCACAGAGATGACTTGATGTCGAAAATGCCACAGGGATGGTTGAGTTACATCGAGACAGCCACAAGGATGGCTAGAAGTCTTTTGATTCGCCACAGGGATGGCTTTGAATCGATTTGGCTTACATAATAAAGAGATCATTGGAAATCAATCACGGGTAGGTTCTGATTTAGTTCATTCTTAAACGACCTCAAGAAACACGATTTAACAAATATTGTTAAAATCATTTCTTGGCTCGTATAATCATTAACTTTTAACGAATCAAAGAAATGATTCAATAATATTGTTGACATCATTTCTTTACATTCGAATAAAACCGTATTGATCAATGATGATTTAAGTCTTCGTGAGTTGAGATTTTTTATGTGAAATTCTTGATGCATCTTGAATGCCACGAAAAGACTTAGGCTGAGATCTCACAAGTGTTTTGAAAATATTTTATCTATTCTTTTATCAAAGACTCGAATGAGAAGAGAGATGAAGCATATGGCTTTGTTTCTTCTTGATAACATTCGTATATTTCCAAGAGAAGATCAATGATGAAGTTTTTGATTCATGTTATAGACTTGATAGTCTTGATGTTTCATTTGAGAACCACGAAAAAAATAGAGATCTTCAAATCATTTTTCATTTTGAGTCTTAGATAATGTTGGAGTTGAGTTGGGATAATATGAGGTTGATGTTGGTTTGAGATGTAGTTATGTGTAATTGTTGGTAGATGATTTGTAGATGACGGATTGATCTTGGACCGATGATGGTTATCCTGAGGTTGAATTAGTTTTGGTATATGGTATAGTGGTCGTGTCATGTTTCAGTCACTCTTCTTCTTCATTTCTTTCACCAAGTCGCTAACAAGTCATGAACTAAGTCGCTAGCTTCTTTCAAAACAAATCGCTACATCAATTTCAGTCACAAGTCGCTAGTATATTCACCAAGTCGCTAGCATAACAACACCAAGTCGCTAGCATATTTATTTGACTCAATAGTCAAATAATTAAGTCGCTAAAGTAATACCACCTCAACTCGCTAAGACAGAGGATGAACCTGGACAACATATCAAGTTGCATTCAAAAATGCAAACCCAACTCGCTACCACCCAACTCGCTACCAAGAAACTGACCACAAACTGATATCTTTTCACTCATATTAGACAAAAGCTCAATAGCCGATTGTACAAAGTTGCAAAGATGAACCAGTTAATGACATAATTTTTTGACCATATTCGTAGCAAACCCAGTTTGACAGCATAAACTGACCATATGACCCATTTAAATCTTTTTGAGCATACAATGAATCTGGACAGTGACCTCAAATCGCTAACAAGAAACTCTCATTGAAGGACATGAAAGACTTTATGTTTTATTTGTTAAAAACCAAATCTGTTAACAACCAAATCTAATAAAACACAAATTTTGACAACACGCTGACTGGATACATAAGAAACAGATAGTGGAAAACATTTTAACACCACATCACAAACCAAATCTGTAAAGACTCAACCAGTAACAACTAAACCATATCCATTTAATAACAACAAAAAAACCAGTAGCAACAAAAACCAACTATATCAAGACGCAAACTAGACCCGAACAACCCGCATACAAAACCATGAATCGAACCACGAGAATCACCACAAGCAACATAACCTTGGCTCTGGTACCAATTGAAGGATCGTAATATTTATTGTGTTGATGATTCGGGTGGTCTTGGATGATCAAAATACATGTTTGCCATAGTTAGAGAGTTAGTAGAGAGAGAGGGTGTTCTTGCTAGAGGTTTACACAAAGAGAATATTAGATTGAATGAGAAGCACCACCCCTTCCATGGATGGAAGAGGTATTTATACTTACAAACTCAACGACCTCCTATCGGCCTGTGGATCAGGGATACAGTGGGTAAAGACCCGTCCTTCCTCCACGGTGTTGCACTAAACTATTTTACGCTACTGACTAACTAATTAACTACATAATAACGTAAATAACGACAAGTCTACGAGCTAACATATGCTAGACCATTGTTGGGGTGACCGACTCTTTAACATGGAATTTCCAATTCCTAACAAACTCTATTCCCAATTTTTCTCTCGTTGCTAACAGCACCCTGTACTTGAGGTTCGGAGGTAGCATACTGAACCGACGATACCCTGAATCTTGGCTTTGAGGTTCGGAGGTAGCATTCTGAACCGAAGTCATAAAACAGTTATTCCCATTTTGATATCCCATATTCTGATTCACAATCTGACCCCCTTGATGTCCATCAAACTGTCCTGCATATTGCATCTGATTCCCCATTTGTATACCCGTAGCAAATCCATTCTGATTCCCAATAACATCAACCATTTGTCCTCCTTGACCCATATGCATACTCGGTTGAGCAAACTGCGGATTATATGATGAAATCCATTGGTTGTTGTTATTTGGTGTAGTTGGACTAATGTTTAGGTCATTGAAGAATGAATCAAAGAAAGCAGTTTTGAGACGATCTGCCAGAGTTGCCATTGAGGAAGGTATGTATGATAAAGTTGATGTAGGATCGATTCAACGATAAAGGAGTTGTGTTTGAAGAAGATTAAGCTCGGTTGAGGTGTTTCTGAAAGTCGTACTCGTAACCTTGGTCGTAAAAAAAATTTCTCCCAAAATTTGAAATTCACTATAAAAATCAATTCTAAGGTTGTATGAAAAATTTGAGTTATGACAATTTTGACGCCAAATTTGACCCGAAAAATTTGAATTTAGGCCCAAAAATTTGAATTTTTGACCAAAATTTTCCCAGTTATACCAAATTATGAATTTCGCGTAAAAATTGAACGTTTAGTGTCCTCAAAAATTTTAATTTTACTCAAGTTTTCCCGCCAAAAATTCTTCACCAAAATGTTATGAGTAGAAAACTAGGGTTTTGACTTTTTGACTTCTACGCGTAAGAAATTTCCAACGATTCAAATGATTTCTTTTGCACATAAAGCCTTAAAAACACTCGAATAACCCAAAAATGTTTACCTTTTTCACCCAAAGTGCTTAGATAAGTTACGAGTAAAAATGACCAACGAACCAAAAACGAGCTTAAAAATGAAGAAAAACACGTAAAGCTTCGAACTTTTTGCAAAAAATTGAAACTTTAACACCAAATAAACCTTAAACCACAAGAATCTTGGATTTTTGAGTGAAAAAATCAAAGCTTTATGCGTATCAAAGATGTAAAACGTGAGCTTAACGCGTATCTTACCAAAACTTCAAAACAAACACAAACACTCCTAAACCATTGTTAGGCGATTGATACCAATTGTAGGACCACTACGATATCAACCTTATCACGAAATACACTTAACAAACACAAGTATCACCACGTTTACCACACAACGAGTAGAAAACGTTCAACCCAAACACAAGCATAAAGCTTACACAAAGAATTAAAGATTAAGAGAGATGGTGACTTGATGTTTATACAAAACCGTGTATGTGAGAGGATAAAGATAAACACAATAAGTTGTATATTCCTTGAGAGAGAAAATACACACACACACACACACTTTCAAGCACACCCCTCAAATGACCATTTGAGGGGTATTTATAGTACAAGTAACTTAAAACCCTAAAAGGCTTTGCTTGGGCTTTTCGTGGGTTGGACATGGATTGGGCTTTGGATACTTAAGCTTCAAACGGATAGCATAATCATAACGCCTAGCCATTTAGCTTAGTCCAATCCACGAGCCCGTTGACTATTCTATCACGATATCTAACACACGATACAAAGTTCCTAAACGTGAATGACCATCACTTCTAATAAAACTATTAAGGCTAACAGTATGTGTGAGAGTGGCAAACCAAAAGGAAGAAATGGCTCACTATTTATAGAGGAGAAACACTTACTGTTCAACGGATCCCACCCTCAAGGGATCCGTCTACTGTAATGCTAGGGATCCGTGGGACGCTCCTCTTTGCCCATGGGTATTTTGGTTGTTGGTCATGGGTCATGGGTCCTGGTTTATGGGTTAATCCATGGGTATTTTATTAGATACAATGTACCTAATGGGTGCAATGCACCTAGTCAAATGGGTATGGGTCAATACCATGGGTTGTAGTTTTTACCCATTTATAATACATACTAGTTATATATATATTTGCCCAATATGCAAATACTAGTTGTTGTATATATGTATTACTAAATCATAAAATCACGTATACTTGTTTTAGTATTTTATGTGAAAACGTAAGTGTGTTAGAAAACTATTGGCTCAAACCAATTACGTATTTTATTTGTTTCGTTAAAATGATTTTACGTTTGTTATCGACAAAATATTAGAAGATCGTAAAATATAATTTTTACGGCTTATTTATATTAACAATCTCCCCCTTTTTGTTGATGACAAAACATAAAATTATTTTAAGGAAAAACTAAAATTCGTAAAAGTTCGAATTGGAGTTTTTACTTTCTTCTCCCCCTTTTTGTCGAAACAAAAAGAGCGTCGAAAAGAAACTAACACATTGTTTTAAGAAAAACATGTAAAAGAAAAAAAATGTAAAGAGAGCAAGTGACGGGAATAGTTCTCGTCTTAACTCCCCCTTGACGAGTCCATCCCTTTGTGAGGGCGTCAAGTAAATAGAAACTAGTAAGCTAATGTTTTGCAATTTTGTTTGCAAATGGTTTCGTCCTTGTGACGAAAATGCTCCCCCTTGAAGAATGCAACTTTGCAATTGGGTGTCATGAAGTGTAATCCAAATAAGGATTATGTTGCAAATCGTTTTGCAATGTATGGTTTTAACATAAAGCTCCCCCTAGCTTAGGATGCCAAGATCTTCATGTGTATTTTGAAAATCTACAAAACAAAGGTTAGAAAACAAGAGTATAGTGCATAGTTTCCTGCAAATAAGACTCAAGTTAGTAGAAAATTTGCTCTTCTATACCACGGATCCCACGGTTCCTTCTTTTGTGGGATCCGTCTAGGCAATTTCCAAGAATCCGTCTGTCTGGTGACAGATTATCCAGCAAAGGTGATATACCAAACAATGCTAAATATGAGAGTGAGATATGTATACAAACAAGCATATACTCAAAGCAATATGGCAAATAAGTTATCATTCAATAAACAAAAAGATAATCAAGAAATATCTAAAAACTAAGAGAATGATTTAGCCATACATTTTCTACTAATACTAGTAAGTTACCAAAGCCTAGAATGCAACAATGTGCTTGAGTCTAAGATGAGTAGACTTGTTGATTTAGTCCAATCTTTCAAGAAGATGATTAAACATGAAATGCAACTCATTTCGTACTTCTTGAACAAGTCCTTGGGTGATTAGACAATTAAAGCAATTATTGTCTTGATTTGGAACCGGAGGAAAATGGATGTTTTGAGGAGGCTCTATGAATGATGGTGGGGTTTTATTAAGAGAAGTAGGGTGAGGTTCTACTAAGAATGATGGTGGTGGTAATGGATATTCCTCCATATGATCGAGTCCTTGGTGGTTCATTGTTTCCAATGATGGACTAGTCGGTGTTGTAGGTGGTTCCCTATTTAACGAGAAAGTTGGTGAGTTGGAGGTTCTCGGTGGTGAATGCTCTAATGAATAGAGATTTGGGTGAGGAAGAGGCTCGTTGAATGAGTGTAATCCATGCTCTAGGAATGAGGGCTTAGACGGTTTGCTAGAGCTAGCTATGTTTGGTTTTGAACTAGATGACCCTTGTTCTAGCCCAAAAGGTTTGATGTTAATTCTTGCGGTTCTCTTAGCAATTGTTGAAGAGGTTTCTTGAGGTGGGATTCTAGCATTGTTATCTCTTACGGGAGATGATTCGGTGGAGGAAATCTCATGAATCATGTGACCCTTTCTTTTGGATGAGCCTTTGGTTGAAGAGTTATTGCTAAGTGCTTTGGTCATGGTGATGGTAAGGATGCAATATAAGCTTCTAACTACTGATTTTTGAGAGCTAGGTGAGAGTGATGGTTTATCCTTAAGAGTGTTTGGTTTATAAAGGATAATTTTGAATTAGGGAATTAAATTCTTGACCACTAAGAGGATTAAGCATGCACTTAGGATATTGTTCAGCTCAAGAAATACATTAAATGGTAACTAAAAGTGGTTAGATAGCCAAAAGGTGGCTTAAATTTGAAGGGGAAAGCTGATTAAAGTCTTTCTGCAGACACGGATCCCACGGATCCCTCTCACTAGGGATCCGTCTGTCAGACAGATACTTGATGAGATGATTATGCTTTTTGTAAGATCTAGTACCTATGTATCTTGAGGTTTTGAGTTTTCTTTGATGTCTTGAGTAGTGGATGTCTTAAATGCTCAATCATAAGGAGTGAGGGTGCTTAAATGATGGTTTTGGGTAGGAAAGTGGACTTTAGATAGTCTAACTAGGTTGATAAGGTTTTAAAAGGTACCATTTTGAGGGGTCGTTTAAGTCCTTATTTGATCACTTTTGTATCCGTTATTGCTTAATATCGTTCCTTTTCACTTTTTAGGTCTCGTGAAGGCAAAATGCTGGAATGGCACTTATTTGGACAGAAAGGCGCGAATATATGAAGAAAATGGCCAAAGTCGAAATCGAGACACTCACAGTCGCTGAATGTAGAAGGCGACGGCGTCAGGAGCTATTTGCGACGCCGTCGGAGAATTATTGTGACGGGTCAGAACTCAAAACTCGTGTTTTCAAGAGACGGCGTCTAGTTGTGAAAGAGTAGGCCGTCGCTACTCAGACGGCCTAGATGCGATCCAGACGACGTCAGAAGCTGAAGAGGACGGCGTCACGGACATAAGGTGACGCCGTCGCAAGGTTAACGTGGCCAAGACGAAACCCTAATGGCGGCGACACGACGGCGTCACTAAACATAAGGTGACGCCGTCGCAATTGTAATCTTATATATAGAATCCGAATTTTTCAGTCTTTATGTGGAGAGTCTTTGGAGTAAAAACCTAAAACCGAACCTAAGGTGTCTTGTACAGTATTTTAGGGTTTTTAACCCTATCTTACACCAAGATAAGTCTTTGCTTCATTAATTCAATTATGTCTTTGATTATTTGTGTGTATGCTTGCATGTTCTCCATGTCCGGCTAATTGATTTGTGTGTTTGCTTAGGAAGTATGAAACTTAATTATTAAATATTGATTGGTTGTTTCTTATCTTAGTTGATTAATGATCTAGTAATGCGATAGGTCATTCGTTGTGTACTTAATGCTTGATTCATCTTTGTGAACCCTAGAGTATGATTACCTGAGTGATTGTAGTCTAAACCATCCGAAGAGCACCTTAGAGTAGGAGTCTATAATCTCTAAGTGGATTTGTAGACAAGACCCTTTGGTAAGTTCAAAGAGTTAGGGAGAAACGCATACCCTACAACTTTAGAAACACAACGCAACTAGGAATAAGACGTGACACTCAACCATCAATAGGAGATAATTAAGGAGTAATACAAACTAAGTAAACACATCTTTAAACTATCATAAGAGCACACATTAATTAGACATAGACTCCCACAACCTTAGTTTAGATAATTAGATAATAGTAGAGTAATCGGTAGAAATACCAACCCCCCAAATCCAATACCCGAGATTCGTACCTTTCCATTTTCATAAAATATAAAAAGATAAAAAAATAATCTTCCTCAACCTTAACCTTAGCGTAGTAACTCCCTACTAGCATTCCTATTCCCCTAGAGAACGATATCAATACCCGTGGCTTACCCTAATTACTACACTACAACGATTAGGTTCACTGCCTAGGGTGTTATAAAACTTGCTCGAAGAAAAGGAAGTTTCCTTGACCCCGAACGACGCGTGTAGCGTTATCATAGGTGTTTGAGAAGAATACCATTTGATTTGAGATGAGAAAGTGGTGGCAATTAGTCCTAGAAGTCAGATGATGGTTCAAGAAAAATTAAATAAAATCTTAAAAAAATAAAGAAAAATGAAAAACTAGTTTTGAGCCTATTTTTGAGTTAAAAGTGACTAAACTCAATTTGCTAAAATTGATGGACCTATCAAACTAAGTGTTATAAGATGTGAGGAATAATGTGTGGGATTTGGAGCGGAAAGATGGTGAGTTATGATGAGTTGACAAATCAAAAACACTTTGAAATAGATCCTAGGTAAGCTATGGGTGAGTGTGAAGCTTTCAAATGTTTGAGAAAGACTTAGTTGGTTCTAAGGTCTTATGTTTGACTAGTGTGAGGTGATCTAGTGAACTTTTTTGATGTAGGGAAGTCTGTATTCCTCATCTGTATTCATGGATCCCACGGTTCCCTTTGGGGAGGGATCCGGCTAGTTATATTGCTGAGATCCGCCTACTGCAGATCAGAAGGCTTTCAACAAATGTTCAATTTTGCACTCTTAGCAAAATGCTTCTCCTAGTTGTTTCTACAAAGACTAAATGCAAGAACACATCAAGTATAATGCATAGTAAATGTGGGGGGACTAAAGGTACCTAAATATGAGTGACGACGACTACTTGAATGATTTCAAAAATTCATAAAATCTCATCCTACACGTTCCTAAGTTAAGATTGTTCAATGCCAAGTTATGGCAATAGCTACATACTACATCCTACTCTACATAAGTATTTGTTTAGATGTTACAACCCTTTGTTTCAAATTGTTTTCACAAATTAAGGTCCTATGACCTTACCTTACTTCTCCACCACTTCCCGTCTTCACCCCTCCTCCACTCTTTATCACACCATCTCCACTTCTTTTTTTTTCAAGAAGTTGGCGAAGCACTTGAAGATTCCCTTGGTTTGTTGCCATTTTGGTGATGGGCTAGGAATGTCCGGCAATTGATTGATGTAATCCAAAGGGTCGAGATCGGTATTTCCGAGTGGGTTGCTACTACCTTCACCTTCTCTTTGCCTCTCCCTTTCATCCGAGGAATCCGTGAATGGGTGAGGCCTTTTGCCTTCCACCATAAACCTTGTAGTTCTACCCTCGGTCAATGACACCATAACTTTGTTGCAAAATCTATGATCTTAGGATTGCGTAGAAGGATCTAATGCAAAGATGAATGTTGCAAGACGGGTTAGGAGCATTGCGTACGGGAGCACCATTTTGTCCATGCTTCTTACACTTGCCATTCTCTTAATTATGTAGTATGCAAGGTTGAAGCGAGTCTCGGTCACTAGGCAATAGATCATGAAACTTAGGCATGCATTTGGGTGATCCTTGTTCCCTACTAAGCACAACACATTTTCCCTCACCACAACTTCCCATTTCCTATACAATGCGTACATCTCGGAGAGCTTCATTTGGAAAGGATCCCTATAGATCACTTTTAAGTTTTGAGTGACCCTCAATGGGGATGCCCTTGGCATGAAAACGGTATCCCTTACCGTGGTTGCTTCCGGGATTAACATGTTGTAGATTTCATGATGATAAACCATAGTGTGTAACTCCTCTAAAGACCACTCATTGGAAAACATGCAAACTCCTTGATATGGAACCCGAAGTATTCTTCCAAACTCCACAAGCAAAAGGGTGTACTCATGCTCATTTATGATGAAGACAATTGAGATGGACCCATCATCATTTCTAACTATCTTCATTGTCTTGTAGAACTCGAGTACGAAAACCGGGCAAATTTGTTCTTTTATGTCCAATAAACAATCAAAGCCAATGGTCCCAAAAACTTGTCTTATGTCGGTGTTAGCAAGAAACGATGGTTCTACTACACGACCTTCATGAAAAAGTCTCTTTTCGAGCATTTTAAAGGCTTTCCTATCTTCCGGGCTAAGTCCATCCTTTCTATGGTACATTGGTATGTAATGAGCGGTATCTTGATAGTCTTGTTGTCGGTTAGTTGGCATGATTGTTCCTAAACAACATAACCACAATGTGGTGTTAATTGTGAATAGTAACCTAGAGGGTTTGATCACAATTTTGCTCAAATCATTTTTATTGAATTCAAGAAATGAGTTTAATTTGTATTAACAATGTTAATTCTTTGATTTGGATTATCTTAGAAAATAATGTGGTAACAAATTATGATAAACCCATTTGAACCCAACTTCTAAAAATGAAGAAATTGTAATCCTAGAAATCAAGGAATTAAATTAACAATGTAGTGAAGATTATAATTACACAAGGGATTGTTATGCTTGAAGGAAATGATTAAATTGCTCGTGTGAACAGTAATTGGATTTTTGTTCGTGAGTCTTTGAAGGGAAAGTGGTTGTGGAACTTCCACAGTGATCATTACTAACTTATGTTGTCTTCTGTTGCACGGATCCCACGGATCCCTCTCATTAGGGATCCGGCTAGTTCAAACTCAGGGATCCGACATGACAGCAAAAATCAGTTTAAGCATTCCTTGATAACTTTGGTTTGGGAGTTCTAAAACGCCTAGAGTTTGATGTTTAAACTCTATAACTTATGATTTGGGGTTTTGACGGTTTAATACTCATCCTATTTGACGAGATTCCCTTTTTATGAATTAGTCACAATTCTTGGTAGGTTTTTCAAAGATTATGATAAAATCCCATTTATCATAGTATGAGAAATTTCACATGGATATTTATTGACATAGATGAAGTGTCAATAATTCTCTTGTGATGAATAATGATTGAGGCTATCGAATAACCGAGATATCATTATTATAGATTAGTAGTGTAGTCTATACAAATCAATCGAAGAATACTATTCTTGATGATGGCTTTAATATAGATAACTACTCAAGTAATTACTAATAGAGATTAATTATACAACTAAGATTTTAATAATAATAAAACAAATGTAAATTATTAATGATCATACATTTGCAAAATATTCTTTTTAAGGGAAGAAGTATTTAGAGAAAATGATTTGTGATCTTCTTGTAATCTCCAGATCCATGTGTGAGAAAAACAATGCTAAACATTCTTTTCACGAAAAGAAATATTTAGATAGTTTCTTCATGATCTTCTTGGTATGCCCAAATCCAAGTATGGAGAATTCTTAACAAGGAAAGTATTAGAACATTCTATCATTGTCCAACAATAAACACTATAATGATTTTTAAAACATGACTTGAAAAATCCTTCATTGTAGTTTTCAAACATACACGAATCGTATCAAGTTTTTAAAGTACAACATACTCTAAGAAACTTGGTAACGAAGCTATGATACCAATTGTGGAAAACTAGAAGGGGGGTTGAATAGTTTTACCAATTAAAATTTCGTTTTAAAATATTTAGATCGACTTATGTCAATCTATTTAGATGTGTATGTTGGACGTTGATAGATAGATATATATAAGTGTAATGAAAGATAAAGAGTAAGAAGCACATAACCACAACACGAGTATTTATAATGGTTCGGCTACAAGGAAACCTTCCTTGCCCTACTCCACTCCCCGAGTCACCTACTCGAGAGTTCGTAATCACTACACGACACCAACTCCTTATGGCGGAGAAGCCTTCACAACGTCGCCTACTCTTTTTCCGGTACTAGGCTAACCACCGGGTTCTTTACACCAAGGTGAACCACACCTACCACAACGTCGCCTACCCTTTATTCGGTACTAGGCTAAGTACCGAGTTCTATTACAATGGAGGAACTACTACCCATCACTACACAATACCTAATCCCAAAGGAGACCCACTTCTTATTACAACACCATCAAGGATATCAATATCCTTGGAAACAAGCTATCACTATTTGTATAATGATGCACCTCATCGATTATACGACCTTGGCATCCTTCACTAATGCCACTTGATTTGACTCCTAGGCATCTTTCACTAATGCCCTTGACACGAACGCTTGGCACCTTTCACTAGTGCCTTCGTCTTGACTCCTTTAGCATTCTTCACCAATGCTTTTGACATGGACGTTAAGCACCTTTCACTAATGCTTTCGTCTTGACTCTTTCGGCATCCTTCACTAATGCCTTCGACACAACACTTATATGGAGGGAGAAAGAACTATCAACAAGAGAACCTCAGTAGTATTGATGATGACGAAGCATGGCAACTCATGGACTTGAGCTTGCTAGACTTCAAGAGGTGGTGATCTCGCCTTTAAGAGGAACCTAGAGAATCACACAAAAACAAAAGATAAACTACATAGAAAGATCCCTTAGGATCAGTGGTTAGAGAGTAACAATACTTGGGGAAAGTATGTGTGAGAGTGGCAAACCAAAAGGAAGAAATGGCTCACTATTTTTAGAGGAGAAACACTTACTGTTCCACGGATCCCACAGATCCCACCCTCAAGGGATCCGTCTAGTGTAATGCTAGGGATCCTTGGGACACTCCTCTTTGCCCATGGGTATTTTCGTTGTGGGTAATGGGTCATGGGTTGATCCATTGGTATTTTATTAGATACAATGTACCTAATAGGTGCAATGCACCTAGTCAAATGGGTATGGGTCAATACCATGGGTTGTAGTTTTTACCCATTTATAATACATACTAGTTATGTATATATTTGCCCAATATGTAAACACTAGTTGTTGTACATATGTATTACTAAATCATAAAATCACTTATACTTGTTTTAGTGTTTTATGTGAAAACGTAAGTGTGTTAGAAAACTATTGGCTCAAACCAATTACGTATTTTATTTGTTTCGTTAAATGATTTTACGTTTGTTATCGACAAAACATTAGAAGATCGTAAAATATAAATAAATATTTTTACGGCTTATTTGTATTAACACAGCTAATTGGGGTACATAACCGAAAGTTTCTAGTAAAGCAGATAAGTACGGCTGCAAATCAGAATTGTTTTGAGAAACATGTCATTCAAATCATCCATAGGCAAAACGGCATGAAAATATACAAGGGTCAAAAGTGTAAGAAAATATACAGGGGTTAAATAAGCAAAGAAAATCCAAAATTATGTATAAATTTCCTACGGTACAACAGAACAGTATGGTATGAAATATCCCATTTTGTTTCATGGGCGAAGTCAAGTTTGAGGCAAATAGTTCAAAAGGACCTATAGCACTTAATGGTCATGTAAATTATATCCACTACACTGAACGAATCATAAACTGGAATTTAGAGCATGTGCAGAACTAGTAGTAAGTTGGTCAGTCTTAGTCATTAACTAAGTAACCAAAGATAGTAGAGAAATGTCACTTATTAAAAGGTATTAGCTAACTTGTCTTTTTTATACCACTAAAGCGAATCTCGAAACATGTATTCCCTAATAAATCAACACTACAACCATATTGATGGAAGTGGTGGACTCAATTTTATATAAACTAGTTAACCGAGTGACCTTCTAGCAATGAATCATCTATGCAGGGATTCAAAGGACACATAAGCATATACAGTATGAATAGCTTAAGACTATGTACGAGTACGCAACAGATAATACTATATTTTTCTACACGACCAAATTTATAGCTCCATTAACATTACACTATGTGTCGTATCCGGTTTGTAACCATGACTTGGGTGCAAGTGGATAATTTTAGCTTTAATCTTTCAATAGACAGTTTGTATTGGACTATCAAATTACTCTTTTTCGGTAAATTTAGACTTCATAACACAAATTTTTCTCTATATTTACTTGACTAAAAATCCAATGAAAACATACATTCTGATATTAACATCTCGGAATACATAATGTAGTCGTAAGTCTTAACTAACATGACATAAACAAATACGTACTGATTATGATCAAGCGACAACATGATTCTACATAAATGCGGTAAAAAGTTTTTGAAATATGTGGTGTTTGGGATTGCTTACTTAAAAAACTTATGCTTATGTTATCAAGCCGAAACATATTATCACCTATATGTACACTCTCCTATAAAATTAAACAACGTTCATGAGCTAAAAGACATAAAAACAACTAAAATACCTCTCTAAGTCATGGTCATACAACACTGAGTTATCACCACTTGTACGATATAAAGGCAATCCGAGCCTTCCAATGAGAGGCGCCGACGGATTCTCTTTGCAAACTCTGTGCAACCTTCAACATTACCAAAAAAATAAATTCATTATAAATATACAACTACCATATTATAAATCAACATATCTCATAGTAGTCGATATTGTGAAATCAGTCCTCGCCATGATGCCCCAAGGTGTACAGGAAAACCAAATGAGTAATCTGTACAAATTCGACCACCAATTCTTTCCCAAGACTCAAGTAAAATAACCTGAAAACGTAAGTGAGATTAATAAATATCGCAGTTACAACGCTATTTTGACAAAAGATTTATACCAACTAATTTTTATTATATAAGTACCCGAAATGAAACATAATAGAGAGCTCTTGCGGCAGCTATGCCAACAACGCCACCACCAATAACAATAACAGAATCAAGACTTTTATTCAATAATCAAGACTTTATTACCTAACAATACAAAAAAAATATATAATTAAACACAACAATAATTAAATTCAACAATTTTATTCTAATCAAGACTTTATTACCTAAAAATACAAAAAAACATATAATTAAACACAACTTATTTCAGAATCAAACCTAACAACAACAGTAATGAGATACATTAAACAGGTTAACTGAACAACAACATCAATTGTAGCAATTTGGTACCTCCAAATTAGCTTAGTCTGTTGTTGGCTTAGTTGTGTGATGAAGGTGGCCTGTGACGGCAATGGGGTGCTACAGTAGCTAAGTGGTGGTGGTAAGCGGCAGTGAAGGTTAGAGGGTTACGGTTTGTGGAAGTGAAGGGGGAAAAGTTTAGGGTTTTGTTAAAGAAATGGAAACTAAGGAGGGAAATAACGCGCCTAAAAACATCCAAGTTTTTTCGTTTCATTTTAAAGAACCGCCTATAATATTTTGGTTCAGCAGTTAGTGGAATAGAGCCCGGTTTTGTTGAGGAAAACATGGCTCTAATGCTTTTCAACATAAATCCCGGTTTTGTTAAAGAGAACATGGCTCTATACGAGGATAGAGCCTGGTTTTTAAGCAAAAAACATGGCTCTAACGTTATCCAACATAGAGCCCGGTTTTATATGAAAAAACATAGCTCTATACCCTTTTTCACAACCCGGAATTCTTTTAGAGCCCGTGTTTCACTAAAACCGGACTCTATGTTCATTTTTGTAGTAGTTATTCGTGAATAATAATGTTTTTAAGCTTGTATGTATACAACGAGTAATATTAACGCAGCACGTTGTTGCGGTAGTATGTTATTCTAGTTATCGATCCATTGCATAAATTGTTTAAAAACTATAGTGTAGTAATAAAAGTTACAAAATCAATATTTATAAAATAGCTTTTGAAGAAAGTTATAACATGAAGTATTATTTCTTGTTTGATAAATTTTAAGAACAATAAAAATAACTAATCAAATTTAGTTACTAAAAAATAGAGTCACTTTATTTTGCTTACCTAGAAATTCATACTTATTAAGGAGCAAATCCCCATCATCCATCTAGTTTGATCTAATGGTGAGAATTAACCTAAGATTTAATATATAAACGTAAGTCATTTTTTTTTTCTTGTCATTTTGTCTTTCTTTTTTATTTATATTTTTTTATAAAAAAATTCACGTTTTTTTAAAACCAACGTTTTTTTTTTAAATTCACGTTATTCGAGTTTTTTTTAATTGGTGTTTTTTTCTTCGCTTTCATACGTTTTCGTCTGTTTTCATACGTTTTCGTCTGATTTCATACGTTTCCATCTGTTTTCGTCCGTTTTCATACGTTTTCGCCCGTTTTCATATGTTTTCATTCGTTTTCATACGTTTTCGTCCGTTTTCATTCGTTTTCATCAGTTTTCTTTTGTTTTTGTCCATTTTTCATACGTTTTCGTGCGTTTTCAGACGTGTTTTTACGCTTTCATACGTATTCGTCCGTTTTCTTACGTTTTGTCCGTTTTCATACGTTAGTGACTATCACAAGTGATATTCTATGATATTCAGAATATCACTTGTGATTTTCTGAATATCACTTTGTAATATTCAGAATATCACTTGGTGATTTTCTGAATATCACTTTGTGATTTTCTGAATATCACTTGTGATTTTCTGAATATCACTTTGTGATATTCTGAATATCACTTTGTGATATTCTGAATATCACTTTGTGATATTATGAGTATCACTTGTGATTTTATAGATATCACTTTGTGATATTCTGAATATCACTTGTGATTTCATGTTACAAAACATTAGTTGAAAATCACTTGTGATATTCTAAATATCACAGAATGTCACTTGTGATCATTTGAATATCACAGAATATCACTTGTGATATTCAGAATATCATTTGTCATGTTCAGAATATCAATTGTGATATTCTAAATATCATTTGTGATATTCAGAATATCACAGAATATTACTTGTGATATTCAGAATATCACTTGTGATATTCTAAAACGTATGAAACTTCTGAAAACAGCCGAAAACATTTAAAAACGGACGAAAATGTATGAAAACGAACAAAAACGTTAGAAAACAGACGAATATGTATGAAAACGGACGAAAACGTATGAATAATGGCCGAAAACGTAAGAAACTGGACGGAAGCGTATAAAACCGGCCGAAAATGTATGAAAACGGACGAAAACGTATGAAAACGGACGAAAACTTATGAAAACAGACGAAAATGTGTGAAAGCGAAGAAAAAACGCAAATTAAAAAAAAACGTAAATAACGTGAATTAGGAAAAAAAACGTTAATTAAGAAAAACGTGAATTTAAAGAAAAGACAAAAAAATAGAAAAAAAAAGAAAGAAAAAAAAACATGGACTTAGGTTTATCTATTAAATCTTAGGTTAATTCCACCGTTAGATCAAACTAAATGTAGGTGGGGATTAGTCCATTAGTAAGCACTAGAATAATATTAAGCAAATAGAAATTTCTCTACTAAAATAATATATTTTAATTAAAATTAGTTGTCTTGTATTTTTAAACTGACTTGTAAAAGCAAGATATAAATAAAAAAAAGACTAAAATACACGATTGGTCCCTAAACTTGGCAGGAGGCATCGCGATGAGACAAAACTCGGCCTTTTCATCGTGGGGAGTCCAAACCTTAGCCTTTAAATGCCAAATAAGTCCCTTGACCAATAATGCCATTGTCAACGTTATGTTGGTGAGGGCAAAACCGTCTTTCACTATAGCGTACTAAATAAAAACCGTTGTACAGTGTCTGTAGCTAGTATATGTGTGTGTAACACGGTTTGGTCTACATTTATCACCCATACCTAAACTATCCTTCAAAACCGGTCTTCTACAAAATGATATCGTTTCAAGATGGTACGTTGCTGGTGTGGTAAGGAAGCTATTATTCGCACTTCGTGGACCTCTGCCAACCCAGGGCGTCGATTCTTTGGTTGTCCTGTTCAAGTAAGTGCGTCTTAATATTTTTTGTGTAAGTTTGTAACAATGGTGGTTGTTTAATGACTTGTCATAATCATCAATAGGGGTCTTCTTGTCGGTGGATAAGATGGTATGATCCTGAAATATGTGCTCGTTCAAGAATGATCATACCAGGCCTTTTGAGGGAGAGAAATGAGCTTGAGGCAAGATTAGTAGCTGCTCAAGGTGATGTGTGGAAGTGGAAGATTTACCTGGTGCTAAGTTGGATGTTGTTCTTCATTGTTTATGCATTAGGATAACTTTTTTACCTTTTATGTAATGAGGCTAGATGGTTAATGTTTTGTATCTAGATTTGTAGTAACCTTGTTATGAAGTATTCAGTTTGGTTTGTTTCTGATTTTCAATGCCTTATGGGTATGCAGATGGTTAGCGATTTGTTTAGGGTTGACTTTTAAATGTCAACATTCTTATGAGGTTCTATTTAGCTTTGGTTACTTTTGATGCAAATTATTCATACATCAAGCTTAGTCAATCTAAAAAAATACACAATAATGACATGGTTCTATAGTTAATGCAAATGGATATAATTCCAACTGCAAAAAATTGCATACTTTTCAAAGCATGAGAACTACAGTTAGACACACACACATATATTTTTAGAGTACATAACTTGTCCATAGGAAATAACCTAGATGAAACATAGTCTAGATAATTAGCATAACAGAATTGACCTATGGTGAGGCCATCATTCTTTCCAGTGCAGCCTGCTGCCTAGTCATTCTTCGTGTAGCAGGCTGGGTTGAAGCAGAAACTGCTTGAACATCACTTGACTGCATCTGAGAATCATACTGGGATTAACACTGGGCTTGCTCATGCATGCTGGGATCGGCAATTGCTTCATCTTGATGTTGCTGGGATTGTGACAGGGATGCATCATGTATGATGGGATCTTCAGTTGCTGGATCTTGATTTTCAGATTGAACACCACTTCCTTGAACTGCACTAACTTGGCTTTAAACAACAAGACCTGTACCTTCAGTTTCTTTATCTGATGCTACCTTTTTACCTTTAGGATGTTTCTTTTTTCCTGCAACTTTAGTAGGCACCTGTTTGACATTTCCCTTATTGGCAGTTCCACTACTTTCAGCTCCAGCATACCCTAGGCATGTTACCTTGTTGTGTCCAGCAATGCCACAAATACTACACTTAACACTCTTCCAAGCCCTTTACAGCTTACCATCCTTCACAATCTCTTCAATTTCAGGAGCTATCCTAACTCTTTTTCTACCTCTTGCGGTAGGCGGGTTTGTTTCGGATTTCGGTGGAACAATTGTTGTTGGCATAGTTTATTTTTTCCAATGTACACTGCTAGTTATAGGCATGACATTGTGTTTGTAGGTAGCCTCCCAAGTGAGAAGATAGTAACAAGGATGATCCCATGTTTCAACAGCTCCTACTTGTTGGCCATTTAAAGCCATATTCCAATTGGTAGGAACAACATGTTTACATGATAAACCTGTTATCTCCCACCTTCTACAAGTACAAGACTTGTGTACAACATTAACTACACATTGGTCACCCCATGGTCCACTAACATGAAACTTAGATCCCCCATTCCATAAAATATTATACTTAACAGCCTCTTTCTTAATAGCCTCTAGCATGTGTTGTGTAGTTGGTGTTAGTGGCCCATCACTCTTCTCAATCACCATAAGAACATGCATTATCCTCTTCATACAGTATTCCCTAATGTATTCTAAGGCTGTAATAATTGGTTTGCTTAAACCCTCACTTATTTTCTCATGAAACACTTGACACATATTATTAAGTAACACATCAGAAGTAGCTCTCCCTAAAGATGACAAGTAATAAACATGTATTAATTATAACTGTTTATACTGCATTTACAAATACAAAGTAACTGAAACAGATAGATCACTTACATGAAAAATGTGACCTTGACTGTACAACAGTTGAGGCTGGTTGATTAAGTTTCTTGAGATCAGCCATAGCTTTCAGAAACTGTACAACAGTTGAGGCTGTTGCACATTTCCACAGATGGTCTTTGTAGGCCCTACCTTTCCATTGTAGTTTCATTTTCTCATGAATGCTTCTAATACATAATCTGTGTTCTGCACTTGGAAAAACTTCTGCTAAAGCTCTACATATATCCTGCACAAAATCAAATATGTTTACTGTCTGTTTCAAAACAGAGAGACTTAAATTCATGAACAGAGTAAGAGAGTACCTTATTCATGTCACTAATAAAAGTGATGCTTGAAATTGGCCCAAGTGCTATATCATTGGATAAACAATGAAGAAACCAAGTCCATGATCCTATGTTATCTGAATCAACAAAAGCATAAGCGAAAGGGTATATACCATTGTTGCTATCAATTCCCACAGCTGTCATCAGTTGACCATTGAAAGGACCACGAATTGAAAAAGCAGCCAGCCCCAACAACGATCTCCCACAATCTTTAAATCCTTGCTTCAGTGCACCTAAACAAACATACAGTCTCTTGAATTCTCTGGTTGGAAAAGACTCATCTGGAGGTCGTTCCACATTCATCACCACTGTTGTATTAGGGTTTGTCTTATGCAACTCTTGAACATAATCTCTCAACATGGTAAATTGTAGCTTGAATTGACCCCTGATGGCTGTTATTGCTAGGTTTTTGGCCCTTAAAACCTTCTGCGGGGACACTTGAAGGTCGTATTGGTTGGTAAGTTGATTATGCACAGACCTGACAGGAAGCTGTGGATTTGTTTCAACTTGTGCTGTAATTTTCTGTGAGATATAGCGAAGGTCAAAAGCCCTGACTTCCCTTGATTGCAAACAAGTGTGTTGCTCATTATATGTTCTGACTGACCAGATACTTGTCTCACCATTCCTGCCGACAAACAATAGCCATGGGCAGAGTATTTGTGAAGGGTCCTTTTTGCCAAAAAAGCAATGCATTTATACCCCTTCTGCTTAATGGACTTCTAGATGGGCCTATATCCAGTCCAGGACCTTCAATTGGGCCTGAAAGTGAACACAACCCCTACACCTGACCCTTATTCTTGTTTTGTCATTCTTCACAAAAAACAACTCCCTCCTAGTTTCTATTGAATGCTCTCTTACTAGGTTTTTTACTTCCCCTGCAGTACCAAACTCCTGACCAGCATAGAAAAAAGTGGTATAGACGCCATTAGCAAAGTCTGCGTGTTGGAAACTAACATGGTCACTGCAAAATATATCATCAACCATCACATGTAAATCATATACCAACTACCTGTCATCACTTATATTACTGGTTGTTCCTTCTTCACCTAAATCATTACTCTGACCTACTTGTACCATACCAAGTTGTGCATCATTCTCCTGACAAGTTTTCTCTTCATTCGGTTCAATTGAATCATCAACTGCATTGCCTAAGTCACTAGTGTCACTCGCTTGTAACAGAGTAACATCAACAACAGGATCCTCTTCCATGTTATCCTGAGTCAATTGAAACACAGTTACATCCACATCAGGCTCCTCAAACCTGTTATTGACATCAGCTAGTGCTCTTCCTGCTTTGTGTAAATGCTTCTCCTGAGTCAATTGAAACATATTAACCTCAAAATTTTCAGGCTCCTCAAAGCTGTTATTGACATCAACTAGTGCTGTTCCAACTTTGTCTAAGCGCTTCCCCTGACTCACTCGAAACAGATTAACCTCAACATTATCAGGCTCCTTTATAGCATTGTCCTCATCAATAACTACTAAAGCACGCTCACTGTTATGAACAGGTTGGCTAGCAAATGAGCAGTCTAAGGTGGAAAATACTGGCTCAATGTTTGGCAAATTGCTAGATTCAACAATATCATTGACGTCCACAGGAAATTGTGTAAGTTGGATAAAAGGATCTAGGGCAGGTTCATTATCTATATCATCTAACACCAACCGTCTACAACAGGATTGAATAGCTGGAGTAGCAACTTTTCTCCTATCTTCATCCATCTCCCAAAACACAGTCTTAATTGATTGTGGGGACATTTCAGAAAGTTCTAATCTAGTCTTCCCTATTTCAACATAGACGTCTATCAGCTTATGCTGTATGACAACATTTTTCAACAAGTCTACATTAGCAGCTTCACGCAAAGAAAACAAACCCTCGTCTAATGTACAACCAGGCTTAAGAAAGTAGAAATAATTGGTTTGTCCAGACTCATAACCGATTTGGGTCATGAGAGCATCCATTTCATCAACGGATACCTCTTTTATTTCCACAAGATCAACAAGGCATTTCTTGCCTCCTTGATATATCCTACCTGGAAAGTATTTGAATGTACCTTCATAATAGAACATCATGCTAAACGATCCAGGTTCACCCGCTGTATAAAAAATGTACAAAAACATTGTTAAGCTAAAGTTACCTAAAAGGGGAATAATTTAATCAGCCGTACTAATATATGATTGTAATAGGCTCTAACCAAAAAAGACTTACAATATCTCCTGATTGCAGCTTTTTCCTCGGTTTCACGATCATCATATAAAGGATATTCCCTTACTCGCCACAGAGTAAATCAAAGGTGGTTGTTTGTTATTTTCTTACTTACATTATTTGATTTGATGATAGACATTGCATTCGGGTTTTCTGGGTAGGCTTCCAAAACAAGTTTGGGGATGAGCAATGAGTACACAGTTTTGTTATATTGTACATAATGGCGGAAAATTGGACAAGACATCTGTTACAGTAAATAAAACAAAATGACTATTGTACCCTCAACAGTAACATGATTACGGGTTTTTGTGGCGTATAACGGAACGTTGACAACGCCGTTATTGGTCAAGGGACTGATTTGGCATTTAAAGGCCAAGGTTTGGACTCCCCACGATGAAAATGCCGAGTTTTGTCCCATCGCGATGCGTCCTGCCAAGTTTAGGGACCAACCGTGTATTTTAGTCTTAAAAAAAAAAAAAAAAAAAAAAAAAAAAAAAGAGATGATGATCCATTAATTAGCCCATAAGTGATATCCGTATGTTTAAACTTTTGTCGTTCTATAAAAACGTATGTTTGTAAGAATTGATCTCAAGACTTTTTGAAAGAAGATAAATGTTTTAACCAACTTTGTTAAAACTTTAGTTTAAAAAAAAATTGATTGAGTCGAAAATAACAATGTACTTTTTTAAATGTATTGATTTGGTACGTGAGCTTTAAAAAAGTTATTTAAATATAACAAACTTTCATAAGTATTTCAATTTGGTCGTGATGATGACGTGTCATACCTGAAAGTCTGACACGTAGCACTATTTATAGCGTGACACGTCATCATCACGTACCAAATTAGAACACTTATAAAAATTCGCTACACTTCTACAACATTTTTTAAAAATCACGTACTAAATCAATATATTTGAAAAAGTAAATTGCTCTTCTACAACCCAATAAATAAAATAACTTTGTTAAAACGTCCCCTTGCTCAAAGTTGCCAAATTAATGAAATGCCGAATTTTTAATAGTTAATGGCCTATTTTTATATAGTTTTTAGGTTACTATTCTTTAGCCTCACATCAAATTATTCAGAAATGTATTATATGATAATGACGATAATTATCATGTTCGAACCTCACTTGATATAAATCTTGAGTGTGATTAGGGAAATGGTCAAATGCCATAAAAAAGTTTAAGGTCACAAGGTAAGCTCAAAAGAGAAAACTTCATACGTTTACACGTTTTAGAATTATATGTGGAGAATGTGTTGTGTTTAACATTTAGTTATTTTATATAAAAAATAATAGAAAAGACATTATAAATTTGATTTGAGATCATGCGTGGAAAGATAAAACCTCAGGAACTATTTTTATCATAAAATAAATTCTGAGTGCATTTTGGTCTCGTTCGCAAGTTATTAATTTCTTTTCGATATAAGTTTTTGATGCACCTATATACTCAATAGTAGTAATACATTACACATGTGTTGATTTGAACCTAAATGCTTGAATCTACAACCTTTTGGTTGATGTGTCACTTAAGTATATCGATCAAAATAGCTCCCATTGGACATAAGTGTAACAACTGAAATCTTGGTTTATCATTACACACATTCAAACTATGCAAAATACCAAGCTCATGACATGATTTATCATTGATCATCCATATACAAATTGTTGAGTTTGTGAGTGGGTGAAAAGCATAATAGAATAGTAGTGGTACCATACAGGAGACAAGAATATCAATATTATTGGAACAACAGAAATAATATTGACTGATGGGTCAAAAACATAAAGATGCATGTTCAATTATTTACACAAATAGTAGCAAGGAAATTTGCAAAAGTGACATCGAAGATGACATTAATTTTTAGGGGCAATTTCATATCTCTCCTCCTTTTAAATGAAAATTTCATATATATCCAAACATGCATTAAAAACATTGTACATTATGCATTCAATACTTGCACTTTGGGTATATATGAAATTCATTATGAAAGTAGGGTGATATATGAAATTAATCTTAATTTTTAAATTGATTTAATTTTGTGGTATATTGCTAAAACTAGGGATGAGTATTTCGACCCGAATCTCGAAACCGAACCGGAACCGTACCGATTCCCGGTATACGGTACGGTACCGGGACTACGAAATAAGGTGAAAAAAAAATCAGGACCAGTAATTCGGTACGGGACCGGTACCAAATCGGGAAATTCCCGGAAAAAACGGGGAAAACCCGATTTCCCAGTACCGGTACCGGTGCCGATACCGGTACCGGTATCCGAATCCCGTTCGGTACGGTACCGATACCACTAATTTATGCTCGGGAAAAAATCGGTACGGGACTGGTACCGTGTTCATCCCTAGCTAAAACTAAGACATCAAATTATATATTGTCAGATTTACCTTTCTGCACCTACTGCACACCTATATCTCTCATATTTATTATTTTATTTAATAGCCTACTACTCCCCCAACGTCACGTAATAGGCCATATTTCCTCGTACGCACATCCATTCTTCACGGAAATTACACCGTCTTCTCCGCTGTCTCATTTCGATAATGATGACACCCGTTTAGTTTGTTTTCCTGGCAATCAGATTTCGACTGGATCAAAATCAAAGATGATGTGATCCATTTGCAAATTGGGGGTCACATGACAAACACACATGACCCATTCTCACCCAACGGTTTCCACACTGCGACAGCCTGTGAATGGGTTACGAATGGTTCAACAGAACGAGGTGTTTATGATTAAAAAAAATGCGAACACGTTGCGAATGCGTGTGAGGGGAGCGATGACAAGACAATTATTTACCTTTCCATACTTTGGAACTTCAATTTAATCATTAGTATCTAGTTGCTTTTTTCCTATAAATTCACTCTATATTTTTCTACTTCAACCTATCCTTTTTAAACTCTCCCAACCTATAAAACCATCTTAAACTCTATTCATGATATGTTCGCTACATATAAACACCATCGTAAACTATACTTATGATATTTCCGGCTAATCTATATTTACCACTTTACGAAGGTTAATAGTAGAGTTCAATAGAAACCGAGAACTTTGATGACAGGTTTTCCAACTGTTTAAGCTTTTCGACGTTTTCAAGGAGATGGTTGTGGTAACAGTCAAGACACTATAGGGGTGCTATGTTGCTTCTAAAATAGCAACAGTATGCTATGAATGTTTTCCTAATGTCTGAAGTGTCTCAAGTCATCTACAAGATGCATGCGCATCAAATACCTGGTCAAGCCTTGTCCCATGAACCAAGGGAACTTGAACATAGGGGTGTTAACGAACTGAGCTCTTAACGAGCTAATCGAGCTCATTTAACTCGAGCTCGAGCTTAATAGTCACGATCTTCAGTCGACCTCGAATAAAAATTAGTGCTTGATTAGTTTGACGAGCCGAGCTTTGAAAACTAATATTTGGCTCGGCTCGTTCCAAAAATCGTTTAATAATCACGAGCTAGTCGAGCTTAACGAGCCGAACAAGCTACTAGAGCTCAACAAGCCAAAATTTAATCTATATAAGCTTTTAAGTTTATTTTAAAATTTTAAATATATGTTTATAATATGATTTAAATTCAAGTTGTAGCTTAATATTTCTAAGATATATATTTACTTGAAAGTAAACCTCCTCCTTTTTCTTTGACTTTGTTTTATAGGCTATTTATTTGTCTTGTTTTATTCTCTCCTTCTATGTGGGATTTGTTTCTTTTACTTCTAAGATATGTTTTGTTTTACTTACATATTTTATATTTAATACATTATTTTCTTTTTAGTTATTACAAGTTTATAAACCAACTAAATGACAACTATTTTAAGTTTCATCTATATAAATAGGGATTAGGTCGAAGAATAGTAATATACTTTTTTAAATGTACCTATTTGGTATGTGAACTTTAAAAAAGTTGTAGAAATGTAACGAACTTTGATAAGTATTCCAATTTACTACGTGATGAAGACGTGTCATACCTAAAATTCTGACACGTGGCACCATTTATGACGTGACATGTCATCATAACGTAGCAAACTGAAACACTTTGGAAAGTACATTACATTTCTACAATTTTTTTAAAGTTCACGTACCAAATCGGTACACTTGAAAAACTACATTGTTATTCTACGACCTAATCCCATATAAATACACTTATTTATCTTATCTAAACTAATATAAATCATTTCAGTGTGTGTTTTTATTTGTAGAAGTGTTAAGTGATTTAAGTTTACTCACTTTGGCTTTATGGAATTATAACACCTTAATTTGAAACTTAGGTAAAATACATTATTGGACATTAAAAACTTAAGTTTGATACGGAAGTCAAAGTACAAAGGTCTTTTAACACCCTTAAAGATACAAGTTAAAGCGTAAAAATTAGAACATTTGGGGCATAAGGATGTAGAATTGTTGATCCCAGTTCACTTTATGAATATAGATCTTGAATAGCTTTGTATAAGAAACTGTTTGAATCTCTAAGTATTACGCGAAATATAACACTTGTAAAATAAGAAGAACACAATGAATTCACAACCAAAAGCTTCAATATTATTATATTAATAATACGAGTGATCTTGATATCACTATGGTTTACAACCTTGAAGCCGCCTTAAAACTTATATTTTACCAATGACCTAGTGCCTCCTTTTATACGATAAGGAGTCCTACTAGGTTACAATCATTTCCTAAACAATCGTATCTTCTCTATTCTTATCTAATACTACATTATAGGAACACGTCATTCCTTATATACAAAACATACTGATACTCCAGCAGTAGATACACAAAACTAGCAGTAGTTTCTTCAAGCCCAGCAGCAGTTACCACTTAGTGTATTTTCATGATTCTGTATAGCACCACCTAGCAGTAAATAGAATACACCAGCAACAGTTTCACTAACACCAACAGTAGTTGACACTTAGAGCAATTTATCAGGAACTTCAGAAGCAGATGACTTTTCCAAAAGCAGTAGTTTCCATAAAACCCAACAATCCTCCCCTAAACTTGATATTTGCTCCTCAAATCATCAAGTTTCCTTTAAGCATGAACAACCAGGAGGATGCTTCCAAACACACTACTTCTTCTTTTCAGGATCCATGATCTTTTCATATTTTCTGATCAACTTGTAAGCTTGATCATCAGATAAGAAATGCCTTTGAGTTCTAATCAGGTTGGGTGTCAGCATCTATCTAATAACATCTGTATTGGCTATGAGTTGAGGATAATCCTTCTCCATCAGCATATATACCACCACTCCATGAACAAATACAGCATGCACCCCACAATCCTGATATAAATCACATCTATGAACTGTGTTGTTTCTCAACTTTTGCCATTCTTGATCTTCATGAGCTGGTTCAAACATGACCTTCAGATAGTTCCAAATGACTGCATCATAGACCATCTTAGGATAAGGACTGTGCTTCTCCTTGAATATCCTCTAGATGTCTATAAATTCCTGCCTATCCAAATGCTCAACAAATTGACTAAATCTAATGAATCTTTGAACCTGCCCATCTGCTCTCTTGATATCCCAGAATTTCTCACTCCCCAATTGAATACCTGAAACAACATCAACCACAGGATGTTTAACCCCCAATGGAGTTTCATTGACAACTTTAAGTCCAGAGTACTTAATCAAGGCACAGTTTGAATATAGATCTTGCACTCTTTCCCTATCTTGTGGGTCAATCTGCTCATTTTCCTACTCATCAACCTTTTCACTAACACTTGGTCCTTTTTGCTCAGTGTCAGACTGTTCATAAGCTTTGGACTTGTCTGCTTTCCTCTTCTTTCTCTCTACTAATTTCTTCCTGATCCCAGGCCTCTTAACACCAATGGTAGAAGTCTCATGTTGGACCTCTTCCTTTACTTTTTCTCTCTCCTCTTGCTTCTTTTCCACCTGAGGTTGCACTTCCTTTACCAATTTGTCTTTCAAAGGCTCTTCAGAATCCATGGGAATGAAGTAGTCTAATTCTTTTCTTGCAGACTCATACTTCTTCTTAATTTATGCATCAGAGAAAGGCTTCAACTGCACTAACTTCCACCCCTTCATGTTTCTTATGTATTGGCATTGAAAGCTCCTTCTTTGTTTTACAGTTGGTGGCTTGAGCAACTTCTTCTTTTGTCTTTCAGCAGCATATTGTTTTCTCCTCTTTTCCACGAATTTTCTCAGCCACTGAGTCCTTTCCTCAATTGTATAATTATCCTCATTTTCTTCCTTGAGGATTCTGTTAAACTCACAATCTGCATCTCCCTTGACTCTTTCCTCATCCCATTGTGCTAGTAGATCCAAAGTTTTTCTCTCATTTTCAGCTGCAATCTTTTGTGTCTTCAGAACTTCTGCATTCTCTGAAGCATACTCTTCTTGAAGTCTAGCAGCTACCATTTTATCATGTTCAACTAACTTCTCTTTTGGCCAAAACTCCATTGTAATATCAGCATAAGGATCAGGCTATACATACACTCCTTTGCCATTTCCTTCATACTTGTGTTGAGAAGTAGTTGCCTTTGATGATGAGATAGGTTCTTTGAAGACTACTCCCTTGGTTGGTGGTTTTGGTGCTTGTGGGATAGGTGGAGTATGGATTGGTGTAGGCACAACTGGTGTAACAGTAGGTGTAGATGTTGGTGTAACTGGTGTAGCAGCAGATTCCGTAACCACGGGCTTTGACTTCTTCAACTCCATCATAGCCTTTGCCATCATTTGTGACATCGGTTGGAGTTGCGGTATCTTCAATTACTTTAGCACTAGTTTCAGAAGCAGATACAGCAACAGACTCCTTAATACCAGCAGCAGATTCAATTACACTAGCAGCAGGTTCCTGAACCCCAGAAGTAGATTCCTCCCCTGCAGCAGTACTTTTATCTGTATCTTTCCCAGTTTCCACTACTTGATCCTGCTCCTTTTCTACACTTTTATCTGTATGCATATCATTCATCCCAGTGTCCTCACCATCAAATCTAGTATCCATATCATTATCAACCCTTGCATTCATATCATCCATATCTTCCCCTGAATTAGTTACATCATTCCTCCCATGTTTGGGAACATCCTCCTCCAAATCAGATTCCTCGGAGGAGCTTACCCTGATGAAGTGCCAGCCTGAACCAACCTCCTATATTTTGTTGTTCTTGACCTCTGAATACCCTCCAATTGTCTAACCTTTTGCTTCAACCTCTTAATTTCTGCCCCTTGAGAAGTTGTAAGTTGTTGGAGGCCAAGAACATCCTGGGACAATTTTGTACAAATATCCGTCAATTTTTTAAGTAGTCCATCACCACCCTCACCACTTTGGCTTGTGTTACCTAGCCCGAGAGGTGGATCACAGGATTTGTCATGGTGTACATTATCATCCATCAATTCCTCATTTACAGGTCTATCCTCATCACTTCGGGATGTGTAACCTTCCGTGAGAGGTGAATCATAGGATGTAAACTCAATCTCAAACCTGGTTTGAGCATCTGAGCCCCCCAAATTATCCGATTGGCTGAGGTTTCCTTCACTAGCAGCAGGTTTCTGAGAATCTGATGCTGCAGAAGTTGCCTTGGCTTGGGTCTTATCAATGTTACCACTGTCCTGCTCTGCTGCTAAGCTAGAAGCAGTAGTGGCAGCCCTTGCCAACATGTCACCTCCACTACCTGTGACAGCCTCATCTACAACTATACTAGTGCAAGCCTGAGGTAGCTGAGCACCCTTTTGTGTTTTCCTACGGTTATAGGTTTTTCTTGTGTCTTTTGAGGAAGGCAAAATGGTGGATGTGGGCTGGGTTACAACTAGGATTGTTTCACCTTCATCCTGAGTTTGGTTAAGGTTCACCATGTTTTCAAAAAGTGATGTAACCTTACCTGAAAAATCCAAGTCCATCCTTTTTCATAAGGTAAAAACTTTCTTTTTAAGCTTAGGTGTATCCCATGTGCCTTTATAAGTCCTTTTTCTTTGAAATTTCTCATCAATAAAAAGTTGCACAAACCTGGGATACAAAAATTATTTACTTGAATCTCCACAGTTCTTAATCATACCATCCAAAATCATTTTTGAAAAATTGAAGGACTGACCCTGAGTCAAGCACACAATAGCAGAAGCTATATTAGTGCTAAACTCATTCCAACCTGTAGTTTTAGGACTTATGTAATGGAGGATGGTATGAATTAAAAATTTCCACTGAGGGGGAGAAAAGCCTTTGTAAAACTTTAATTCATTTGATTGCTTTTCATACCCCATCTTTTCTAAACCTTCAAAAATTTGAGGAGTAGTGAGACAATCAATCCCTTCATCATCTGCTAATTCTAAAGAATTTATAACAGAAGATTCAGTTATGATTATCTCCTGTTTGTCCACAAAGGCTCGAATCTGTACTTCCCCATTAATTGTTCTTGACTTAGTAGTAGTCCAGAACTGATTAATGATGGAAAGATATGTTAATACAAATAAGCCGTAAAAATGTTTATTTATATTTTACGATCTTTTAATGTTTTGTCGATGACAAACGCAAAATCATTTTAATGAAACAAATAAAATACGTAAATGGTTTGAGCCAATAGTTTACTAACATACTTATATTTTCATATAAATCACCAAACAAGTAATAGTTCTTTCATGATTTAGTAATGCATATGTACAACAACTAGTGTTTACATATTGGGTAGATATATACATACTTATGTATTATAATGGGTAATAGAATGGGTAGAAGTTTAAGTATTTAACCCATTGACTAAATACATTAAATGTAGTTGGGTAAAACCCAAAGTCCATGACCCATACCCATGGAGCATAATCCATAACCCATGACCCATGGAGCTAACCCATAACCCATGGACTAGATGCATTGCATCTTCTAGATACATTGTATCTACTTGGATACCCATGGTCCAAATTCTAGGACCCATGACCCATAACCCATGACCCATGACCCAAAGCCCATGGGTAAAGAGGAGCGTCTCACGGATCCCTCTGATTACACTAGACGGATCCCTCAGGCAAGGGATTCGTGGGATCCGTGGAACAGTAGCATGTTTTTGTCTATAAGTAGTGAGCCATTTCTTCATTGTAGGTTGTCACTTCTACACATACTTTCTCTTAGTATTGTAAACTCTCTAACCTCATATCCAAAGGATCTTTCTATGTAGTTTGTATTTGTTTTTGTGTGATTCTCTAGGTTCCTCTTAAAGGCGAGATCACCACCTCTTGAAGTTGAGCAAGCTCAAGTCCATGAGTTGCCATGCTTCGTGATCATCAAGACTACTGAAGTTCTCTTGTTGATAGTTCTTTCTTCCTCTCTAGAAGTGTTGTGTCAAAGGCATTAGTGAAGGATGCCAAAAGGTCAAGACGAAGGCATTAGTGAAAGGTGTCGAACGTCCGTGTCAAAGGCATTAGTGAAGGATGACAAAAGGGTCAAGACGGAGGCATTAGTGAAAGGTGCCTAACTTCCGTGTCAAATGCATTAGTAAAGGATGCCAAAAGGGTCAAGTCTAAGGCATTAGTGAAAGGTGCCAAAAGATCATGTCAAAGGCATTAGTGAAAGATGCCAAGGGTGTACAATCGATATGGTGCATCGATGTACAAATAGATATAGGTTGTGTCCAAGGATATTGATATCCTTGATGATGTTGTAACAAGGAGTGGGTCTCCTTTGGGATAGGTGTTGTGTAGTGTTGGGTAGTAGTTCCACCTTTGTAATGGAACTCGGTATCTAGCCTTGTACAGGATAAAGTGTAGCGACGTTGTGATAGGTTTGGTTATACCTCGTGGAAGAACCCGGTGTCTAGCCTTGTACCGGAAAAAGAATAGGCGACGTTGTGAAGGCTTCTCCGCCATAAGGAGTTTGTGTAGTGTAGTGCTTACGAACTCTCGAGTAGGTGACTCGGGGAGAGGAGTAGGGCAAGGAAGGTGTCCTTGTAGCCGAACCACTATAAACACTCGTGTCGTGGTTTTGTGTTCTTACTCTTTACTTTGCATTACATATTTATAAATCTATCTATCAACATCCAACATACACATCTAAATAGATTGACATAAGTCAATCTAAATATTTTAAAACGAAGTTTTAATCGGTAAAACTATTCAACCCCCCCCTTCTAGTTTTCCACAATTCGCATCAGAGCTTCGTTACCAAGTTTCTTAAGAGTATATTGTACTTTTAAAAACCTGATACGATCCATGTGTGATTGAAAACTACAAGGAAGGAAATTCCTTAAAAACAAAAGGTCACGTTTTAAAAAATCATCATATTTTGTAATGTTGGATAATGATAGATCTCTCTAATATTTTCCATGTTGAGAATTCTCCTTACTAGGATTTGGGCATCCTAAGAAGATCATGAAGAATTTATCTCTAATACTTCTTTCCTTAAAAAGAATATTTAGCAAAGGTATGATCTTTAATAAATTACAAATAAATTTTTCTTGGGAATTCTGTGAAGTATGAATTATGCTGAAAATAACGCTGAAGGAATCTACTGAAGTACATGGATTTTGCTGAAGGAATCTACTGAAGTATATGGATTCTGCTGAAGAAGGACTTCTGCTGAAGTTATATTATAGTATAGTTGGTTTCTACGGATATAGATATTCCGTATATTTATTAGTTTGTTAGGATTTGCATGAGCTATTTTAGGTAGTGATATGCATTTATTTTATATTATTGTTTTATTTAGGGTTCCTTATGTATAAAAGGAACTTATGTCTTTTGTATTAGACAGACTTGAACATTAGAAACCTCTGGAGAAAAACATTCCAGAAAAACATCTCTTGAGAGAGAGTGAAAAAGATCCATAGAGGATCATTGTTTTAAAAAGAAAAACCTTGTTGGTAACTTTGATTGTGTTAATTATTATCCGCTGTGCATCTATTCAATCATTGTTATTATACCCTAGTTGAGTCCGGATCTTGGTTTCAACAAGTGGTATCAGAGCGGGTGGCTCTTGATCTAGGGTTCATTCAAGGTTTTATTGGCGAGAAGCTGTTTTGAAAAACATCTTATTCGATTTTAAGGTACCATTTATGTTTACTGTCGAAGACCGCGTACAGAATTAAATACAAAATTTTCCTACCTCGTTATAATTTATTTTGGTGTATTTATTGATTCTCGTGTTTGGTTCTCGTGAAAAGTGATTTGATTGGTAATATTCGTGGTCTTTTGATTGGCTACTCTCACGTTTATTGTTTAATATGTGTTTTGCTGGGTACTATTTGGGATAAATAACATTGAGTGGGGCTGACATATACAACCTTGGTCAAAGAATGGATCACATTGGTGATTGACTTTCGATGTGGGTGTAATTTATTGCTGCAATTTATGTTTTTGCCTCGTGAAGTGGTCCCACGCAAGGATTTCATTTCCACTGATATCATTTTGTTTCTACTGAAGTACACGTGGGGTCACATATTGTTTTTGATACGGTGGAGTTCTTTTTGATTGGTCACGCTATTTTATTTGATTACAATTAAGATCAAGTGAATATGATACTAGTTGATGATCACGTGAATTCTGCTGATGATATAACTCTTGTTGACTTATTCAACCAATTACTTTGGAGTTAATTATACTGTATTTTCATTGGCTAAACAAGGTACCATATTCACATGAGAAATTAAGTGATATATTGGTGAGTACTTTGTCGTCACGTGGGATATCACTTTGGTTCATTTAATTGGTTGCACACATTGGAGGGATCACGTGAGGCTATACAATTTGTGATTTGATGTGATGTGGGGTATGGAGCTTACAGTAGACTCAAGTGATTTGATTTTTGGCTACACATCTACTGGTCAATTTGTTTGCTGCTGATATTGATAGACCCAACATTTATAATGATTTCTCGATTCCTTCTGGTATTGTTATTTGAGTACTGTTAGCAAAAGTGGTGCAGTAAGATTTGATCAATTTACACCTTTAAAATGGGAGAATTTGATAATAATAGGGATGATGTTATGTTTCCTTATTTGATGGATGATGAGTACGATGTCTGGGCTAAGAAGATGGAACACTGGATCATGAATAATGATATGAATATCTGGAAGGTGATCCAAAATGGCAACAGCTTGAAAAGGACTGGATGTAATCAAGATGGAAATCTCTTTTATCTTCCTCCAACGACTACAGATGAACACATTGCTGTACAAAGAGAGTCAAAGGCCAGAACTACCTTGCTTAATTCTATTCCTGCTGATCATGTAGCAGATTTTCGTTATATGGATGATGCAAGTCGTATATGGGATGCACTCAAAGAAAGGTATGGTGGAAAGGCTGAATTCAAGAAGATGAGCAAGGAAGCTGATGCTGCAGGTTATGCTGAAGAACTTGCCAGTCCACAATTTGCATTCATGGGAATCTCTCAGGTACATAATTGTGTGTTTGGTTGTAGTGAAAAATATAATGAACTCAAAGAAGCTTATGATATTTTGGAACCTAAATATAATGAATGCTATGTGGAAGTTGAAGCTTATAAACAGGCTTTAAAAACACTAGAAAGACAAAAGGTTTGGTTTCAGAAGAATCAAATAGCTTATGATGAGAAGATAGGTGTATTAGAAAGGGATCTCGAATGTGCTAAAAATGAGTTAAAGTGGTCTGAGAAGTTAAGAGCAGATGTAGTGTCAGAAAATTTAGAGCTTAAAGAGAAACTTAATGAGGAAATTGCTAGGCATAAAGAATGGATATTAAATGGAAACAAGTTAGCTAGTCACATTTATGGTAGTCAATCTGAGACATCTAGGATAGGTCTAGGTTTTCAAAAATATGTAGGTCCTGAAGCTAAATATGATGGGCGTAAAACTACACCAGCAGGTTTAGCTAATTATATTAAAGAAGGTGAATTACATGCTGTCCCTGGACCTATTAGAGGTGAACATATGCCCATTGACCTGTCCATTACAGTTGACTTTGATGGATCACACCATTTATATGGCAAAAAGTCAAGTGACTTACCAAACCTTAGTAGCAAAACTAATGACTCTGTCTCTTGTTCTCAAAGTGACAAGTCTTCAGATCTAAAGTCCACTGACTATGCCTCATGTGATTCAAGTGATAAGTCTGACTCACCTAGGCACACACCCAAGACCACACCCAAGTCCAAAGTAGCTGATGCTGAGCCCAAAACAAAGACTGTTACTTATTCTGTTCAACACAATTTTGCTTCTAGTTCTGTTTCTGATAAGTTTAAACGTAATAAACAAAGTTGTGTTAAGAATAAGTCTGTTAAGAAGAAATCTTGTTTTGTGTGTGGTAGTAAACTCCATCTTATTAAAGACTGTGATTATCATGAGAAAAAGATGGGTGTTTCCTCTGGCCATAAGACTTCTAGACCCACATGGACTAATGTTGCTAGTATTCCTCCATTTGTTCCCAAAGCTGCACATGTGAGAGTAGGTAAACCAGTTCCCACTAGTAAGCCTAAGGTGTATGCATCTGTTTCTGCTGAAAGGCTTAATAGGCCTTTTCCAGTTCCCTCTGGTGTAGAATCTTCTTCACCAGTTACTACTGGTTGGTGGAACAGTAATGCTAGACTTAGGCCCTATAGACCTACTAGTTCTTATTTTCAGTCCTATACATCTTATGTATCTCATATGAATATGGCACATGGTGGAGTTGGAGTGGCAATTGCTGTTAAGCCCTCAAAAGGTTATTCTTGGAAAACTCAAAGAAAAGGTTCATTCTGGGTACCCAAGAACAATAATCTTTGTCAGGTGCTGATTGAGGGGAGGCATAAGCCTAAGGGGAGGCTTATTGTTGTATACTTGTCTTCTAACCATTTTTGCAGATGTTGGATCCTCATACGCCTAAGGGGAGGCTTAGTGTTTCTGCTGACACTACAACTGTCTTTGGTTTCTACTGATGCTTGATGGTTTATTTTACATGTTTTGGTTATTTTTATTCTTTCTTTATTTTATATTTTGTTTAAAAAAAAAAAAAAAAATCGTATTATTTCTTTTTCTTAGTTAAAAAAAAATGTATTATTTTCGTTGTTAGTTAAAAAAAAAAAAAATACTGTCTTTGTTCTGTTTCTACTCTTTCTTATTTGCAGGTTTTGGTGTTGGTTAATTACCACACAACTTATGGTTTTCATCTCACCATGTCTTGCTGACACAAGAGTTGACTAGCCCACAGGATTATGGCTTGTGGTAAAGGCTGCGGAAATCCATAAATGGATTTATTAGTTGGTTTCTACGGATATAGATATTCCGTATATTTATTAGTTTGTTAGGATTTGCATGAGCTATTTTAGGTAGTGATATGCATTTATTTTATATTATTGTTTTATTTAGGGTTCCTTGTGTATAAAAGGAACTGATGTCTTTTGTATTAGACAGACTTGAACATTAGAAACCTCTGGAGAAAAACATTCCAGAAAAACATCTCTTGAGAGAGAGTGAAAAAGATCCATAGAGGATCATTGTTTTAAAAAGAAAAACCTTGTTGGTAACTTTGATTGTGTTAATTATTATCCGCTGTGCATCTATTCAATCATTGTTATTATACCCTACTTGAGTCCGGATCTTGGTTTCAACAATTTTTTCTTTTATATATTTTCTAGATGAATCAATAATGTCATTTTTATTGTTTAATCATGATTAAGTTTAAGTAGTATCATTACGCCCTCTTAAAAATCACTAAAGTAGTTATTTATATTGAACTCATCATCAAAAATGGTATTCTTCGTTGATCTCTATAGACAAAACTACAAACTAGTGATAATGATATCTCGGCTATTCGAGAGCCTTGATCATCACTCCTCACATAAGGATTATTGACATTTCATCTATGTCATTAATTATCCATGTGAGACTTCTCATATTATGATGAAATGGGATTTTATCATAATCTTTAAAAACTTCCCAAAGAATTATGATTTATTCATAAAAAGGGAACCTCATCAAATATGACTAGTATAACACGTCAAAACCCCAAACCATAAGTTATAGAGCATAAACATCAACCCTAGGCAAAAAATGGAACTCCCAAACCAAAATTATCAAGGATCACTTAAGTTGTCAAATTGCTGATATGCCGGATCCCTGTGCTTGAACTAGCCGGATCCCTCATACAAGGGATCTGTGGGATCCGTGCAACAGAAGACAGAATAAGAAAGAAATTATCACTGTGGAAGTTCCACTCCTCACTTTACTCTATCAAGACTCACGAACATAAAACCTATTTACTATTCACAGGAGTTAATTGATCATCTTCTCCAAGGAAACAATCTCTTGTGTAAGTATAATCTTCACTATATTGTTATTTCCGTTCCTTGATTCCTAGGATTACAATTTTCATCTTTAGAAATTGAGCTCAAATGGGTTTGTCACAATTTGTTACCACATTGTTTTCTAAGATAATCTAAATCAAAGAATCAACATTTGTAACATATTGGATTTCACATACACATCATAACACAAACATAAGTAGGCGTATATTATGGTTTTAGAGAGAGAAAGTTAGAGGTTTGGGAACATTAGTGAGAGAAAGAAAAATCTTATTATGAGCTCCAACTCTCTACCTTAGAAGGTAGAGAGTATTTATAGTACTTACATAAAACGCCACCTACGGGCTGTGGATCAGGCATACAGTGGGTAAAGACCCGTCCGTCCTCCACGGTGTTACTTAACTAAATACTACTTAACTTGTAATAATCTATGACTACGAGCTTTCTAATGATTACATATGCTTGAGGTGACCGACTCTTTAATAACTGGATTTACTAAATCCTAACAATCTCCCCCTAAGGGAGGTCACCTCAAACACACGTTAAACATTACATTGAATACAAACAGATATTACATTATAAATTGTTCTTGCATTCTTGATGTAGGACTTTGCTCTGAAGCTTGTAGTCATCGATTCTTCATTATTGCATGTTTGGTTAATCCAAGTGGAGGTCTTTAACTGATCCACGTGATGCTGAGTTTTGAGCCAGCTTTGAGATCATCAGCAATCATAAATCTCTGACTCATCCATTGTGGTGTTGGTATTATGTGATGTTGTGACTTTTGGACCGACATGCTCACATTTTGGATCATGATTTCTTCTCATCAGAGTAGCGGAAGCTTTCGATGATTCATGATATAGGCAGCAGCGTAGCAGAAGCATGAGGTGAGAATATCAGAGTCATTGATGCACCAATCATGATTTCTTTTGAAATGAATATGATGTGTGAGCATGCGGCTATGGATTGACTGCTTCATTCTGATCAGCTGCAAAAGTCGGGCGTACCTGCATACAACAGTTAGCAATAAAGTGCACGAAAGTGTCTTTGATCACTTTCGTTGAATTGAGGTACACGGCCCACGGTTCCCCGTTGATCAGTACAAGTACTGCCTGTGATCAGGTATAATTCCGAAGAATTTCCTTGACAGGGTTTCACAGCTGTTCTAGCTGTTCTCAAACCTGAACGTCTCAAAGAAGACAACACAGAGTGAGTGAACCAGCGAATTGAGATTCACTGATTGATAAGATTTGAAAAACAATCGTGTATCGCTCAATAGAAATTGTTTTTGCAATACAACGAAGGTTTTAATTGAAATCAATTTTCAATCATAAATACCTTTTATTTTGAAATATTTGTACACAGTCGATGTGCTAAAGAAAAGAGTTTTTAAGCACAACGACCGGTTTTTCAAAGGTATCCGTCAATCCATAACCTGAACCAGGATTGATTCAAAAGATTGAATCGCCCCATTGTTTCTGTTCAGTTGTCACATGGTTGATCTTTTGGAAAGATCTCACATGCCACCCACCAGGAGCTTGTTTGATGTTGGCTCCACAAGGCTTTCCATCTTCATTGTGAAAATGTATGCATATCACTCAGATCTTCTGGCAATACCAGAAGGATAATGCGTAGGACTCATAAGATATAATCTCTCTTTCCACATTGTGTGAAACAGAGAGTCTTCATTGAAAGTGTCCTAATGAGATTTATTGATGATCTCGTGGCTCTAGACTCAATTGTGCATATTTGGTTCCTATGCCGGAGACTAGGGAGAGGGTCTCCTTCTTCAATATCAACAATCTCTAAGAGAAAGTCGATAGATAATGTCGGTTTGAACGATCTGCAGTTCATATGCTTGGAACAGCCTGAGTCCAGGTACCACAGAACGATTTGAACGATCTGCAGTTGAACACAGACAAGAATGGATAACTGGATAATAGGGATCCCCATGCAAGAATGGGTTCCATTTGGTTAGTAACAGTGATTGGAACACCCACATCAGAAATAGAAACACCCATATCAGAAATAGAAGCAATGGAATCATTAGGAATAGATGCAGTGCTGGTGTCCGTATTTGACCTATTCAAAGTATGTTCACTTCTTAAAGGAATAGTTCTACCGGTAGGCATCCATTTTCTAGTGGGCATTGTCTTAGCAGATTGAGGGCAGAACTGTTTATCCTTATGGCCAAAAGGTATCCATTGATAACCTATCTTTCTAAATGTTCTTCCTGTGGGTTTCCATTGTTTTCTAACTTTCTTTCGTCTTTGCCTTTTAGCCTTCTTAGCATGATTTTTAGCATTAACAATTTTAACTGGGCATTTGACAACATTAGGCAAAACATTCACACCACATTCATGATTAGCAACAGAATTCAAGCAGACATCATTACATGGTTTGCAGATAGTATTAAAATTCGAATTAATTACAGTACGCCTATGGCTAATACTAGAATCAACACGATTCGTTTTATTCAACTCAAACTTAAAGTTCCTAGGTTGGTCTTCTACTCTCTTCCAATGCACATTCTTAGCTTGCGAGGTCCTATCTTTCTTGGTATTGCCTGGAGGCTTTGACCCGCTTGCTTTAATGTCACTGATTACTCTTGTAGAGGGAATTATGGGAACATTAGTTGGTTGATCTACTTTTTGCATTCCTGAACTAGATGTGCAAGGATCTGAACTACTAGAAGGCACATTAGTGTTCACTTTCTTAAAGCTGGGCATGGAATGGTTTGTATGCTTGGCACTAGGCATAGAACAAGGCATCACAGCTTTACCTTTCGCACGTAAGGATTTAGGACATGTTGCTATTAAACATTCTAGCAGCTCTTGAGATCGTTTGGCCTGAATGCAAGCAAACCTAATTTCTCTATCAAAAGGCTTATTTAAGAAATCCTCTTCCACGATCTCACGGAGACATTCTAGACTATCCTTAAGGTGAGCGCAATAGTTGTGAAACACAAGTTCATTATTCCTAAGATGAGGAGGAATATATTTAACAGTCACAGTATATTTTCAGTCTGAGGATGACTTTGATGTAACATTCTCATTGAAAACAAGTGGCAATTTCCCTTTTTCCTGACTCCTCAGATTCTCAATTTCTTTTTGTAAAGAGGTTATTTTTTTCGTTGTTTTTGTCACGAGTGACTTTCATTGAATCATATAGCTCTTAAAAGTGACGTTTAACCTTTTCATTTTCTTCTAGAAACCCCTCGTTTTCCTTTTGTAAAGCATTTACTAAGTTTTGAAGATGAAAAGTTTTGAGAATACTGAGAATCTAAAGGAGGAGGCATTTGGGTGCCAGTCACATTGTTCTTTTCACCCTTTAATTGAGAGATTTGGGCTTTCAATTTTCTGATCGTGTTACAATGAGCTCGAATCTGTTCATCACGTTTGCTAATTTCAAAAACTGCATCAAATTCAGGAACATCCAAGGATGTCTTGATATTTGAGGTTTTAACATTTTCTTTCAGATGTTGATATTTTAATTGTAAAGCAATATGCTTAACTTCCAATTTAGAAAACTATTTTACCAGGTTATCATGATCATCCTGTTCAACTTTATCATGCAGTTTAGAGTTAGTTTTTTCAAGCTCAATGACATGATCATGGGAGACTTTCAGAGCAACAGATAATTCATGAAATTGAGAAGCATTAATGGAACAATTTGTAGCAGTGTGAAACACATCTTGAGCAATACATTCAGAAATAAGATTCTCATTCAAGGTATGCAAATTCTTCCTCTCAATCTCATTATATTTTAATTCTCGCTCATAGTCACTAACCTCAACAATCATCGCATCAAATTCCTTTTCCATTTCTTTAATATCTAAGTCCATCCCCTTTTTAAGACTCTCAAATTGACCTTTTAATTGTTTAAAGAAAGGCACGATCTCAGTTAAATAGCATTCTTTAGTTTGCTCAAAACCCCTTTCCCCTTCAGTTATCCCAGTAGGTGTGATCCTTTTCTTACAAGTTTTCTCAAAATCAACAAATAATTGAAAGATAACATATTGACTGATTAAGGTCTTGCTTTTAGTGGCAATAGTTCTAGGAACTAAATGCATTTGTGTATTTGGAGGATACACAGTTGCTGAAGGCATTTTCCTAAGGGGGGGGGGTTGTTACAACAAGATTTTCTGCCTTTTGCTTATCTAAATCCTTTTTCCAGAACACTTGTTCGGGTGTTAACAACGTTTGAGGCTTAAACATGTTCAAGGAAATCCAATTTTCCTTTTTGTAGTCATGGGGTCTGATAATTATGTTTTTCTCTTTACATGTAGGATTGTTGAGTTTCTTATCCATTTTCTCCCTAGTGACCTCATCTGATTTCTTATCTTCCTCAGTGCACTCAGCGCAACTAGGTTTCTGCCTAGGTTTAAGGATTTCATTGCCATCATAGATAACATTTTGAGCAGCTTTTGCTATCTTACCATACTCAGGTTGGATTCCTTTATAATGGGGATACTATGCTTATCGCTGAGAACTCTATGCTTCGTAATCATGTGAGCAGTCTGAATGGTATTCCCTTGTACGTACAACTTATTTTCAAGCTTGTTTTTCAAGGTTTTTAGATTAGAAAAATCATTCAAAAGTTTTGATTCCTTAGCACTGAATTCTTGCTTAAGCATTTTAACATTTTCTTGAAGTTCTTGTTTTTGCTTAGTAGTTTTAGAAAGCTTTTTGTTGGGTCTATTATAGATTTGATGATACAAAACAAGAAGAATAAAACATGAAGGACTTAAAGTGACAAGAAGGGAAACTACAAAAAGATGGAGGATTTGAAAGATTCTAGAAGATATGCTTAAAAGAATATTTAGTTTCCTAATTCAATTATGATTCCTCTTGTAAACCCTAGATGTCTCTAGTATATAAAGAGACATAGGGTCATTAGTTTTAGAGTACGTACAAGATGTAAACCAAAGGTGTGTGTGTGTGGGAACCTAGGTGTAGGGACTTGGGAAAACGCCTAGGGTTTAGTTAGTTAGTGTTAGATCAAATCTTTGATCTTTATTATAGTTAGTTAGTTTATGATAATGAAAAACCTTGTTCATAATAATGTTGATTCTATGTTTGAATATTCCGCTTTCATTATTATGTGTTCCTAGATATAATATTAGACCTCGTCTAAGAGCTTTCAACGATCTTCACATGTGGTATCAGAGCCTGGGGCTCGTGATATCCGGGGATCTACAAGGTTTTCTTGAAGAAGAAGGAAGAAAAATTCGTAGCTGTCAAAAATTCGTAATACTTCTGCAGCACTGTTTTCCAGAGGGCATAACTTTTTATTGAACCGTTGGATCGAGCTAAAATTTTTGCTGGTGCATCTCAGTATATTCATCTAAAGTTTCACCGAAGGGATTGTCAATCGGAGCCCTCAATCAAAAGATATAAGCAGTCGAAGTCTGCTGCTGATTTTTCGTAAGGTTACAACATCACTGTTTTGAAACGATCATAACTTTTTCGTTAACCGTTGGATCGTAACGAAATTTTTGGTGGATGTTCTCTATATATCAATCTAACTTTCCACTGAAGGGATTTTCCATCTGAGCTTTTATTTGAAAGTACTGCTGAAAGTACTGCTGTTTGGATTAAAGTACTGTCGATTTCGAAAGTACTGCAGATTCAAGTTTGAAAGTACTGCTCGTGTTTCAACGTACTGCTGATGCTTATATAATCTAAGTACTGCTGCGAGGTACTTCTTAAAGTACTGCTTATGTTCACAAAGTACTGCAGATTTTAATGAAAGTATTGCTCCTTCTCAAAGTACTGCTCAAGGTTTTTGCATGGCGAAATTTATTTGAATTGGCAGTCTAATGGTTTATTACGAGGAGATTTGAAATTAAGGGGAAGTCGAGCATAATTATTGTTATGGTTTTTGGACCACACACACAGGTTATTGTTCACACACACAAGGAGTTTGGTTAATTGTTCTTAAAAGGATTTAAAAAAGCTCGTTTTAGAGATTTATTGAAGAATTGATTACGAAGAGGATTATTTATCACTTATTTGAAGGTGAAGTGGAATTACAGGTTTGTGTTCTTATCATCTAGCTTGATGAATCTAGCAATGTGTGATTTTTCTTATGATGCTCTATGCACACATTGGCTATCACTTGAAGGAGTTACATTGTAGTGCTCAGTGTCTCATACTAGTTGACGATTCTTGTCAAGGGATTGCTGTCTACTTATATTTGGTGGATATAAGTATGGAGTTTCGTGGATAGTAAAAGATTTAAGACACAAGTTTGGGAAATTTTACTTCTTCATCAAATTCGTTATACTCGGTTTTCTTCACAAGTAATCATTACATAAAGCCTATAGATTTTTGAAGAATCATTGATGTACATGCATCACTCAAGGGGAAGTGTTTGATTTTTACTATTGTTGATCATTATTACTACTGCTAGTTGAAGTTTTCTACTCTTTTGGATCCATTTTTCTTATGATGCGTAATGGTGGGCGATTTGAAGCATTGGAAGTCTTAGATTGGAAGTATGATATTGGTTCGTGGTGGTCAAGATCATTATTTGCATACGTTCTCTATTTGTTGATAACAAAAAGGGGAAGAGATGTTTGAGTGACATGTTCAAGTCAAGGGGAAGCATGGAAAATAAGAGTGTTTCATTCATGGTGAGATTTAATTATCTCAACTTCTGCTACTTCGTCTAGGGAAGTTCGTACAAGAATTGTGTTTGTTTTGTCATCATCAAATAGGGGAAGATTGTTGGGTCTATTATAGATTTGATGATACAAAACAAGAAGAATAAAACATGAAGGACTTAAAGTGACAAGAAGGGAAACTACAAAAAGATGGAGGATTTGAAAGATTCTAGAAGATATGCTTAAAAGAATATTTAGTTTCCTAATTGAATTATGATTCCTCTTGTAAACCCTAGATGTGTGTGTGTGGGAACCTAGGCGTAGGGACTTGGGAAAACGCCTAGGGTTTAGTTAGTTAGTGTTAGATCAAATCTTTGATCTTTATTATAGTTAGTTAGTTTATGATAATGAAAAACCTTGTTCATAATAATGTTGATTCTATGTTTGAATATTCCGCTTTCATTATTATGTGTTCCTAGATATAATATTAGACCTCGTCTAAGAGCTTTCAACGATCTTCACACTTTTCTTGTAAGGAGTTTAACTCTTGTTTTAATGCTTCTTCTCTAAACTTACTTTTTCTTATAGTTGTACGCATTTGGTCATCCATTTCCTGCTCACGGGTGGTTAACTCAAACTTAGCACGCTGTTCATAAATAGCAACTTGTTCTTTATAGGCATTCAGTTCAGAAACAACAGAATCATCATGAGCACATGCAGTGTATTCATCAAAAATATAGTCATCGTTTACTGAAGAAGATGCATCACTTGGTACAGTCTCACTTTCACTTTGTTTCACATATTGATGATATGGGACAACATTAATATTACCCATATTTTCAATATCTGACTCAAAAGTTTCAGTTGATTGTACTTTGTCATGTATCTTTTGCTCATCAACATCATCGTATAGTTTTAATACCTCTGAGATGATTGATTCTTTGGTTGGACTAGCTTGCTGTGGTGAGGGGACCTTTAGAGAGACCATTGGAGAAATGCTAGCCATGAAAATTGTTTGTGCAGTAGGTTCATCATCGACGTCAGAGTCGTATGCATCACAGTCTGCAACTTGAAAGGTATTATGATGATTATGACCTATCTCCTGAATTGGCTGCTCATCCACATCTGCATCATATGTCTTGGCATTGCCCTCAGCAAGAAACAAAAGCTCCTCTTCATCTAAAACATCTCCATTATCCTGAGCTTGCACAAGTAACATCTTGTCTTTGAAGTACTCTGCATTTTGAGGGCGTTTTGGAGAAGTGCAGTTCCTAGCAATGTGTCCCTCACCACCACAATTGTTTCATTTGACTGGCTTTGCTTGTCCTTGATTTGGATTCCTTCCATGATTCTGATTTGCCACATATCCTCTACCAACTCCACCTCTTCCTTGTTCGTACTGCCTTTCTTGAACTGGCTGCACCATAACCTTCCCATCTCTGACAGTGGCTTGATTGTGTAGATTGGATGCTGTTCTGAGGTTGTTGTTGGTGTGTAGGAGAGAGTTCATGTTTTGACTAATCATGAGAGCCAATTGATTAATGAAGTGTCCAATGCGTGCATCAGCATCAGCTTGTTTGAACATTGGATCAGGAATGAGTTTGTGATTACCATTACCCATAATAACTTGAGAAGCTTTGGTGGTAATTCCAACATTTGTATAAAAAGCAGTTGAATCATTTGATGAGCTTGTCTCTCCCTGGTTGGTTTTGAACTGATCAAGAATCCTTTTTTCAAACATAGCATGTCTCCCATTCTGAAGAAGGAATGCATAGAGTTGCTCATAGTTTGTATTCTTCAATCCTTTGGTTAGCTTCACAGAGGTGACAAACTTGTGCCATTCAGGATTCATGTTGTTCACAAATTTTGAGTTCAGCTGAATGTTTGGCATGGTCATTTTGATGTTCCTCATGTCATTCACAAGCTTATGGAATCTCACGTAGTACTCATAGACACTCTCATCAGGTTTCATCTTGAAGTGTTCAAATTTATCATACAATTGTGATTCTCTGTCTTCAATAGTTAATTCAGAACCTGAGAGAAGCATCTTGACATTATCCCAAACTGCCTTGGCTTCAGTGTTGTGATTGATCAACTTGTAGATGTCTTTTGGAAGACCTTGTAGTATGATGTTTGAGGCCCTGATATCAGCATCGAACCTCTTTTTCTCCTTATCATTAAGCTCATCATACGTCTTTGGTCTATCTATTCCATAGATCATTGTTCCATCTGCAGCTGTATCAATTAAGTCTCTTGTAGTCTTAATCTGATAAGGTCCTTCATCAATAGACTTGAGAATGTTGACTCCGTTTTCCTTTCCAAGACAGTACAATCTGATTCGTTGTGCCCAAGAGTCGTAGTCAGTTCTGTCAAGCATAGGTGGACGAGTATATGAACCAGCTGCTTGAACATCCTCAGCAACAGTGGAGATGATTGTAGGTACGTTGGTAGACATGTTAACAGATTACACGGGATTTTAAAACTCTATGATTAAACCGGGAAATAGATTCTTTCACGGGATTTTACTAAATCAAGAGAAAACCGTATTACAACCAAAAGTTCAACTAAGTCGCTAAGAAACCTTGAACCAAGTCACTAAGCACCAAGTCGCTGAGAATTATGACAACAAGTTGCTAAGCACCAAGTCGCTACAAATTTTGACAGCAAGTCGCTAAGCACCAAGTCGCTAAGTCGTCAAGTCGCTAAATAGCAACTCGCTAAGGTTCAAGTCGCTAACACCAAGTCGCTAAGAAAACTTAAGTACAAGTTGTAGGATATTGGATTTCACTTACATAACATAACGTTAACACACTAAGCACATAGATGATTTTAGAGAGAGAGAAAGTGGGATATTCTAGTAAGAGAAACTTGTGGAATATTAGATTACCAAAAGAACATCCAACCCTCTACCTTGCAAGGCAGAGGGTATTTATAGGTTACAGACTAAACGACCTCCTGACGGCCTGTGGATCAGGGATACAATGGGTAAAGACCCATCCTTCCTCCACGGTGTTGCACTATACTATTCTATGCTACTACTTATTTAATAACTAACATAACTAGAGACAAGTCTGCGAGCTAACTTTGGCTAGATAATACTTGGGGTGACCGACTCTTTTACATATGGAATTTCTGATTCCTAACAATCTCCCCCTAAGGGAGGTCACCCCATAAATTACATTGAGTATCCTAGCTTTCAAGTAAGTCTTCATTCATGAGCTCGTAGACTTCTTATCAACAAGGTAATCAAATCAAGTGCATCTGTGGAGAGTGCAATATTGAACAACAGAAATGAATAATTCGTGGAGGTAGAGTGTCTGATCCACTGTGATTGTAAATTTGAGCCAGCTTTTGAGATCATCAGCTACTTAAAAAATCTCTGAGATATCCATTGTGGTGTTGGTATTATGTGATGTTGTGATATACGGACCGACATGCTCACATTCTGGATCATGAAATCTTCTCATCAGAGTAGCGGAAGCTTTCGATGATTCATGATATTGGCAGCAGCGTAGCAGAAGCATGGAGTGAAAATATCAGAGTCATTGATGCACTAATCATGATTTCTTTTGAGATGAATGTGTTAAGTGAGCATGCGGCTATGGATTGACCGCTTCATTCTGATCAGCTGCAAACGTCGGGTGTACCTGCATACAACAGTTAGCAATAAATCGCACGAAAGTGTCTTTGAACACTTTCGTTGAATTGAGGTACACGGCCCACGGTTCCCCGTTGATCAGTACAAGCACTGCCTGTGATCAGGTATAATTCCGAAGAATTTCCTTGACAGGGTTTCGCAGCTGCTCTAGCTGTTCTCAAACCGGAACATCTCAAAGAAGACAACACGGAGTGAGTGAACCAGCGAATTTAAGTCCACTGATTGATGAAAAGAGATTTGAAAAACAATCGTGTATTGCTCAATAGAAATTTTTTTTGCAATACAACGAAGGTTTTTAATGAACATCAATTATCAATCATAAAACACCTTTTGATTTGAAATCTCCGTACACGGTCGATTTGCTAAAGAAAAGAGTTTTTAAGCACAAAGACCGGTTTTTCAAAGGTATCCGTCAATCCATAACCTGAACCATGATTGATTCAAGAGATTGAATCGCCCCATTGTTTCTGTTCAATTGTCACATAGTTGATCTATATAATAGATCTCACATGCCACCTACCAGGAGCTTGTTAGATGTTGGCTCCAGAAGGCTTTCCATCTTCATTGTGAATATGTATACACATCACTCAGATGTTCTGGCACTACCACAAGGATAATGCGAAGGACTCAAGGTATAATCTCTCTTTCCACATTGTGTGAAACAGAGAGTCTTCATTGAAAGTGTCCTAATGAGATTTATAGATGATCTCGTGGCTCTAGACTCAATATGTGCATATTTGGATCCTGTGCCGGAGACTAGGGAGAGGGTCTCCTTCTACAATATCAACAATCTCTAAGAGAAAGTCGATAGATAATGTTGGTTCCCCGTGAGAATGAAACAAGTCCTTTTAAGAGGAACTTGAGTGGTTTGGAAAGTTGAAGTGCAGTGCGTCACTGGGTCCATGACGTCTTGTTTTCAATACCGATGTTACCATCAGTAGCATATGAATTGAACCCGGTTTCTGCCCTAAGGTTGAATATATGGAGGGCTATTTGTTTTCACCCTTTTCTTATTCAATTCTTTTTAATTCTTCAACCCGTTCAGTGCTTACCGAGACTTCATAGCAATAACCTTGTTGGGTTTGTTCCAGTACTTGCTCTGTCTCAGTCCGCACTCTTCCCATATCTCACTTTTCTCCTTTTATCATCATACCTAAGGACTTCTACACTAACTAGTGGATTGTCCCTGGGTAGATCCCTCCGGTTCTGGCGGATCATGGGAACCAATACCTAACCTTATCATCCTTATATCACCGTTACATAAAGTAAAGTTGGTCGGTCTATTTGGTATTGTTCATCTGCCATAGAAACCAATTGAAAACCATTTGAAAATCAATCCAGGTGCTTGTGATATATTATCAAAGCATTTTGCACCTGAATTGTTTTTGATATTCTTAGAATAAGAACTCCCCCTCAACATGTGCATCAAGTGATTGAAATCGTTTTGCACACGGAGGCAAGAAAAAGTTAACTTCTTTGAATTTCATTTTCTAAAAGATATCCACATCACTTTCCTAATTAAATCAAGTAGATAAAGCATTTTCGGGAAGAATGAGGTTTTCATGATTTTGCTCCCCTCAATATGTGCTTCTAAGTTTGAAAGAGGGTTTTGCACATACTGGAGGGAACCCTTTTTGAAGTGCAGACATGATCACCAAAAGATTAGAAGCCATATAACATACAATCAAGGTACCTTAGAAAAATTGAAAGTTGTGTACCCTGATGTCTTGAATTTGCTAAAAAAATGCTCCCCCTTAATATATGCTTCGAGATTCGAAAATTGTTTAGCACATATTAGAGAGTAGTATGCACAAAAAAGTTGGTCATCTTTTAACATTTTTCATATTTATATCACATTTTCTCCCCCGATCAAAAATTTCAAATCCTTTGAGATTTTGGATCTCAAGTGATTTAAATATGTATGAGACAAAATATTTGTTGGAGAAAAATGTGCCTGGTTTTATATGATCAGAAGTGGACAACACAGATGTTCCCTTTTTTACAAGGGGAAACCACAGTACATAACCTAACACTATTACATGCATTACAGTTGTTCACAGTTAGTACACCACATATTACAAATATTTAAAACACAACATAAGCTGCTTCCCGAAGATGTCTTCATACAGTTCTCTGAAGAAGTTTGTAATGACCACCCCGAAGCCTACCACCAACAAAACTTTCAAGGCTGCGGAAGATCCTTCGAGTCTTGAGTCTTCGCCTGATTGCAGCAATGAAATCTTCACACCGCTTTTTGTCATCATCAGTCCAAAAGGTAGTCTTTTCCCAAGATTTCATGTCAATTTTGATTTCTTTCACTCTGGTGTCAAGTTCTTCTTCAACCAATTTGAGAGTACCATCACTAAACTTGTAGAGCTCACATAGTCGCATAAGCATGCGAGACCCATATCTGTCGGTGAAGATGACGGCTCTAGGGGTGTCAAGAACTTTGTATTCGCGATGAAATTCATGCCCAGTTGCATTCCATTGTGGACTTGTAAGGTTGATCCTGGTTTGGTAGCTTTCTATGCCAAGCTGAAAGTCCTCAACTCGTTTTCGAATGACTAAGCCCCTGATCCAAAGAGTGACAGCTGCAGAGAGGGCCATTTTCTCACGGACATGTAAATGCTCAAGGTGTCCTTGAAGATTCAAGAGATAGAGATCTTCGAAATCATTTGGCAGAAGATGTTTGAAGTCGTTTTCCTCAATAGTATACTCTTTGAAGTTTGCTCTTTTAAGGACTATCTTCTTCAAATACTCATATCCATAGATAGGGAAGATCTCTACACGAACAACACTTAAGATTTGCAGCTTTGATCGAACATCATTGCGTCTTTTATCAGCACCATGTCTTTCGATGTAGAACTTCTTATTTTTGAACCACCAGTGAGAAATACCATATGAAGCGGCAATATCATACTTTCGTTCTTCATCAGCCCAGAATTGATCAGGAACCATCTGTTCAAGCCCCTGATCAGAGTAGGTTGCAGCTTTCATCTTTGAAATTGATAGAGCTGGTCTTCTTTCAGCAGAGCGAGCACACAGATAGTCCAAGTCATGATTGAAGAAGAATTCAGCCTGAATGGTCATCTGACCAGGTTCACCACCAGTTCATGCCTTTTAAACAATTGTAGGATTGAAGAAGAATTCAGCTCTGATACCAATTGTAGGATCGAATATTATTGTGTTGATGATTCGGGTGGTCTTGGATGATCAAAATACATGTTTGCCATAGTTAGAGAGTTAGTAGCGAGAGAGGGTGTTCTTGCTAGAGGTTTACACAAAAGTATAGAATATTAGATTGAAAGCACCACCAAGAGGAAGAGATTTGTTGACATTGAAGCGACTGATTTGCTCACTGACTTGGTCATTCAGCATCTTATGGCATTCTTCCATCTGATATTGAAGATGATTTGCATCTGAGTGGAAGACTTTGACAATTTCATAAGCTTGTCCTTCAAGATCTCTTGGAGTTATGGATGAGATACTCTTCCGTTCATAAAACCATCTAATAAAGCTTCCCATATCACCAGTGTAGTGCAGAAGAGAGTCTTCAGCTGGAACTTCATAATTATTGGTGATAATTGATGCCCAATTGTTGTCAGGAATAATCGAGTCAGACTCTGGGATGGTCCATGTAGGTTCTGGAGAAGGAGGTCTATCTTCAACAATGCAACTTTGTATTGCGTCCCTTGAAAGTGCCACTCTGGATGTGCTAGTGCGATTCCCAGCCATGTAAGCATCAAACCAATCTTCTGATGGCTTAGGAATATGCTTTGTTGATGCATCATCTTCATCTGGTTCTGAATCTGCCATGACATGCGACTCTTCGTGAACCATTTGATCATCAGGAATAGAGGTGGATGTGGATGTGAACCTTGAATCAACCGTCGTCCAAGCAGCATATTTCTTCTTAGTACTCTGTTCTTTTGTAGGACTTGATTGATTGGAAGGTTTTGGCGGTGATGATGGTGGTTGTGGTGGAGGTGTGTTGGTTGTCGTAGAAGATTTACCGGCTCCAGAGATTCCAGCACCCCCCGTTGGAGGTGGAGGTGGATCTTTACGGTCTTTCCGTAGTGTTTCCAACACAATGGCCCTCCTTTTCTTCTTAGCTTCCTTTTCCCTGATGTCAATTAAGTACTGTTCATGATTGTCGTACTTAATTGATTCTTCAAGTGCCTCATATAGCTTCTTGTGGACCTCATGCTTGTCCTCTTCAACATCATACATCTTTTCTAAAAGAGCAGCTCTCATATCGGCAATAGGAAGGTCCTTGAACCGTCTAAGAAGAGGAGCTTCCATTGCCCATTCCATAGCATCCTTAACTTCCCCTTCAATGGCAGCTGCAACCCCTTCATCGAAGTTGAGGTGCTCCAATCTATAGACACGATCCTCAAGAGAATCAACAGATTTCGGAAGTTGCCTTTCAAGAGCTTCTATCCTTTTTACTGCTCTGTCAAGCAGTTGATCTGAAGTGAGAATTTGAGGTGGTGACGCAGGTGGAGCATCCGTATCAACAACTGTAATGACCGGTTCAGGGGAAAGTGAAGATGTAGGTGGTGTTAGTACAGTTGATTGAGCAGGTTTGGGAGGTGGAAGTTCAGTTGTGAGTGAAGATGCTGACATCGGAGGAATGGTTGATGTATCTTGCTGAATGTTAACCGTAAACATGGATTGTGCAGTATCTAAGGGTTTGTCATTTAAGTATTGATCTCCGAAAGTGAAATCTGTATCGAGATCCTTAAGTGAAGATAGAGAGTTGGTAGACAGATTTGGTTCATCCATCTGCAAGGTCTCATCAGATCTTGACTCAAGGTTCTCCTACGAGCCTTTTAGCAACAGAGCGTCAACATTCGGACCAGACTGAGTCTCACTTAGTGTAAGAGATTCCTTAAACGTTCCAGGCACTTTGTCCACTCCAGAGTGTTCTTTAGCAGGAGATGATTCAGTTTTTCTCTTTAGCTCATATTGATTGGTGGGGCTTGATGGAGATGATGAGATCGTTAAAAGCATGTGAGCGGCTTGTTCAGTTTCAACACTAGCAACCCCTTTTCCTTTGTCTTTCGTGTTTGATGTGGATTGCCGAGGCAATTGATTAGGTTCTCTTAACACAACTCCTCCAACTGGGGCTTTAATATTCTGACTCTCTAGGCTATGCTGAATTCCAAGTTGCAGAGCAGCATCATCATCATCAACTACCTTGGTGCTATCCCTTACCCCCTCAGTATTATCATCGATTTCCTTTTCCACCTTCTTCTTCTTTTCTTTATGCTTTTTGGATGAGGTGTCTGACTGTAGTGATCTTTCGCGTCTCTTTTTGGGAAGAGAGGCATAAGATGCTTTTGACCCAGAGATGGGCTTGGGAGCATTGGGTTGTGAGGGAGTGGGTGTGACATTAACAGATGATCTTGCAGCAATTTTCATGAACTGTTTGAAGTAGTCCTTTTTCTTGATATCATCCGTGAGTAGAATATCAGGAATTGGCAATCCAAATATTTCTTTATCCATACCTCTAGGAACATATTTCAGATTTCCTAAAACAAATTCATCTTCTGCTTTATGTAGATTTGATTCAATCCTAGGATTGAAGTTGTGAGTTTGTTGCAAGTACTGGATAACAAGCTTTGAAAATCTGATGCTGGGAATCACAAGCTTGTTCTGTTTCTTTCGGACTTGAGCTTTGTTTGGAAATTTGTTCTATCAGATATGAATGTGGGCATTGATAAAGAAAATTCTTCCCAAATACGATCTGAGACATTCACATCAACCCTATTGACAATACCCCATAGGATTTGCAAGATGGGAATTCTCACTTTATCGAACCCTGATGTTTTGCCAGATAAGCACAAGTTGAGAATAGTTGTAATAGCTCACCAGGGTTGATACATGTGTCCAGTGATGATGTCGGAAGCCCTTAAGATGCTGTTCTGATAACCCAAACCAATTAGAAAGACAATTAGATCGTCAGCACCAGGTGGAGATTCGGAACGAAGGTTGGGGTTACATGGGGTGATTCCAAGAGCCTTGCTAAGAATGGCTGAATCAATCGTGAACTCCCTATCATCCAGTTTGCAAGAGTATTGAGCTGTGATTTTGTCCCATTGAATGGTGTTCCAGAATTGTTGAATGTAAATGGTGGGAATTGAGCATTGCTTGGTAATGGCACTGAAGAAGTTTGTGTTCTTGAGGATATCAATGGATACTTTGAGTATAGGATTTTGTTGTAGCTTTTGTAGGTCCACATAACAGTTACTCTTTCCAATATCAGCATATTGACTCCTAGGAAGGATTTCATCGTCTGAGAGAACTTTGGGTGATGCCGAAGGGATAACGTTCTTATCAGGGATTGAACTTGCCATTGATGATCTGAGTATACATACAATCAACAGTAATGATCGGGAACGAGTTAGATAATAAATGATTAGTGAGACAACATTGAATACACCCTTATGTTATAAACATACAAAACTCAGAAGCACAGACAGGCTTCCCATAGGCATATAGAGATAGAATGAGAGACAAAAGCGAGACATAAAGGATAAAGACACCATTTGATACAGTTTTCACGAGACGAGTTGTTTAGGAATTAAAAGGTTAAAACGCACATTTGAAAAGAAATAATGTCGTGAACCAAGATACAAATGTAGAAGTGATATAGCAGATTGAATGAAACAAGATGTAACATTGAATAGCCACAAGGGAGTTCAAGAACAACTTGCCTAAACAAAATGTTATATCAGGTTACAAAGAGTAAGTTGACAATACAAGTTGTTATAGGAAATCCTGAAACAAGATTGTAAGCATGAGATTATCCTGGAAAATTTCCTTTAAACCTTTTAATAACCCTAGACCCTGAGAAGAAAAACCCACCAAACAAGTCTCAAGTCACAAATGGTCAAGCTGCCAAACTGGACTAATTCGCAACGTGAAAGTGAACTATGTCGCTAACTTGTAAAGACAAGTCGCCATCACCAGTACCACAGTCAAGTCGCTACCAGTTTTGCTCTCTAAGTCGCTATATTTGCTAATTCGCTAACTTGTAAAGACAAGTCGCCATGAACAGTAACATAACCAAGTCGCTACAAATCTGTTTACTAAGTCGCTAACGTTGCTAATTCGCTAACTTGTAAAGACAAGTCGCTGATAATAATGATACAACTAAGTCGCTACCCAAGTCGCTAGAAAGTAATTCACTAATTCGCCACAGCAGCTTAGTCGCTAAGTTGAGTACTAACTCGCTACGATGAACATTTAAACTAACTCGCTACCAAGAACAGTGTTAAGTCACCATCAAGAACAGTTTATCGCAACAGTTAATCAACCCAGACCAACACACCTTAGTCGCTATCTTGAGCAGACTTAACAGCTCTAACTCGCCATGATGAACAGATATGCTAAAACGCTATCAAGAACAATACCTAAGTCGCTAACAAGAACAATTATCATCTCAACAAATAATCGACCCAAACCACCAATTATGGAAACACATTATCAAACACTCAAGATCAGTTATACCAAACAATTAATACACTTGCAACATCATCATTACAACAAAACACGATTACATGATAATTCGAACCTAGGTGGGAATCAAATGTCACGATTCACGAGCTCGTAGGGATCTGGTTAAAAGGACGAGTTAGAAACCCAACACAAACGCGTATGTGAAAACAATTAATGAGAGATTAGAATCATACCACAGTTAAGTCGCTAAGTCGAATGATTTAGAAGAGAAGGAAGAAAAGAGAGAAAAGAAAAGAACAAAAATTTATTTAAGAATTATATATATAAAAAATGCTAAGTCGCTAGGGGTATAGGAGGAGACTTTGGGTAATTGGCATAATCGGTCCCTGTGGTTTAGAGGCAAGTGTGGTAAGTCGCTATCAAAGATTTTTTGACTAAGTCTCTAGTGTTTTTAACAGTAAGTTGCAAACATGGTCATTAAACTGTGTAATTTGATCATATTCTGCATATAAGATATAAATAATCCATGGCCATAACATAATTATCAGATAGAATAGATAATCACAAAGATAACCATGAATCAAATAAACATTCAATGCAAAGCACTCAATACATGGGTACACAGAGATAATCACAAAAGCAAGACACGACCACAACCTACAACTAAGCAAATACCATGACACCATAACCAGCACAGAAGCAGATAGCATAGATAATCAAGGAAAAACTTATACACAAAAACTCTCCCCCTCAATCAATGTCAACAAAGACCATTGATTGACATTGATTGATTGACTAAAAAAAATATCTCTTAATTTTTTTTTTTAAGAAATATAAGTTGTTCGAACTTCATCTATGATCCCGTATCATTATTGAATGATATTTCTAGGATCGTAGATGTTATCGATGACAACGAATAATTTTTTTTTTGAATAATTTATACACAGATATAACGGAGCGAGTCCTGATTCAAGATGAATAGGAGTCAAAGTAATAGGTACATTAGTTGTGGCATGCTATAGCTCCTGAGTAAGCCATGTTCATTTCTGATGGAAACCAAGTCATGATGTTCCTGATTGAGTTTAGCATTGTACCTAAAAAAGACTGAGAGCACATTGTACTGGAAGCACATGTAGAATTGCACATAGAAGGGTTAGTGACATGTTTAATCTCACATTTGGACGCATCACAGTATAACACAGACGTATCATTAATGGGGATCCTATTAGGTTCGATATTCTTGAAGAGTTTTCCTGTGGGAATCCATTTGAGGCATGATCTAGGAATGTAAGTTCGTTTAAGTCCTGTAAACTTAAAAAATCTGCCAGTGGGAATCCATTTGAAACAACTGTTAGTTGAACTGAATGTGTGCACAGCCTTGTTTTGACTATTTGTCCTTTTGTGATTAGAGTATTTCTTAGGGGATTGATCAGTCAAATGATGTTTTGCATGAGAGCTAGTTGTACTTTTTGTATTTCTGATCTTAGAGCATTGAACATAAATCCGAGGTTTGAGATTCATCATATCAGAACTAGGCAATGAAGTGACTGGTTTTGACAAAACAGAAATATTATCAACTTGGGAGGTAAGCCTAGATTTCAATGGTTTAACTCTTTCAGATATAAAGGCATTAGGTTGTTTATTAACTGTTCGTTTCGAGTGGTTCTGAACAGTTGACTTTCCCAAAGTTGAAGGTTTTGCAAACTTAGTGTTCTTCCTATTTCCAATAGACTTCCTAAGCTCATTTTTTAGGGCAACAATATTGAAGCTCTTATCCTGAATTTGGGCTTTGAGGTTATCAATATCTTTCATCAAGAGGTTAGATTGATTGACTAACTTAGAATTTGTTTCCTCAAGGTTCCTCCTTAAATGCTCATTTTCTCTTAGTAGGTTGGACACACATAGAGCTAGTTCAGAATTTCTAGATTCTAGTGTATCACTCATCTCATGACAGTCATGTTTCTGGACTTCTAAAAGAAGTAATTTCAGATTGCCTATGGTCGAATCTTTGTCCTGAATCTGGGATTTTAACTGATTAATTTCAAAAAATTCTCGAAATTCGGGAAGTTCCTGATTAGTACAAGGTTTTTTTGCATAAAAGATTTCATCCTTTTGTTGTATTTCAATTTACAATGAAATACAATGTTTTTCAAGAATTGAAAATTTGTTTGAAAGCTCATCATATACCCTTTTTTCAATCATGTTATTAGCATTAGATTCAGGCACAACCAAGATCGATTTCAAGATGTTATGTTCAGAGTAAGAGTCAGGTACCTTTACATGAGAATTAATGTGATCAGTTAAGTGTACCTTATCGATTGATACCTTTTCTGACTCTGAGTATTTGAGATCAGTGCTGTTGTCTTCATCCTCTTTCATTGCGACTGACATTCTGCAGTCGGTATCATTCACTGGTTCAACTGGTCTATTGCATGACCTGTCACAATCGTTCCATAGTGTCTCTTGACACTCATTCAATTCATTCAGCTTATTATTCTCTTTTGCAGCTTCCTTGATGTATATTTCCATATTACTCATAATTTGAATAAATGAGTTTCTGAACTCATGAATTTCCATTCCAGTGTGTTTCTTGAATGAGATTCTAGTCATGTCATCATCAAAATCTGAGAAATATTCTTCCCGGATAAGTGGCTGAAATTGATTGAGGATAGTTTGAAGAGCTGCATGAGAATCATCAGTTGAGAACTTTTCTTTGGTAATTTGAATCCTTAGTCGTTCTAAGTTAAGTAACACAGTTCTTGTCAAAGTGGGAAAATTGATAACGCTACACGCGTCGTTCGGGGTCAAGGAAAATTCCTTTTCTTCGAGCAAGTTTTATAACACCCTAGGCAGTGAACCTAATCGTTGTAGTGTAGTAATTAGGGTAAGCCACGGGTATTGATATCGTTCTCTAGGGGAATAAGAATGCTAGTAAGGAGTTACTACGCTAAGGTTAAGGTTGAGGAAGATTATTTTTTATCTTTTTATGTTTTATGAAATGGAAAGGTACGAATCTCGGGTATTGGATTTGGGGGGTTGGTATTTCTACCGATTACTCTACTATTATCTAATTATCTAAACTAAGGTTGTGGGAGTCTATGTCTAATTAATGTGTGCTCGTATGATAGTTTAAAGATGTGTTTACTTAGGTTGTACTACTCCTTAATTATCTCCTATTGATGGTTGAGTTGTCACGTCTTATTCTTAGTTGCGTTGTGTGTCTAAAGTTGTAGGGTATGCGTTTCTCCCTAACTCTTTGAACTTACCAAAGGGTCTCGTCTACAAACCCACTAGGGATGATAAACTCTTACTCTAAGGCACTCTTTGGATGGTTTAGCCTACAACTACTCAGGTAATTATATTCTAAGGTTCACAAAGATGAATCAAGCATTAAGTACACAACGAATGACCTATCGCATTACTAGATCATTAGTCAACTAAGATAAGAAACAACCAATCAATATTCAATAATTAAGTTTTATACTTCCTAAGCAAACACACAGATAAATTAGCCGGACATGGAGAACATGCAAGCATACACACAAATAATTAAAGACATAATTGAATTAATGAAGTAAAGACTTATCTTGATGTAAGATAGGGTTTAAAACCCTAAAATACTGTACAAGACACCTTAGGTTCGGTTTTAGGTTTTCACTCCAAAAAGACTCTCTTCAAACTGAAAAAATTCGGATTCTATATATAAGATTACATATGCGACGGCGTCACCTTATGTTTCGTGACGCCGTCGTGTCGCCGTCATTAGGGTTTCGTCTTGGCCACGTTAACCTTGCGACGGCGTCACCTTATGTCCGTGATGCCGTCCTCTTCAGCTTCTGACGTCGTCTGGATTGCATCTAGGCCGTCTGAGTAGCGACGGCCTACTCTTTCACAACTAGACGTCGTCGCTTGAAAATACGAGTTTTGGGTTCTGGACCGTCACAACAATTTTGGGACGGCGTCGCCATTAGCACCTGACGCCGTCGCCTTCTAATTTCAGCAGCTGTGAGTGTCTCGATTTTGACTTTAGCCATTTTCTTCATATATTCGCGCCTTTTCGTCCAAATAAGTGCCATTCCAGCGTTTTGCCTTCAAGAGACCTAAAAAGTGAAAAGGAACGATATTAAGCAATAACGGATACAAAAGTGATCAAATAAGGACTAAAACGACCCCTCAAAATGGTACCTTTTAAAACCTTATCAAAAATCCTGACGAAGGATAGCGCTGCTTGTTCGATCCATAGATGTAGATAATAGTAGTTTGAGAAGCTGATGGAGATGTAGAAAGGGCTCACTGGTGCATTCCATTTTGTTTGCATCATTTGTCAACATTAAGAGTGTCTTATCTGAGTTGTTTTGATTAAATGATGTTGAATCCTTAGATGTAGAGCATTCAGGGAGGCATCCCGTTTCAATATTCTGTGTGGTATCATAGAGAGCAAGTACCTTGGTGATTAAAGGATCAGTGATGTAAGACATTGTGTATAAGTATCTTGCTTCACTACACCAATGTATTAAACATCCAAGTCGCTAAATACCAAGTATCTAAGATATTAGTACCAAGTCGCTAACACCCAAGTCGCTAGGGATTTAGAACCAACTCGCTAACTACTAAGTCGCTATACCACCAAGTCGCTAAAGTCCCAATTCGCTAAACAAAAGACAAGTCGCTAGATAGCAACTCGCTAAGCCTCTAGTCGCTAGCCAAATTTTGGCAGCAATTCGCTAAGATACAAGTCGCTAAGGAATCAAGTCGCTAAATAGCAACTCGCTACTTACCAAGTCGCTAACACCAAGTCGCTACCCGTAGTGGAGCATCCACTACTTGTACTGTTAGTCGCTAGGCCTAAATCGATAACTCCACTAACTGTAACTCGCTACGAAAATGTAAAGCAAGTCGCTAGCAAGAAAGAAATCCGTAGGTCAAGTCGCTAGCAAGAAAAACATCACAAACGTCACTTTTCAATCCAAAAACAACCCAACCAAGATGATTCAAGCTTACCAAATGAAAACCTAAACACTTGTGATGATTCTAAACATAAAAGTACTAACAAAATCCAAGCTTTAACACAAGAAATCAACCAAATGATGCACAAACCACTAAACTTTTTCAAACTCAAAAACCACCTAAAAACCACTAGAAATCCAAAGATGTGCAAGATATGATCTAACCATGGCTCTTGATACCAATTGTAGGATATTGGATTTCACTTACATAACATAACGTTGACACACTAAGCACATAGATGATTTTAGAGAGAGAGAAAGTGGGATATTCTAGTAAGAGAAACTTGTGGAATATTAGATTACCAAAAGAACATCCAACCCTCTACCTTGCAAGGTAGAGGGTATTTATAGGTTACAGACTAAACGACCTCCTGACGGCCTATGGATCAGGGATACAATGAGTAAAGACCCGTCCTTCCTCCACGGTGTTGCACTATACTATTCTACGCTACTACTTATTTAATAACTAACATAACTAGAGACAAGTCTGCGAGCTAACTTTGGCTAGATAATACTTGGGGTGACCGACTCTTTTACATATGGAATTTCTGATTTCTAACACAAGTCGCTAAAAAAATTGAAAGCAAATCGCTACCTTCACCAAGTCGCTACCCGTAGTGGAGAATCCACTAAGTGTACTGTTTGTCGGCTTGTCTCAATAGACAAGTCGCTAGGACCAAGTCGCTACCAAAAAACCACTATAACTCGCTACCTTTTACTGAAGCAAGTCGCTACGATGAATATCACAACGAGAACCAAGTCGCTACCAAGAAAAACTTCAAAAACACACTTTTCAATCCAAAACAAGCTCAACCACAGTGATTCAAGCTTACCAAATCAAAACCTAAACACTTATGATGATCCTAAACACAAAAGTACAATCAAAATCCAAGCTTTAACACAAGAAATGATCCAAATGATGCAAAAACCACTAAACTTTTTTAAACTCAAAAACCATCTAAAAATCACTAGAAATCCAAGGATATGTAAGAGATGATCTAACCATGGCTCTTGATACCATTTGTAACATATTGGATTTCACATACACATCATAACACAAACATAAGTAGGCGTATATTATGGTTTTAGAGAGAGAAAGTTAGAGGTTTGAGAACTTTAGTGAGAGAAAGAAAAATCTTATTATGAGCTCCAACTCTCTACCTTAGAAGGTAGAGAGTATTTATAGTACTTACATAAAATGCCACCTACGGGCTGTGGATCAGGCATACAGTGGGTAAAGACCCGTCCGTCCTCCACGGTGTTACTTAACTAAATACTACTTAACTTGTAATAATCTATGACTACGAGCTTTCTAATGATTACATATGCTTGAGGTGACCGACTCTTTAATAACTGGATTTACTAAATCCTAACAACATTGTTAATACAAATTAAACTCATTTTTTGAATTCAATGAATATGTTTTGAGCAAAATTGTGATTAATCCCATTAGGTTACTATTCACACAATTAACACCACATTGTTGTTTTGATGTTTAGGACCAATCATGCCTAGCAACCGTCAACAAGATTACCATGACACCGCTCACTACATTCCCATGTATCATCGTAAGGAAGGCCTAAGCCCGGATGATCGAAAAGCCTTCAAGATGTTGGAAAAGAGACTCTTCCACGAAGGCCGAGTGGTTGAACCATCATTCCTCAACAACACCAACATTCACCAAGTCTTTGGGGGAATTAACTTCAATTGTCTCTTGGACATTAATGAGCAAATTTGTCCGGTGTTTGTACTTGAGTTTTACAAGACTATGAGAATCGTTCGGAATGAAGACGGGACCATTTCGATAGCCTTCATCATCAATGAGCATGAGTTCACCTTCACTCTTGTAGAGCTTGCAAGGATACTCCGTATCATATGTAAAGGAGTGTGTACGTACTCTAACGAATGGTCGTTGGCAGAGCTACATGACATGGTGGATCATCATGAAGTATACTTCATAGTCATCCCGGAAGCAACCACGGTAAGGGATACCGTCTTTATGGAAAGAGCATCTCCATCAAGAGTCACGAGAAACTCCAAGGTGATCTATAGGGATCCGTTTCAAATGGAGCTTTCAGAAATGTTCCCATTATACAAGAAATGGGAACTCGTGCTAACGGAGAATGTACTTTGCTTGGGAGGAAACAAGGATCATCCCAATGCTTGCCTAAGCTTCATGATTTATTGCCTTGTAACCGGAACTCACTTCAACCTCACCTATTACATGGTAAAAAGAATGGCAAGTGTGAAAAGCATGGACAAGATGGTACTCCCTTATGCAATGCTCCTGACTCGTCTAGCAACATTCGTCTTTGCTCTAGACCCTTCTCCTTATTCCTATGACCACAGTTTTTGCAACAAGGTCATGGTACCTCTATCCAATGGAAAGACTACAAGGATCATAGTGGATGGCAAGAGACCTCACCCACCAACGGACTCATCGGATGAAAAAGAAAGACAAAGAGAAGGAGAAGGAAGCAGCAACCCTCTTGACAACGTCGATCTCGACCCCTTAGCATACATCAACCAACTGTCGGATGTCCAAGCCCTTCACAAGAGTGGCAACAAACTAGGGGAATATTCAAATGTTTTGCTAACTTCTTGATGAAGAAGAATAAGTAGAGATGGAGGGGTGAAGAGTGAAGGCGATAGAGATGGAGATGAAGATAGAGGTGAAGTAGGAAGATGAGTGGAAGGAAGGTAAGGTCTTAGACCTTAATTTGTGAACAAGTTATGAAACGATGGTCTGTAAACAATCTAAACAATATATATGTAGATTAGGATGTAGCTTGTAGAAGTTGGCATGATTTGGACTAAGACACTCTAACTTAGGAACTAGGAAAATGAGAATTTTACGACAGCTTGATCTCATTCAAGTAGTCGATGTCACTCATTTTTGCTTACATTTTAGTCATCCCCACTTACTATGCGTTATATTTGTTGTTTGCATATGTTTACTGAATGTAGAAATGATTAGGATGAGCAGTTTCTAAACAGTGCAAAAACTGCACATTTGTTGAGAAGCTACTGGTCAGCAGTAGCCGGATCCCTAGGCTATAACTAGCCGGATCCCTCAGATGAGGGAACCGTGGGATCCGGGCAAACAGACATGCAGCTGCAGAGCTTTACACATCAAACCATTCCTCTAAATCACATCATACTAGCTAAACATGATTCTTTAATACCACTTAAGTCTTCCTCAAGCTCAGTAGGTCTCACACTCACCCATAGCTAACTTAGGATCAAATTCAAAGTGCTTTTGATTTATCAATTCATCTAAACTCACCATATTTCCGCTCCAATGCTCACATATTGTTCCTCACATCTCAAAACACTTAGCTTGATATTTCTCTCAATTTTAACAAATTGATTTTAGTCATCCTTACCTTAAAATAGGCTTAAAACTAGTTTTTCATTTCTTTTTATTTTTTTAGAATTTTTCAAATTTCTCTTAAGCCACTATCTGATCTCTAGGATCAATTGCCATCATTTTTCATTCTCAAATCAATGAGTATCATCCTTAAACACTTAGTTGCACTCTTAAAAAGTCCACTTTCCTACCAAATACCATCATTAAGTATCCCCACTCTTTATGGTTGGACATTTAAGTCACATATCACTTAAGACATCTAAGGAAAGTCAAACCCTCAAGATTTATAGGTACTAGACCTTAAAAGAGCATAATCACTTCACTATTTTTCTATCTAACAGACGGATCCCTGGTTTATAACCAGACGGATCCCTAGTGAGAGGGAACCGTGGGATCCGTGTCTACAGAAAGCTTGTGATCAGCTTTTCTTCTAAATTTAAACCCTCTTTGGTAATCTAAACACTTTTGCTTACCATTTAATGATTCCCTAGAGTAGAACAACACCATAGTTGACCTTGGTGCATGCCAAATCTTCCTAGTGGTCATGAATTTAATTCATTAACTCAAATTCATCCTTTATAAACCAACACTCTTAAGAGCTTAAGTCACCATTCTTACCAAAATCCTAAAATCAGTAATTAAAGACCTCTACTACACCCTCTCCTTCACTATGACTAAAGCATCTAGCAAGAACTCTTCAACCAAAGGTTCATCCAAAAAGAATACTCATATGGTCCATGAGATATCATCCACCTAGTCATCACTTGTAAGAAGTCCAAATGCTAGAATCCCACCTCAACAATCTCAATCAACAATGGTTAAAAGAACCGCGAGAATTAGCATTAGACCTTTCGAGTTAGAAAAGGCTTCATCAAGCTCTAAACCAAACGCACCTAGTTCTAGTAAAACAGCCAAGCCTTCATTTCTAGAACCTAGACTACATTCCTTTACCGGACCTCTTTCCCATCCAAATCTTTACTCATTAGAGCACTCACCACCAAGGACTTCCCACTCACCAACCTTCTCGTTAAATAGGGAACCACCTACATCACCAAATGGTCCACCTTTGGAGACATTGAATCACCAAAGATCTAACCATATAGAGGACTTTCCATTACCACCACCAACTCATACATCATCACCTTCATTCTTAGTGGAACCACATCCTACATTGCTCAACGCACCTCCACCATCCTTTGTGGAGCCTCCTCAAAACATCCAACCTCTTTCGGTTCCTAGTCTTGACAATAATTGCTCTAATTGTCAAATCACCCAAGGACTTGTTCAAGAAGTACGAAATGAGTTGCATTTCATGTTTAATCATCTCCTTGAACGATTAGACCAAATGAACAAGTCTACTCATCCTTAGTGTAGGATATTAGTTTTCACTTACACATCAAACCAAAACACCAAGTTGGCGTATAAATGGAATTCTAGAGAGAGAAAGTTAGAGGTTTAGGGAACTTAGTGAGAGAAAGTGAAAGTTATTATTATAAGCTCCAGCTCTCTACCTTGCAAGGTAGAGAGTATTTATAGTCTTACATAAAACGCCACACAACGGGCTGTGGATCAGGCATACAGTGGGTAAAGACCCGTCCGTCCTCCACGGTGTTACTTAACTAAATACTACTTAACTTAAAATAACTACGACTATGAGCTTTCTAACGATTACATATACTTGAGGTGACCGACTCTTTAATACCTGGAATTTCTAATTCCTAACAATCTCCCCCTAAGGGAGGTCACCTCAATCATGTACTAAAATTACATTGAATACAAACAGATATTACATTAAAAAATTGTTCTTGCATTCTTGATGTAGTACTTTGCTTCGAAGCTTGTAGTCATTGATTCTTCACATTGCATGTTTGGTTAATCCAAGTGGAGGTCTTTTACTGATCCATGTGATAATAATTTTGAGCCGGCTTTTGAGATCATCATCTATCAAAAATCTCTGAGACATTCTTTGTGGTGTTGGAATTTTGTGATGTTGTGACATTCGGACCGACAAGATCACATTCTGGATCAGGATATCTTCTCATCAGAGTAACGGAAGCTTTCGATGATTCATGATATTGGCAGTAGCGTAGCAGAAGCATGGAGTGAAAATATCAGAGTCATTGATGCACTTATCATGATTTCTTGAGAGATGAATGTATTGTATGAGCATGCGGCTATGGATTGACCGCTTCATTCTGATCAGCTACAAACGTCGGGCGTACCTGCATACAATAGTTAGCAATAAAGCGTACAAAAGTGTCTTTGACCACTTTAGTTGAATTGAGGTACACGGCCCACGGTTCCCCGTTGATCAGTACATGTACTGCCTGTGATCAGGTATAATTCCGAAGAATTTCCTTGACAGGGTTTCGCAGCTGCTCTAGCTGTTCTCAAACCGGAACGTCTCAAAGAAGACAACACGGAGTGAGTGAACCAGCGAATTTAAGTCCACTGATTGATGAAAAAAGATTTGAAAAACAATCGTGTATTGCTCAATAGAAATTGTTTTTGCAATACAACGAAGGTTTTATTGAAAATCAATTATCAATCATAAAAACACCTTTTGATTTGAAAAATTAGTACACGGTCGATGTGCTAAAGAAAAAAAATTATTAAGCACAGAGACCGGTTTTTCAAAGGTATCCGTCAATCCATAACCTGAACCAGGATTGATTCAAGAGATTGAATCGCCCCTTTGTTTCTGTTCAGTTGTCACATGGTTGATCTATATAATAGATCTCACATGCCACCTACCAGGAGCTTGTTTGATGTTGGCTCCAGAAGGTTTTCCATCTTCACTGTGAATATGTTCACATATCACTCGGATGTTCTGGCAAAACCACAAGGATAATGCGTAGGACTCAAGATATAATCTCTCTTTCCACATTGTGTGAAACAGAGAGTCTTCATTGAAAGTGTCCTAATGAGATTTATTGATGATCTCGTGGCTCTAGACTCAATATGTGCATATTTGGATCCTATGCCGGAGACTAGGGAGAGGGTCTCCTTCTTCAATATCAACAATCTCTAAGAGAAAGTCGATAGATAATGTTGGTTCCCCGTGAGAATGAAACAAGTCCTTTTAAGAGGATCTTGAGTGGTTTGGAAAGTTGAAGTGCAGTGCGTCACTGGGTCCATGACGTCTTGTCTTCAATACCAATGTTACCATCAGTAGCATATGAATTGAACCCGGTTTCTGCTCTAAGGTTGAATAAATGGAGGGCTATTTGTTTTCACCCTTTTCTCATTCAATTCTTTTTAATTCTTCAACCCCTTCAGTGCTTATCGAGACTTCATTGCAAGAACCTTGTTGGGTTTGTTCCAGTACTTGCTCTGCCTCAGTCCGCACTCTTCCCATATCTCACTTTTCTCCTTTTATCATCATACCTAAGGACTTCTACACTAACTAGTGGATTGTCCCTGGGTAGATTCCTCCGGTTCTGGCGGATCATGGGAACCAATACCTAACCTTATCATCCTTATATCACCGTACATAAAGTAAAGTTGGTTGGTTTATTTGGTATTGTTCATCTGCCATTGGAACCAATTGAAAACCATTTGAAAATCAATCCATATACTTAAGATGTATTATCAAAGCATTTTGTACCTGAATTGTTTTTGATATTTTTAGAACGAGAACTCCCCCTCAACATGTGCATCAAATGTTTGAAATCGTTTTGCACACGGAGGCAAGAGGAAGAATTAACTTCTTTGATTACCATTTTCTAAAAGATATCAACATCTCATCCCTGATCAAATCAAGTAGATAAAGTATTTTGGGGAAGGATGAGGTTTTCATTCTTTTGCTCCCCCTCAATATGTGCCTCAAGGTTTGAAAGGAGTTTTGCACATACTAGAGGGAACCTGCACATTGAGTTAAATGATCACGTTTCAAATCATAGGTGTAAGATAGATGCTCCCCCTCAACATGTGAATGGAAAATTTGAAATCGTTTGTCACATGCGGGGAGGATAACATGTACATCCTTGTAAAACCATTTACCGAATCCTCAGTTTAAGTCCAATTTAAATCACAAATTCTCCCCCGATCACAATTATCAAATCATTTGAGATTTGTGATCTCTTATAGATTTAAATTGATTTTGAAAGCTTTTGAGGAGAATTGTGACTTGATTATGAAAGCGTTTTAACTGATAAGGATCGGATTTTAAGACTTCAAAACTCCATTGGTAAAACATGCATGAATATCTTTTGAAAACAATTGAATGCCAAATAACTTTTTTAATTTAATTGAAATCATTCTCCCTCTCAATCAATGACATAGGTTGTTGATTGAGAGATAGAGATTTTGACAAATAAGTCCTGATGATTATAAAAAATTGAGACCGAGTTATTTTTCAAAGCAGTTAGTTTTCAGCAGATAAATGTTTATAGAATCAGAGCAGGGAATTTTGAAAACATGATAAAGTATGGCTCTGTTCTTTCTTTGAAAAGCGGGTTACTGCCTGAAATGACAATAAACCATTGTTTCTCTTTCTCCCAAAAATAATTTTTTGATTTTTTTTTTTTTTTTTTTTTTTTTTTTTTTTTTTTTTTTTTAACATTCGAACAACATCTAAAGTCCCGTGTCATTCTTTGAATGACATCTCAAAGACCGTAGATATTATCTAATCGAGGAAAACATGACAAAAGGACAATATTTTTGGAATTTTTTCAAGATTTTTCAAATTTTTATGGATTTTGAAGGTTTTATATTTTTCTATTTGATTTTTGAAGGTTTTATAATTTTGTATTTTGTTTTTCGAATAGATATATACAAGAGATAGATGAAGATAGACCTTTACTCCTCGTCTTCCTCCTAAAGACGTTTGTGTGTTTCTGGTTGAAGGCTTTTCAAGCCAAGACGTGGAAGAATAAACTCAAAACGTTCTCTTGGAAGAGCTTTGGTGAAGATGTCTGATAACTGATATTCAGACCTCACAAAATAGAGTTCCACCACACCTTTTTCCACTTGTTCCCTGATGAAATGATGTCGAATGTCGATATGCTTTGCTCTTGAGTGTTGAAAGTTGTTGCATGAGAGAGCAATAGCACTTTTATTATCACAGTACAGAGGGATTTTGTTGAATTCAAAGCCATAGTCAGATAATTGAGATCTCATCCATAAGATTTGAGCACAACAGGATGACATGGCTATGTATTCAGCCTCTGTAGAGGAAATAGAAGCACTCATTTGCTTCTTTGAAGACCAGCTCACAAGCTTATCACCCAAAAACTGAGCACCTCCAGATGTACTTCGACGAGTATCTTGACACCCTGCATGATCAGCATCTGCATAGGCTGTTAGTGACATGCCGGTGTCCTTCGGGTACCAAAGACCCATATTGATGGTTCCTTGGAGATACCGAAAGACCCGTTTAACTGCTTCAAGGTGCTTTTTAGTAGGCTTAGCCTGGTATCTAGCACACATGCAAACAGCGAACAAGATGTCTGGTCTACTAGCTGTGAGGTACATCAGGGATCTAATCATACTACGATATTTTGTTTGGTCAATCATGATCCCTGAGTGGTCCTCATCTAGTTTGGTTCGATCAATCATGGGAGTGTCAACAGGGTCACTTGAATCAAATCCAAATTTCTTTAAGATCTCTGTTGCATATTTAGATTGATTTATGAAAATGCCTCCGGGACTTTGCGAAATTTGTAATCCCAAGAAAAATGACATTTGTCCCATCATTGACATTTGAAATTTTGAACTCATTTCATTTGAAAATCGATCACATTCCATTGGGTCTGTCGAGGCAAAAATAATATCATCAACATAAATTAGAACATGAATTAAATGTTTGCCTGACTTCCTAGTGAACAATGTTGGATCAACTGCTCCTTTGCTAAATCCGGTTGATAGAAGAAACTTTGACAGTGTATCATACCATGCCCTTGGAGCTTGCTTTAAACCATAAAGGGCCTTCTTCAAACGATAAACGTGAGTAGGATGCTCTTGATTTACAAATCCTTCAGGTTGGCTGACGTAGACGACTTCTTTAAGGTCTCCGTTCAGAAATGCCGTCTTCACATCCATCTGATAGACTACCATGTTCTTACTAGCAGCATTAGCCAGAAAGATTCTGATTGCCTCGATTCGAGCAACTGGAGCAAAAGATTCTTCAAAGTCAATACCCTCCTCTTGACGGTATCCTTTAGCAACTAATCGAGCCTTGTTCTTCAACACATCACCATGCTCATCAAGTTTCACTTTGAAGATCCATTTAAGAGCAATAATCATAGCACAGTCTGGAGCAGGTACTAACTCCCATACATCAAGTCGATCAAACTCATGAATTTCATCTTGCATGGCATTGAACCAGCTATCTTCATTCATGGCGGTTTTAACATCTTTTGGTTCGATCTTAGATAGTACGGAGTTGAAGAAGCACCAAAAGGCATCGGTTGCAAGTTGTTTCCGTGTTGATACAGGACGAGAGGGATTTCCAATGATGTTGTCTAGTGGATGATCGTGAGTCCATTTTCTAAGGTGTTCATGTGGCAGTTGTTGAGGGACTGAGGTAGCAGAGTCGATGTCTCCTGAAGAAGATGGTTCTGATGATGATTCAGGAGCAAATATGTTTTCAAATGGAGCATCTTCAGGAGTAGCAAAGGGATTAATTTCATCGTTGATGCCAGAAACAGTTCCATTATGTACATTTGAAGAATGATGATTTGTTGATGAGACTGAAGGATCAGCAGCAGGTGCATCTGGACTTAAAGATATTGAGACTGAGGGATTGACTATACTCACAGGAATATGAGCAGCCTCTGTTGAAGGAATCGACACCTCATTAGTACTTGGGTCATAAAGTTCATCAAACATAGGATCAAACAATTTCTTTAAATCATCTTCAGATGGAGGTACATATGGAGTTTCTTGAGAAGAGTTTGGAACAAGGGATGAACCAATGGGACTGTTTTGAAGTGCGGGTCCTGAACTGGAGTGTCCAGGAGCCATTTGACATGTCAGCTCATCAAACGTAACGTGAATTGTTTCCATGATATTTCGGGTTCTTTTGTTGTAGATTCGGTATCCCTTTTTGTTTGGTGCATACCCTACAAATACTCCAATGTCTACTTTAGCTCTAAGTTTGCCTAAGTCTTGACCCTCATTAGTTGGATAACACAATGCACCAAACACACGAAGGAAAGAGAGATTAGGTTTTCTGTTGTGGACAAGTTCATATGGAGTTTTTCCATGAACAGTGTGAATCAGGGAACGATTTTGTGTGTAGCATGCAGTGGCAATAGCTTCAGCCCAGAGAAACATTGGAACCTTTGAGTAAATCAGCATTGTTCTAGCGGCTTCTACAAGAGTTCGATTTCGTCTTTCAACTACACCGTTCTGTTGAGGAGTTCGTGGAACACTTCTTTGATGGTTGATTCCAACGTTTTCATAAAATTCACTAAGTTGTTTGTTGACAAACTCAGTTCCATTGTCTATTCTGATAATTCTGACAGTTTTGTTAAGCCGAACCTGCAACTGTTTGATGAGTTTGATGATGATATCAGGAGTTTCATCCTTTGTCCTTAAGAACTTGACCCAGGTGAATCTAGAGTAATCATCAACCACAACTAACACATATTTCTTCCCAAAGATATTCTGCACCCTCATTGGTCCACATAAATCCATATGAATCATATGAAGAACTTCTGTGACAGAGTTAGTAGGTTTGGGTTTATGGGCATACTTCTTGCTTTTTCCTAATTGACATGCTGAACAAAGATGATCCTTTTCGTACTTGAGTCTAGGTAAACCTACAACTAAGTCCTTTCTGGTGAGATCATTGATGGTGCCGAAGTTCAGGTGATTGAGACGACGATGCCATAACCATGACTTTGTTTTAGAAGCCTTTGACAACAAGCAAATTGGAGAAGACTTCATCATATCTTCGATAGAGATGGTGTATAGATTTGAACCACGTGAAACTCTTAAGAGTTCCTTAACATCAAGTTCTCTAACGAAGCAGGTATGTTTTCTGAAGGCTACTTCTAGATCAGAATCGCAGAATTGACCAACAGAGAACAAGTTGTGACCAAGACCTTCTACATAGTAAACCCTGGAGATAACACTTTTGCCAACAACATAGTCTCCATAACCCATAATAGCACCGAAATGATCATTCCCGAATCTAACTGTCCCGATGAATTTGCTCACGAAGTTCATGAGCCGTGACCGGTCGCCAGTCATATGCTTGGAACAGCCTGAGTCCAGGTACCACAGAACGATTTGAACGATCTGCAGTTGAACACAGACAAGAATGGATAACTGGATAATTGGGATCCCCATACAAGAATGGGTTCCATTTGGTTAGTAACAATGGTTGGAACACCCACATCAGAAATAGAAGCATTCATATCAGAAAATAAGGCAATGGAATCATTGTGAATAGATGCAGTACTAGTGTCTGTATTAGCCCTGTTCACAGTGTGCTCACTTCTTAAGGGAATAGTTCTACCAGTAGGCATCCATTTTCTAGTGGGCATTGTCTGATTAGTCTTATGACCAACAGGTATCCAATAATAGCCTATCTTACTAAATGTTCTTCCTATGGGTTTCCACTGTTTTCTAACTTTCTTTCATTTTTGCCTTTTAGCCTTCTTAGCATGAATTTTAGCATTAACAATATTAACTGGACAATTAACATCATGAGGCAAAACATTAACACCACATTCATGATTAGAAACAGAATTCAAGCAGACATCAATACAAGGTTTGCAAATAGTATCAGAATTCGAATTAATTACAGTACGCCTATGGCTAATACTAGAATCAACACGATTCGTTTTATTCGGTTCAAACTTAAAGTTCCTAGATTGTTCTTCTACTCTTTTCCAGTGCACATTCTTAGCTTGCGAGGTCCTATCATTCCTTGTATTGTCTTGAGACTTTGACCTGCTCCCTTTAATGTCACTGATAACTCCTGTAGAGGGAATGGGAACATTAGTTGGTTTTACAACTCTTTGCATCACCTGTTTAGATGTGCTGGGATCTGAACTACATGCAGGCACACTAAGGTTCACTTTCTTAAAACTAGAAGTGCTAGGATTTGTACTCCTAGAAGGCACACTTGAGTTCTCTTTCTTAGTTTTGACAGATCTGGAATCTGAACTACTTAAAGGCACACTGAGATTCACATTCAAAACATTGGGCATCGAATGAGTATCATACTTGGCATTAGGCATTGAGCATGGAATCAACGGATTAACTCTCTCGCCTAAGGACTTTGGGCATATTGTGATCAAGCATTCTAGGATTTCTTGAGATCGTTTGGCATATAAGCATGCATGTCCAATTGCATTATCATGAGGTTTCTCTAACTTATCCTCTTCAACAATCTCACGCAGACATTCTAGGCAATCCTTAAGGGATGAGAAGTATGTTTGAACAGCAAGTTTGTTGTTCCTGAGATGAGGAGGGACATATTTCACAGACAAAGCATATTTATTACAAGAGTGATCCTTTGATACACCATTCTCCCCATTGGTCATTGGCATTTTCCCTTTTACCTGACTCTTCAGATTCTCAATTTCCTTTTGCAATGAAGCTATTTGTTCGTTATTTTTGTTACGAGTGACCTTTATTGATTCAAATAACTCATTGAAATGACGTTTAACCTTTTCATTTTCTTCTAGAAAACTTTCGTTTTCCTTTTGTAATGCATTTACTAGGTTTTGAAGATGAAACGTTTGAGAATTCTGAGAATCTAAAGGAGGAGGCATTTGGGAGCCTGTCATATTGTTCGTTTGACCCTTTAATTGAGAGATTTGGGTTTTCAACTTTCTGATCGTGTTGCAATGAGCTTGAATCTGTTTATCACGTTTGTTAATTTGAAAAACTGCATCAAACTCTGGAGCATCTGAGGATGTCTTGATATTTGAAGTTTTGACATTTTCTTTGAGATGTTGATATTTTAGTTGTAAATTAAAATGCTCAACTTCTAATTTAGAAAAATGTTTAACCAAATTGTCGTGATCATCCAGTTCAATTTTCTCGTTTAGTTCAGAATTAGTTTTTTCAAGCTCAATGACACGATCATGGGAGACTTTCAAGGCAACCGATAATTCAGGAAATTTGGAAGCATTAATGGAACAATTTGTAGCAGTGAAAAACACATCTTGAGCAATACATTCAGAAATCAGGTTCTCATTTAGTGTATGCAAGTTCTTCCTCTCAATCTCATTATATTTTAGTGCTCGCTCATAGTCACTAACTTCAACTATCATTGCATCAAATTCCTTTTCCATTCCCTTAATATCAGTTTCTATCCCCTTTTTAAGACTCTCAAAGTGATCTTTTAGAAGTTTAAAGAAAGGCATGACCTCAGTTAAATAACATTCTTTCATTTGCTCAAAACCCCTTTCTCCTTCAGTTATACCAGTGGGTGTGATCCTTTTCTTGCAAGTTTTCTCAAAATCAACAAATAGTTGAAATATAACATATTGGCTAATTAAGGTCTTGCTTTTAGTGTCAATTGTTCTAGGAACAAGATGCATTGGTGTATTAGGAGGATACACAGTCGCTCTAGGCATTTTCCAAAGGGGAGGGTTTGTTTCAACAATATTTTCAGCTTTCTGCTTATCTAAATCCATTTTCCAGAAAACTTGTTCGGGAGTCAACAATGTCTGAGGGTTAAACATGTTCAAGGAAATCCAGTTTTCCTTCTTGTAATCATGGGGTGTGATCTTTATTTTCTTCTCTTTACATTTAGGATCATCTAATTTCTTGTTCATCTTTTCCCTAGTGACTTCATCTGATTTCTTATCTTCCTCAGTGCACTCAACGCAACTAGGTTTCTGTCTAGGTTTAAGGATTTCATTGCCATCATAAAGAACCTTATGAGCATTTCTAGCCCTTTTAATGACCTCTGGATTTGGTTCCTCAACAAGGGGAATGCTATGCTTATCGCTTAAGACTCTATGCTTAGTGATCATGTGAGCAGCCTGAATGGTGTTCCCTTGTATGTACAACTTGTTTTCAAGTTTGTTTTTCAAAGTTTTCAGATTAGAAAAATCTTTCAAGAGTTTTGATTCCTTTGCATTAAATTCTTGCTTAAGCATTTTCACATTTTCTTGAAGTTCTTGTTTTTGCTTAGCAGTTTTAGAAAGCTTTTCTTGCAAGGAATTTAACTCTTGTTTTAATACTTCTTCTCGAAAATTACTTTTTCTAATGATTGTACGCACTTGGTCATCCATTTCCTGCTCACGAGAGGTCAACTCAAATTTTGCACGTTGTTCATAGATAGCAACACGTTCTTTATAGGCATTTAGTTCAGAAATTACAGAATCATCAGGGGCACATGCAGTGTATTCATCAAGAACATAGTCATAGTTGACTGCAGAAGATGCATCACTTCGTACAACTTCACTTTCACTTTGTTTCACATATTGATCATATGGGACAACATTGATATTACCCATATTTTCAATATTTGATTCAATAGTTTCAGTTGATTGTACTTTGTCATGCATCCTTTGCACATCAGCATCATCGTATAGTTTTAATACCTCTGAGATGAGTTTGTCTTTGGATGGGCCAGCTTGTGGTGAAGAAGAGACCTTGGGAGAAACAATTGGAGAAATGCTAGCCATAAATATTGTGTGTGCAGTAGGTCCATCATCCACATCAGAGTCGTATGCATCACAGTCAGCGACTTGAAAGGCATTCTGATGATTGTGACCTATCTCCTGAATAGGCTGCTCATCCACATCTGCATCATAGGTCTTGGCATTGCCCTCAGCAAGAAACAACAATTCCTCTTCATCCAAAGCAGCACCATTATCCTGAGCTTGTACAAGCAGCATCTTATCTCTGAAGTAATCAGCATTCTGTGGACGTTTTGGAGATGTGCAGTTCCTTGCAATGTGTCCCTCACCACCACAGTTATAACATTTGATCGGCTTAGCTTGACATTGATTACCATTCCTTCCTCGATTCTGATTACCAACATAACCTCTACCAGCTCCACCTCTTCCCTGATCATAATGTATTTCCTGAACTGGTTGCACCACGATCCTCCCATCTTTAACAGTAGCTTGATTGTGTGGGTTAGATGCTGTTCTGAGGTTGTTGTTGGTTTTTGGGAGAGAATTCATGTTTTGACTAATCAGAAGAGCTAGTTGATTAATGATGTTACCCACGTGTGCATCAGCATCAGCTTGTTTGAACATAGGATCGGGAATGAGTTTGTGTTACCATTACCCAAGGGTATGACTTGTGAGGCTTTGGTTGTGATTCCGATGTTTGAGTAGAAGGCAGTTGAGTCATTAGACGAGCTTGTCTCTCCCTGGTTGGTTTTGAACTGATTAAGAATCATTTTTTCAAACATAGCATGTCTCTCATTCTGAAGGAGGAAGGCATAGAGTTGCTCATAGTTTGTATTCTTCAATCCTTTAGTGAGCTTCACAGAGGTGACAAACTTGTGCCATTCGGGATTCATGTTGTTCACAAATTTTGAGTTCAGCTGAATGTTAGGCATAGTCATTCTGATGTTCCTCATATCATTCACCAACTTATGAAATCTCACATAGTACTCATAGACACTCTCATCTGGTTTCATCTTGAAGTGTTCAAATTCTTCATAGAGTTGTGATTCTCTGTCTTCCATAGTTAATTCAGAACCTGAGAGAAGCATCTTGGCATTATCCCATACTGCCTTTGCTTCGGTGTTGTGATTGATCAGCTTGTAGATGTCTTTAGGAAGACCTTGAAGAACAATGTTAGAAGCCCTGATATCAGCATCAAATCTCTTTTTCTCCTTATCATCAAGCTCATCATACATCTTTGGTCTGTCCATTCCGTAAATCAGAGTTCCATCTTCAGCAGTATCAAGTACATCTCTAGTCGTCTCAACTCGATACGGTCCTTCATCAATGGATTTGAGAATGTTGACACCATTTTCCTTTCCAAGACAGTACAATCTGATTCGTTGAGCCCAAGAATCGTAGTCAGTTCTGTCAAGCATGGGTGGACGAGTATCTGAACCAGCTGCTTGAACATCCTCGGCAACAGAGGAGATGATAGTAGAAACGTTGGTAGACATGTTAACAGATTATACGGGATTTTATAACTCTATGATTAAACCGGGAAATAGATTCTTTCACGGGATTTTACTAAATCAAGAGAAAACCGTAAAAAAATCACCCAAGTCGCTAGAAGATAATGCACCAAGTCGCTAGCACCTAATTCGCTATACCACCAAGTCGCTAAAGTCCCAAGTCGCTAAACAAAGGCAAGTCGCTAAATAGTAACTCGCTAAGCCTCAAGTCGCTAGCAAAATTTTGGCAGCAATTCGCTAAGATTCAAGTCGCTAAAGAATCAAGTCGCTAAATAGCAACTCGCTACTCACCAAGTCGCTAACACCAAGTCGCTACCCGTAGTGGAGAGTCCACTACTTGTACTGTAAGTCGCTAAGCCTAAGTCGCTAGCTCCAAAAACTTCAACTCGCTACAAAAATGTAAAGCAAGTCGCTACAAGGAAAAATAATCCGTAGATCAAGTATTGGATATTGGATTTCACTTACATATCATAACATTAACACAACGAGCATATAGATGATTTTAGAGAGAGAGAAAGTGGGATATTCTAGTAAGAGAAACTTGTAGAATATTAGATTACCAAAGAACATCCAACCCTCTACCTTGCAAGGTAGAGGGTATTTATAGGTTACAAACTAAACGACCTCCTGACGACCTGTGGATCAGGGATACAGTGGGTAAAGACCCGTCCTTCCTCCACGGTGTTGTACTAAACTATTTTACGCTCCTGACTAACTAATTAACTACATAAATACGTAAATAACGACAAGTCTACGAGCTAACTTATGCTAGATAATAGTTGGGGTGACCGACTCTTCAATACTGGAATTTTCTAATTCCTAACAATCTCCCCCTAAGGGAGGTCACCCCATGTTTTACATTTCAAATCCTAGCATTCTATTCTTGACTTTGTTCTTGAGCTCGTAGACTTTAAAACTTCAACATCGCAATCTTTGTGCATAAGTAGTGCAACTTCAAAGTGTGCATGGATTTGTACTTTAAAGTGGAGGTCATTAATGATCCATGAGATAATAATTAAGAGCCAGCTCTTGAGATCATCAGCTAACAAAAATCTCTGAGACATCCATTGTGGTGTTTTGACTTTAGGACCGACATGCTCACATTCTCGATCATGATATCTTCTCATCAGAGTTTGCGGAAGCTTTAGTTGATTCATGATATTGGCAGCAGCGTAGCAGAAGCATGGAGTGAAAATATCAGAGTTATTGATGCACTAATCATGATTTCTTTTGAGATGAATGTGATAAGTGAGCATGCGGCTATGGATTGACCGCTTCATTTTGATCAGCTGCAAACGTAGGACGTACATGCATACAACAGTTAGCAATAAATCGCACGAAGGTGTCTTTGATCACTTTCGTTGAATTGAGGTACACGGCCCACGGTTCCCCGTTGATCAGTACAAGTACTGCCTGTGATCAGGTATAATTCCGAAGAATTTCCTTGACAGGGTTTCGCAGCTGCTCTAGCTGTTCTCAAACCGGAACGTCTCAAAGAAGACAACACGGAGTGAGTGAACCAGCGAATTTTAAGTCCACTGATTGATGAAAAGAGATTTGAAAAACAATCGTGTATTACTCAATAGAAATTGTTTTTGCAATACAACGAAGGTTTTATTGAAAATCAATTATCAATCATAAAAACACCTTTTGGTTTGAAAAATGAGTACACGGTCGATGTGCTAAAGAAAAGAGTTTTTAAGCACAACGACCGGTTTTTCAAAGGTATCCGTCAATCCATAACCTGAACCAGGATTGATTCAAGAGATTGAATCGCCCCATTGTTTCTGTTCAGTTGTCACATGGTTGATCCATATAATAGATCTCACATGCCACCCACCAGGAGCTTGTTTGAAGTTGGCTCCAGAAGGCTTTCCATCTTCATTGTGAATACGAATACACATCACTCAGATGTTCTGGCAATACCACAAGGATAATGCGTAGGACTCAAGATATAATCTCTCTTTCCACATTGTGTGAAACAGAGAGTCTTCATTGAAAGTGTCCTAATGAGATTTATTGATGATCTCGTGGCTCTAGACTCAATTTGTGCATATTTGGATCCTGTGCCGGAGACTAGGGAGAGGGTCTCCTTCTTCAATATCAACAATCTCTAAGAGAAAGTCGATAGATAATGTCGGTTCCCCGTGAGAATGAAACAAGTCCTTTTAAGAGGAACTTGAGTGGTTTGGAAAGTTGAAGTGTAGTGCGTCACTGGGTCCATGACGTCTTGTCTTCAATATCGATGTTACCATCAGTAGCATATGAATTGAACCCGGTTTCTGCCCTAAGGTTGAATAAATGGAGGGCTATTTGTTTTCACCCTTTTCTCATTCAATTCTTTTTAATTCTTCAACCCCTTCAGTGCTTACCGAGACTTCATTGCAAGAACCTTGTTGGGTTTGTTCCAGTACTTGCTCTGTCTCAGTCCGCACACTTCCCATATCTCACTTTTCTCCTTTTATCATCATACCTAAGGACTTCTACACTAACTAGTGGATTGTCCCTGGGTAGATCCTTCCGGTTCTGGCGGATCATGGGAACCAATACCTAACCTTATCATCCTTATATCACCATGCATAAAGTAAAGTTGGTCGGTCTTTTTGGTATTGTTCACCTGCCATATGGACTCAATTGAAAACCATTTGAAAATCAATTCAGATACTTGTGATATATTATCAAAGCATTTTGTACCTGAATTGTTTTTGATAATTTTTAGAACGAGAACTCCCCCTCAACATGTGCATCAAGTATTTACTTCTTTGATTACCTTTTTCTAAAAGATATCAACATCACTTCCCTGATCAAATCAAGAAGATATAGCATTTCCAGGAAGGATGAGGTTTTCATAAGTTTGCTCCCCCTCAATATGTGCCTCGAGGTTTGAAAAAAGTTTTGCACATACTAGAGGGAACCCTTTAAGAAGTGCATACATGATCACCAAAGGATTTGAAGCCATACAATCAAGGTACCTTAGAAAGATTGAAAGTTGTGTACCCTGATGACATGAATTTGCGAAGAGAATTCTCCCCCTTAATATATGCTTCGAGATTCGAAAATTGTTTAGCACATATTAGAGAGAAGTATGCACAAAAAATTGGTCATCTTATCTTTTAACATCTTTCATATTTATATCACATTTTCTCCCCCGATCAAAAATCTTAAATCCTTTGAGATTTTGGATCTCAAGTGATTTAAATATGTATGAGGTAAAATATTTGTAGGAGAAAAATGTGTCCGGTTTTATATGATCAGAAGTGGACAACACAGATGTTTCCCTTTTTACAAAGGGGAAACCACAGTACAAATCCTAGCACTATTACATGTATTACAGTTGTTCACATTTAGTACACCACATATTACACATATTTAAAAACACAACATAAACTGCTTCCCGAAGATGTCTTCATTCAGTCCTCTGAAGAAGTTTGTAGTGACCATCCCGAAGCCTTCCACCAACAAAACTTTCAAGGCTGCGGAAGATCCTTCGTGTCTTGAGTCTTCGTCTGATTGCAGCAATGAAGTGTTCACACCTCTTCAAGTCATCATCAGTCCAAAAAGTAGTCTTAACCCAATATTTCATATCAATTTTGACTTCTTTCATTCTGGTGTCAAGTTCTTCTTCGACCAATTTAAGAGTACCATCACTAAACTTGTAGAGCTCACATAGACGTATAAGCATACGAGATCCATATCTGTCGGTGAAGATGACGGCTCTAGGGGTGTCAAGGACTTTGTATTCGCGATGAAATTCATGCCCAGTTGCATTCCATTGTGGACTTGTAAGGTTGATCCTGGTTTGGTAGCTTTCTATGCCAAGCTGAAAGTCCTCAACTCGTTTTCGAATGACTAAGCCCCTGATCCAAAGAGTGACAGCTGCAGAGAGGGCCTTTTTCTCACGGACAGGTAAATGCTCAAGGTGTCCTTGAAGATTTAAGAGATAGAGATCTTCGAAATCATTTGGCAGAAGATGTTTGAAGTCGTTCTCTTCAATAGTATACTCTTTGAGGTCTGCTCTTTTAAGGACTATCTTCTTCAAATACTCATATCCATAGATAGGGAAGATCTCTACTCGAACAACACTTAAGATTTGCAGCTTTGATCTGACATCATTGCGTCTTTTATCAGCACCATGTCTTTCGATGTAGAACTTCTTCTTTTTGAACCACCAGTGAGAAATACCATAAGAAGCGGCAATATCATACTTTTGTTCTTCATCAGCCCAGAATTGATCAGGAACCATCTGTTCAAGCCCCTGATCAGAGTAGGTTACAGCTTTCATCTTTGATATTGATAGAGCAGGTCTTCTTTCAGCAGAGCGAGCGAACAGATAGTCCAAGTCGTGATTGAAGAAGAATTCAGCCTGAATGGTCATCTGACCAGGTTCACCACCAAGAGGAAGAGATTTGTTGACATTAAAGCGACTGATTTGCTCACTGACTTGGTCATTCAGCATCTTATGGCATTCTTCCATCTGATATTGAAGATGATTTGCATCTGAGTGGAAGACTTTGACAATTTCATAAGCTTGTCCTTCAAGATCTCTTGGAGTTATGGATGAGATACTCTTCCGTTCACAAAACCATCTAATAAAACTTCCCATATCTCCAGTGTAGTGCAGAAGAGAGTCTTCAGCTGGAACTTCATAATTATTGGTGATAGCTGATGCCCAATTGTTGTCAGAAATCATAGAGACAGACTCTGGGATGGTCCATGTGGGTTCTGGAGAAGGAGGTCTATCTTCCACAATGCAGCTTTGAATTGTGTCTCTTGAAAGTGCTACTCTGGATGTGCTGGTGCGATTCCCAGCCATGTAAGTATCAAACCAATCTTCTGATGGCTTAGGAATATGCTTTGTTGATGCATCATCTTCATCTGGTTCAGAATCAGCCATGACATGTGACTCTTCGTGAACCATTTGATCATCATGAATAGAGGTGGATGTGGATGTGAACCTTGAATCAACCGTCGTCCAAGCAGTAGATTTCTTCTTAGTACTCTGTTCTTTTGTAGGACCTGATTGATTGGAAGGTTTTGGCGGTGATGATGGTGGTTGTGGTGGAGGTGTGTTGGTTGTCGTAGAAGGATCACCAGCTCCAGAAGTTCCAGCGCCCCCCGTTGGTGGTGGAGGTGGAGGAAGATCTTTACGGTCCTTCATCAATGATTCCATCACAATTGTTCTCCTTTTCTTTTTAGCTTCTTTTTCCCCGATGTCAATCATAAACTGCTCATTATTGTCGAACTTAATGGATTCATCAAGCGCCTCATAGAGTTTCTTGTGAACCTCATGCTTGTCCTCTTCAGCATCATACATCCTTTCAAACAGAGCTGCTCTCATATCGGTGATAGGTAGGTCCTTGAATCGTCTAAGAAGTGGAGCCTCCATAGCCCATTCCACAGCATCCTTGACTTCTCCGTCAATAGCGGCAGTAACCCCTTCATTGAAGTTGAGGTGCTCCAATCTATAGACACGATCCACAAGGGAATCAACAGATTTAGGAAGTTGCCTTTCCAGAGCTTCTATCCTTTTTACAACTTTGTCCAGTAGTTGATCAGAGGTAAGGATCTGTGGTGGTGAAGCTGGTGGAGCATCCACATCAGCAACTGTAATGACAGGTTCAGGGGTTGGTGATGATGTCGGTGGTGTTTGTACAGTTGATTGAGTTGGTATAGGAGGTGGAAGTGCAGTTGATAATGAAGATGCTGACATCGGAGGAATGGTTGACGTATCTTGCTGAATGCTGACAGTATACATGGATTGTGCAGTATCTAAGGGTTTGTCATTAATGTATTGATCACCAAAAGAGAAATCTGTATCAAGATCCTTAAGTGAGGATAGAGAGTTAGTAGACAGATTTGGTTCATCCATCTTCAAGGTCTCATCAGATCTTGTCTCAAGGTTCTCCTGCGAGCCTTTATGCAACAGAGTGTCAACATTCAAGCCAGATTGAGTCTCACTAAGAGTAAGAGTTTCTTTAAACGTTTCAGGCACTTTGTCCACTCCGGATTGTTCATTAGCATGAGATGATTCTGATCTTCTCTTCAGCTCATATTGATTGGTGGTGCTTGATGGAGAAGATGAGATCGTTAAAAGCATGTGAGCTGCTTGTTCAGTTTCAACACTCACAATCCCTTTTCCTTTGTCATGTGTTATTGGAGTTGGTTGTCGTGGTAGTTGATCAGGCTCTCTTAACACAACTCCACCTACTGGTGCTTTCACATTTAGACTTTCAAGGCTTTGCTGGATTCCAAGTTGTAGATCAGCATCATCTTCATCAGTCAACCTTGTAATATTCCTTGATACCTCAGTATTTTCACCAATTTCCTTTTCCACTTTCTTCCTTTTTACTTTTTGCTTCTTGGATGCGGTGTCTGACTGTGGTGACCTTTCAAGTCTCTTTTTAGGAAGAGAGGCATAGGATGCTTGTGAGGCTGACGTGGACTTGGGAGCATTGGGTTGTGGAGGAGAAGGTGTGACATCAGCAGAGGAACTGGTAGCTCTTTTCTTTTATTGTTTGAAGTAGTCCTTCTTCTTGATATCTTCTGTGAGAAGACAATCTGGAATTGGCAATCCAAATATTTCTTTATCCATACCTCTAGGAACATATTTCAGGTTTCCTAAAACATATTCATCTTCTGCTTTATGCAGAGTTGATTCACTCCTAGGATTGAAGTTGTGAGTTTGTTGCAAATACTGGATAACAAGCTTAGAAAATCTGATGCTGGGAATCACAAGCTTGTTCTGTTTCTTTCGACCTTGAGCTTTGTTCTAGAAATTAGTTCTATCAGATATGAATGTGTGTATTGATAAGGAAAATTCTTCCCAAATACGATCTGAGACATTCACATCAACCCTATTAACAATTCCCCATAGGATTTGCAGGATAGGAATTCTCACTTTATCGAACCCTGATGTTTTGCCAGATAAGCACAAGTTAAGAATAGTTGTAATAGCTCTCCAGGGTTGATACATGGGTCCAGTGATGATGTCGGATGCTCTTGAAATACTGTTCTGATAACCTAACCCAATTAGAAAGACAATCAGATCGTCAGCACCAGGTGGAGATTCAGAACGAAGGTTAGGGTTACATGGGGTGATTCCAAGAGCCTTGCTCAGAATATCAGAATCAATCGTGAACTCCCTTTCATCCAGTTTGCAAGAGTATCGAGCTGTGATTTTGTCCCATTGAACGGTGTTCCAGAATTGTTGAATGTAAATGGTGGGAATTGAGCATTGCTTGGTAATAGCTCCGAAGAAGTTTGTGTTTTTCAGGACGTCAATAGAAACTTTGAGTATCGGATTTTGTTGAAGCTTTTGTAGGTCCACATAACAGTTGCTTTTTCCAATATCAGCCCATTGACTCCTGGGAAGGATTTCTTCGTCTGAGAGAACTTTGGATGATGCCGAAGGGGTAACGCTCTTTTCTGGGTTTGAACTTGCCATTGATGATCTGAGTAAACATACAATCAACAGTAATGATTGGGAACAGGTTAGATGATAAATGATAAGTGAGACAACATTGAGAGCACCCTTATGACATAGACACATAGAAGCAGTAACTCAGAAGGAGTCCCCAAAACACATACAGAGAAAGATTGAGTGGCATAAGTGAGATGTTTCAATGAAGTAGAATCTTACAGATAAATTATCACACGACAAGCTGATAAGGGATTAAAAGGCAAAAGAGTGCATTGCAAAGGGATCATGTCATGAGCCAAGATACACATGTAGAAGTGATATAACAAATATGCATGAGGCAAAAAGTAACATTTGGCTGTCGTGAGAGAAACCAAGTACCTTTTGCCTAAACAGAAATGTCATAGCCGATTACATAGAGTATGTTGACTCAACAAGTTGAATTAGGAGATCCTAAGTATTGTGAGAATGAGATCAACTTTAGCAATAGACCTTTGAACATTTTAATAACCCTCGACCCTAAGACTAATTCGCAACATGAAAGTGAACAATGTTGCTAACTTGTAAAGACAAGTCGCCATCACTAGTACCACAGACAAGTCGCTAATAGTTTAGCTCTCTAAGTCGCTATGCTAATTCGCTAACTTGTAAAGACAAGTCGCCATGAACAGTAACAAAACCAAGTCGCTACAAATCTGTTAACTAAGTCGCTAAGGTTGCTAATTCGCTAACTTGTGAAGACAAGTCGCCATGAACAGTAACACAACCAAGTCGCTACAGATTTGTTAACTAAGTCGCTAATGTTACTAATTCGCTAACTTGTAAAGACAAGTCGCTGACAACTAACTCGCTACCCAAGTCGCCGGAATATAATAAACTAATTCGCTACAGAAACATAATCGCTAAGTTGAATGCTAACTCGCCATGAAGAACATTCAAGCTAAGTCGCTACCAAGAACATATTAAGTCGCCATCAAGAACACTTATAACAACAAAACCCAACAACCCAATCCACTAAACATTCATCACCAGATCATGAAGACAAATTATCAAGCAATCAAGAAAAGATATACCAAACAATTTGTACACATTCAATCATCATAATAATAACAACAAACAACAAAAAAAGGATTTCATGACAAATCGAACCTAGGTGGGAATCAAACAGTCACAAATCACGAGCTCGAGAGGATCTGGATAAAGAGACATATTAGAAACTAGACACAAACGCATAAGAGAGAACAAATAACGTGTGATTCGAGACTTACCACAGTTAAGTCGCTAGAAAGAACAAATAACTTAGATGAGAAGACAAAACGAGAGAAGAGAGAGAAAAAAAACTTATAAAATAAAAAATGTAGTAAGTCGCTAGGGGTATAGGGGGGAACTTTTGCAATTTGACCCATTCGGTCCCTGTTGTTTTAAAATGAAGTGTGGCAAGTCGCTAGTGTAAAACTATATTGGTTATGTGACACATTTGGTCCCTTTGGTTTATGTGCAAAAGTGGTAAGTAGCTAGCATAGATAACCACAATGAAAAACATGAATCAAATAAACATTTAATCAGGTAAGCATTTAGTGCAAGGCATTCAATACATGGGTACACAAGGATAATCACATGAACAAGGTACGACCACAGCCTATAACTGAGAGAAACACCATAACCAGATAATCACAAAAGCATAACCAGATAGACACCAAAGCAAAACACAACCACAACTTACAATTGAGCAACCATCATAACCAGCACATGCAAAATCTCCCCCTCAATCAATGTCATCAAAGACCATTGATTGACATTAATTAATCCCGTTATAAAACAAGAATATATCATTTGTTCGAACTTCATCTATGATCCCGTGCCATTATTGAATGACATTTCTAGGACCGTAGATGTTATCGATAACAAGGAATGTATTCTTTATTAAGTTGAGGAAAATGATAAAATAGTATTCTTAAAAGAATGACATATATGAAATTTTTTAAAAACATTTTTTTTTAAATTAAAATAAAATAGTATTTTTTTTTTAATTAAGAAAACTTGTTTTATACACAGATATAAAAGAGCGAGTCCTGATTCAGGATGAATAGGAGTCAAAGTAAGAAGTACATCAACTCTGGCAAACTATAGCTCCTGATTGAGCTATGTTTATTTCTAAAGGGAACCAAGTCATGAAGTTCCTGATTGAGTTGAGCATTGTACCTGAAAAAGACTGAGAGCACATTGCACTGGAAGCACATGTAGAATTGCACATAGAAGGATTAGTGACATGTTTAATCTCACATTTGGATGCATCACAGTGTAACACAGACGTATCATTAATGGGGATCCTATTAGGTTCTACATTCTTGAAGAGTTTTCCTGTGGGAATCCATTTGAGGCATGATCTAGGAATGTAGGTTCGTTTAAGTCATGTAAACTTAAAAAATCTGCCAGTGGGAATCCATTTGAAACCACAGTTAGTTGACCTAAATGAGTGCACAACCTTGTTTTGACAATATGTCCTTTTGTGATCAGAGAATTTCTTAGGGGATTGATCAGTCAAATGATGTTTTGCATGAGAGCTAGTTATACTTATTGCATTACTGATCTGTGAGAATTGTCCATAAGTCCGAGGTTTGAGATTCATCATATCTGAACTAGGCAATGAAGTGACTGGTTTTGACAAAACAGACATATTGTCAACTTGGGATGTAAGCTTAGATTTCAATGGTTTAGCTCTTTCAGACCTAAAGGCATTAGGTTGTTTAATAACTGTTCGTTTCAAGTGGTTCTGAACATTTGACTTTCCCAAAGTTGAAGGTTTTGCAAACTTAGTGTTCATCCTATTTCCAACAGACTTCCTGAGCTCATTTTTTAGGGCAACAATATTGAAGCTCTTATCCTGAATTTGTGCTTTGAGGTCATCAATGTCTTTCATCAAGAGGTTAGATTGATTGACTAACTTAGAGTTTGTTTCCTCAAGGTTCATTCTTAAATGCTCATTTTCTCTTAGAAGGTTGGACACACATAGAGCTAGTTCAGAATTTCTGGATTCTAGTGCATCACTCATCTCATGACAGTCATATTTCTGGGCTTTTGAAAGAAGTAGTTTCAGATTGCCAATGGTCGAATCTTCGTCCTGAATCTGGGATTTTAACTGATTAATTTCAAAAAATTCTCTAAATTCTGGAAGTTCCTGATTAGTACAAGGTTTCTTTGCATAAAACATTTCATCCTTTTGTTGTATTTCAATTTGCAATGAGATACAGTGTTTTTCAAGAATTGAAAATTTGTTTGAATGCTCATCATATACCCTTTTTTCAATCATGTTACTTGCATTAGATTCAGGTAAAACAAAGATTGATTCCACAATGTTATGTTCAGAGTAAGAGTCATGTACCTTTTTATGAGAATTTGTGTGATCAGTTAAGTGTACCTTATCGAAAGAAACCTTTTCTGACTCTGAGTGTTTGAGATCAGTGCTGTTGTCTTCATCCTTTTTCATTACAACTGAGATTCTGCAATCAGTGTCATTCACTGGTTCAACTGGTTCAACTGGAATGTTGCATGACTTGTCACAATTGCTCCATGGTGTCTCTTGGTACTCATTCAACGCATTCAGCTTGTTATTCTCTTTTGCAGCTTCCTTGATGTATGTTTCCATATTACCCATAAGTTGAGTAAATGAGTTTCTGAACTCATGAATTTCCATTCCCGTATGTTTTTTGAATGATATTCCAGTCATGATATCATCAAAATCTGAGGAATATTCTTCCCGGATAAGTGGCTGAAATTGATTGAAGATAGTTTGAAGAGCGGCATGAGACTCATCAGTTGAGACCTTTTCTTTGGTAATTTGAAACCTCAGTCGTTCTAAGTTTAGTAAAACAGTTATTTTCAAAGTGGGAAAATCCTGACGAAGGATGGCACAACTTGTTCGATCCATGGTTGTAGATAAGAGTAATTTGAGAAGCTGACTGAGATGTTGAAACGGCTCACTGGTGCATTCCATATTCATAGTATCATTTGCAGACATTAAGAGTGACTTATTTGAGTAGTTCTGATTAATCGATGCTGAATCATTAAATGTATGGCATTCAGGTAAGCATTCTGTTTCACAATTCTGTGCTGTGTCATAGAGAGCAAGTACTTTGGTGATTAAAGGATCCGTGATGACTGACATTGTGTTATTATGAATTACTCCCCAAGTCTCTAGAGATTTTGAACCAACTCGCTAGCAGCTAAATAGCAATAATCCCAAGTCGTTAAATCAACATCCAAATCGCTAAGTACAAGTCGCTAATCCTCTAGTCGCTAACACCTAATTCGCTATACCACTAAGTCGCTAGAGTCCCAAGTCGCTAAACAAATGCAAGTCGCTAAGTAGTAACTCGCTAAGCCTCAAGTCGCTAGCATAATTTTGGCAGCAATTCGCTACTCAAGTCGCTAAAGATACAAGTCGCTAAAGAGCAACTCGCTATAGACCAAGTCGCTACCACCAAGTCGCTACCCGTAGTGGAGAGTCCACTACTTGTACTGTTAATCGCTAGATCTAAGTCGCTAGCTCCAAAACGGTAACTCGCTACGAAATTGCAAAGCAAGTCGCTACGAAGAATGAAGTCCGAATGTCAAGTCGCTAGCAAGAAAACCACAAAAACATCACTTTTCTATCCAAAAACTACCCAACCACGATGATACAAGCTTACCAAATCAAAACCTAAACACTTGTGATGATTCTAAACATAAAAGTACTATCAAAATCCAAACTTTAACACTAGAAATCACCCAAATGATGCAAAAAACCACTAAACTTTTTCAAACTCAAAAACCACCTAAAAACCACTAGAAATCCAAAGATGTGCAAGATATGATCTAACCATGGCTCTTGATACCAATTGTTGGATATTGGATTTCACTTACATATCATAACATTAACACAACGAGCATATAGATGATTTTAGAGAGAGAGAAAGTGGGATATTCTAGTAAGAGAAACTTGTAGAATATTAGATTACCAAAGAACATCCAACCCTCTACCTTGCAAGGTAGAGGGTATTTATAGGTTACAAACTAAACGACCTCCTGACGGCCTGTGGATCAGGGATACAGTGGGTAAAGACCCGTCCTTCCTCCACGGTGTTGCACTAAACTATTTTACGCTCCTGACTAACTAATTAACTACATAATACGTAAATAACGACAAGTCTACGAGCTAACTTATGCTAGATAATAGTTGGGGTGACCGACTCTTCAATACTGGAATTTTATAATTCCTAACATCAAGTCGCTAGCAAGAAAACTTCACAAACATCACTTTTCAATCCAAAAACAACCCAACCAAGATGATTCAAGCTTACCAAATGAAAACCTAAACACTTGTGATGATTCTAAACGAAAAAGTACAAACAAAATCCAAGCTTTAACACAAGAAATCAACCAAATGATGCACAAACCACTAAAATTTTTCAAACTCAAAAACCACCTAAAAACCACTAGAAATCCAAAGATGTACAAGATATGATCTAACCATGGCTCTGATACCAATTGTAGGATATTAGTTTTCACTTACACATCAAACCAAAACACCAAGTTGGCGTATAAATGGAATTCTAGAGAGAGAAAGTTAGAGGTTTAGGGAACTTAGTGAGAGAAAGTGAAAGATATTATTATAAGCTCCAACTCTCTACCTTGCAAGGTAGAGAGTATTTATAGTCTTACATAAAACGCCACACAACGGGCTGTGGATCAGGCATACAGTGGGTAAAGACCCGTCCGTCCTCCACGGTGTTACTTAACTAAATACTACTTAACTTAAAATAACTACGACTACGAGCTTTCTAACGATTACATATACTTGAGGTGACCGACTCTTTAATACCTGGAATTTCTAATTCCTAACACTTAGATTCAAGCACTTTGATGGTTTTTAGGTTTTCGTTACTTATTAGAATTGGTAGAAAATATATTACATGTTTAAATCATTCTCTTAGTTTTAGAGATATGTGGATCATTTCTCGTATTTTTATTGAATGAAATTACATGTTATATGCCATATTGTCTTGAGAATATGTTTGGTGCCTTAATACATATCTCATTTTTATGTTAACATCACATCTTACATCACCATTGTTGTCTTAAGCCTAAAGACAGACGGATCCCCCAGTTAAGCTTAGACGGATCCCTCCTAAGAGGGATCCGTGGGATCCGTGTAATAGAAGACTTGTTTACTACTAACTTGAGTCTTATTTACAGGAAATTATGCTCCATACACTTGTTTTTCTAACCTTTGTTTTGTAGATTTTCAATATACACATGAAGACTTTGACACCCTTAGCTAGGGGGGTTTCTTGTCAAAGTAAAACATTGTAAAAACATTTTCAATATCATTCACATAGGGTTACATTACTTGATGTCCTCCTTGCATAGGTGCAATCATCAAGGGGGAGCGTATTCGTCACAAAGACGAAACCATTTGCAAAATTGCAATGCACTAGTTTAGCATTTCTTCTTACTTAACGCCCTCACAAAGGGATGGACTCGTCAAGGGGGAGCTAAGTCGAGAATACTTTTCCTCACTTACTCTCTATTTTTCATTCTTTTTCTTTCTTTTCACATGTTTTTCTTAAAACAATGTGTTAGTTTCTTTTCGACGCTCTTTTTGTTTCGACAAAAGGGGGAGGAGAGAGTAAAAAATCCAATTCAAACTTTTACGAATTTTAGTTTTTCCTTAAAATAATCTTATATTTTCTCATCAACAAAAAGGGGGAGATTGTTAATACAAATAAGCCGTAAAAACGTTTATTTATATTTTACGATCTTTTAATGTTTTGTCGATAACAAACGTAAAATTATTTTAACGAAACAAATAAAATACGTAAATGGTTTGAGCCAATAGTTTACTAACATACTTATATTTTCATATAAATCACCAAACAAGTAATAGTGCTTTCATGATTTAGTAATGCATATGTACAACAACTAGTGTTTACATATTGGGTAGATATATACATACTTATGTATTATAATGGGTAATAGAATGGGTAGAAGTTTAAGTATTTAACCCATTGACTAAATACATTGAATGTAGTTGGGTAAAACCCAAAGTCCATGACCCATACCCATGGAGCATAATCCATAACTCATGACCCATGGAGCTAACCCATAACCCATGGACTAGATGCATTGCATCTTCTAGATTCATTGTATCTACTTAGATACCCATGGTCCAAAGTCTAGGACCCATGACCCATAACCCATGACCCATGACTCAAAACCCATGGGTAAAGAGGGGCGTCTCACAGATCCCTCTGATTACACTAGATGGATCCCTCAGGCAAGGGATTCGCGAGATCCGTGGAATAGTAGCATGTTTTTATCTATAAATAGTGAGCCATTTCTTCATTGTAGGTTGTCACTTCTACACATACTTTCTCTTAGTATTGTAAACTCTCTAACCTCAGATCCAAAGGATCTTTCTATGTAGTTTGTGTTTGTTTTTGTGTGATTCTCTAGGTTCCTCTTAAAGGCGAGATCACCACCTCTTGAAGTCGAGCAAGCTCAAGTCCATGAGTTGCCATGCTTCGTCATCATCAAGACTACTGAAGTTCTCTTGTTGATAGTTCTTTCTTCCTCTCTAGAAGTGTTGTGTCAAAGGCATTAGTGAAGGATGACAAAAGGTTCAAGACGAAGGCATTAGTGAAAGGTGCCTAACGTCCATGTCAAAGGCATTAGTGAAGGATGCCAAAAGATTCAAGTCGAAGGCATTAGTGAAAGGTGCCAAAAGATCATGTCAAAGACATTAGTAAAAGATGCCAAGGGTGTATAATCGATATGGTGCATCGATATACAAATAGAGATAGGTTGTGTCCAAGGATATTGATATCCTTGATGATGTTGTAACAAGGAGTGGGTCTCCTTTGGGATAGGTGTTGTGTAGTGTTGGGTAGTAGTTCCACCTTTGTAATGGAACTTGATATCTAGCCTTCTACCAGATAAAGTGTAGGCGACGTTGTGATAGGTTTGGTTCTACCTTGTGGAAGAACCCGGTGTCTAGCCTTGTACCGGAAAAAGAATTGGCGACGTTGTGAAGGCTTCTCCGCCATAAGGAGTTTGTGTCGTGTAATGCTTACGAACTCTCGAGTAGGTGACTCGGAGAGTAGAGTAGGGCAAGGAAGGTGTCCTTGTAGCCGAACCACTATAAACACTTGTGTCGTGGTTTTGTGTTTCTTACTCTTTACCTTTGCATTACATATTTACATATCTATCTATCAACATCCAACATACACATCTAAATAGATTGACATAAGTCGATCTAAATATTTTAAAACGAAGTTTTAATCGATAAAACTATTCAACCACCCGTTCTAGTTTTCCACAAGATATATAGTAGGGGCTACTGTTAGTGCATACCTTATAGGGCAAGCATATAAAAAATCTATGATTTTAGTAAACCCTTCAGATTCTGGAATGTGTTTTTCCAGTAAGGCAATCAAATTGTGATTGTCGGAAAAGTCTCTATTCAACATCGTGAGTTAGGGTTCTAAAAATTAGGGATTTGTAAGAGAGATGTTAATTGGAGTGTTAGGGTTGATAATTGAGATCGTTTTGGGCGCACAAATCCGATTGAATGAGCCAATTAGGTATTTATACACCAAATAATACAATTTCGTCCCTGTACTTTCAAAATAAGCAGCATATGCCAAGCAGTAGATTTTGGCTCAGCAACACTTTCTTTTTGCCTAGCAGCACTTTGTTTGTGAGTAGCAGTATACACTCCAAATTTGCATCCAATCTATCAACCTCCTCACTAGTTCCTGCAAAATGTTAGTCCAAGACCACAAAAGCACTAGGAAAACCAATTCACAAGAATCACAACATGATTTATACTTAACCACTGGAAATACTACTAATAGTAGATCCCAAAAGTACTGTAAGATAACCAGCAAAAATTTTTAGAACACTTGGCAGCACTTTTTATTTCAATAACAATACAAATCCATACAAAACTTTACAAAAACAATATAAAACCAGACAGTTAGATATTTAACATTCCAATACTAGCAGTTAAATATTGAAACCTCCCCATATCAAAAGCTTTTGTGAGCAGATCTGCAACATTCTTGTTAGTATGGATTTTAACCATTTGAATTAACTTCTTTTCATTACAATCTCTAATAAAGTGATGTCTAATCTCAATATGCTTTGTTGTACTGTTATTGTCAATGAATATTTTTGTATGTAAGAAGTTGTACCCATAGTCCAGTAGTTGGTTTTGCATCCAAAGAACTTGACCACAACAACTAGCAGTAGCTAAATATTCTGCTTTAGTTGTGGAATTGGCTACCACGGTCTGCTTCTTGCACTGCCATGAGATAAGTCTACAACCCAAAGATCGACATCCTCCTGTAGTAGACTTTCTATCCAAGCTAGCTCCGGCATAATCACTATATGTGTATGCTATCAAGTCAAAAGGTGAATCTTTAGGATACCAAAGGCCTAGTTTAGGTTGCCCCTTCAAGTATCTGAAGATCCTCTTCACAGCATAGAGGTGTAAAGCTCTAAGTGTGACTTGAAATCTTGCACACACACAGACAACAAACATGATATCTGGCCTTGATAAAGTGAGGTACATAAGAGATCCAATCATGGATCTGTAGAGATGAACATTCACAACTTCACTTCCATCATTAGAAAGCAATGGCTTCAGTGTTTCCATAGGTGTGCTAGTTGTCTTAACATCCTTAAACCCAAACTTATTCAGAATTTCAGCCACATACTTCTCTTGGCTGATAAAAATACCCTCCTTCTTCTGCTTTACTTAAAACCCCAAAAAGAAGGTAAGCTCTCCCATAGAGCTCATCTGAAACTTATCATGCATAAGCTTCTCAAATTGTACACACAGCTCCTTGTTTGTAGATCCAAAGATGATGTAACACCCCAAAAATTATCGCAGCGGAAGACTGTGTCACTGGGGTATTACTTCATAATTCACAACACAAGTTACAGAAAACGACTCTAAATGAGACGTTTTGAAATAAATTATCATTCGATTAAAATATCAGAGTTTACAAATAGGTCCCACAAGTTTGTACAACCATAAAAAGTACAACATAAAAGTTGTAATGTTTTTCGAATGATAATATATGCATCGTCTTCAAAATAATTTTCCGTACGCCTTCACATGCCATGCCAGCTAATTCCTTTCGAACCTGAGATAACATGCTAAAAAGTGTCAACACAAAGGTTGAGTGAGTTCATAGGTTTGTAAGCAAAATAGTTGATCACAAGATATCAAGTTTATGAAAGTAGTGGGCTACGTTGTTATACGTCCATAGTGCGTTTGATTGCCTAACCGGTCAATACAAATGATAGAAACCGCATAGGTTTGAAAACAGTAGTGAACAATATAGTTTGTAGTATAATTGCAATGTGTACAATATCTTCTTGATAATTATTATTGCATTAAGCTCATGGCACTCACGACTGACTGTTGTATATATATCACCGGATGATATATATATAAATAACTTGCCCCGGGTAGGTATTTTGCCCTATACCTAGATAATTCAAATAAAGTGCGTTTGGTTACCGATCCGGCTAACACAAACGGGATTCGTCAATCCCGATAGGCCTATCCACAACTCGTCCATACGACACCCTGAAGAGGCCTCTTATGATAATGAAATTCTTTACTATTGTTGTACTTGTAATTTATAAGTGAAGTATTTGACAAGACCAATGTTATATAAAACATGTGTCGTGTTTGGTCAAAGACTATTGATTGACTTATGTGACGATATGATGATATAAGTTGTGTGTCGTCAAGTAGTTTAACATGTCATATGGTCATTTACTTAGTTTGTCAAAGTCTAGTGAACAAGTTTAAAAAATAAGTTTCGGTCATTAGACTTATACTAGCCGTGCGGCTAAGTTATGGTTAAGCAATAATAATTAAAACCATATTAAGGATGTGTCTAAGTTAGACAACCTCAAGACAACAATCTTGACTTAATATTGGCTTTATATTAGCCTCAAATGATCAGTATATCACTTAAAGTTTCTCACTAAGGTTGTTTTCTAGTCAACAACATGCCAGTTTAGTGTTTGTCATTTTTAGCATTTTCTAATCATTTTCTGCTTATGTGCACCTGAGTTTTTGAACAAAAAGTAATTCTGACCAACTTTTGTGTTTTAGACTTTTGCTGATTCGGACCAGAAAAGGGTCAAAACCTCGTTTTAAAATCGTATCAGTAAGCTTTCTTGTTTCAGCACTATATTTACCTCTAGTAACACTTAACTAGGCATAACTTTTTAACCACAAGTCCTTTTTAAGTGATTCAAAAGCCCAAGTTTTAGTTTTTACTTCCTCTAACAGCTTCTCAAGCTTAATCAAGTTCAAGTTCCAAAGTTTACTTATATCAATAGTCTAATTACAAGTATATACTTATATTTCATTGCAGAAAGTTTGGCTGCGCATTCAGTCCTGCCAAAACGTCCATAAGTTGAGTTCTACAACTTGTTTTGATACGCGGCTTTCGCCAAACTTCAAGTTTAGGTCTTGGCTACATTTCTTAAAACTGAGTCGACTTCCATAAATCTGGTGTGCCTTTTTGACATGTTTTGCCATTTTGGCTCTCATTTACTCATCGGGAAGAGTTATGAGGTGCGCCACCCGGCGAAACGACCGTAAGACATAGATCTACAAGCCTATCTTTCCGAATTAACCTCAAGGTTTACTGAGATGATCAGTTTAGTAAATCTTTGGGCCTATTCCATATTTCAACTTAGAAAACCTACCTAAGGCTTGCTTTAGCTTCTTTCATGTTACAAACTCATGTACAACATCAATTAAGCCATATTACATATACTACTTATATAAAATTACATCACATAATTATAGAGATTATTACAACCATATTGAATGATAAGAAATATTAGCCAAACTCTTACAAAGTTGGGTTGAGTAGTTACAAATAATCAAGCTTAACTTCTTTCAATCTTCAATCCTTGTCTTCAACCTTTTAACCAAACTTCACTAATCTCTTTACCCTTGTAATAGCTCCTTTTATTCAGCCCCCAATACCTTGTGTAGCTCCTAATTCACCCTTGTAAACATCAAAACAACCTTAAGACCTTGTAAGAATCATTACTTGGAGGTTGAATCAAAACAATGATGGTGATGTGTGCTTATATGTTGTACGGTGGGGAGAGAACAAGAGAAAGATACGAGTGATTTTATCTTACAAATGAAGTTATTATTTTGCATGTAAACCTAATTAGGAAGCAAATGACAAAACATTAAGACATGTGGCATCTAATGGGATCACCAAGACATGCATAGTCTTGGTGTATCTTCCTTTGGACGCCATCTCATAAGGAGGTGGTGATTGTTTTATAACTTTGTGATAATTATTAACTTACGGGGTGTATTTTGGTCCCGGTAATTACTAATGTTAAGCCCTTAAGTCACGAAACTTAAAATCATGTAACGTAAAAATGGAATACTTATGAAAATGTCTAAACTTATCAATATACTCCAACTAAGTATATTAAAGTGTGATAAGTCTCATATGGTGTGTCTATGTTATTAAAACCTAATAACATAGGTTTGAGCACGCATATTACGTAAAGAGTAAAATATTTACGTAAAACTAACAAAGTGGCAATAATTTATATAAAATATGACTATTGGTGAAAGTAGAGTATTTTGAACACCTAGACTTGCCATAGTCTTGTGTTGACTGCGAGGAAAGTTTATACGATTTAACTTTCGTAATAAAGTAATAACTTTAAATAGTTAAATATAAACATTGGTGAACAAAAGTGTTCAAAGTGTAATAATTCGAAACAGAGTGAATTATTTAACTTGGGAAATTACCGGTTACTACCAGTTATAGTATTTGCTTTTACGTTACAGTAAAAGTCAAATAGTCAAAAGTCAAAGTCAAAGGGCAAAATAGTCATTTTGCCTTATGAAAATTTATGAGTTGCTACAGCCTCCACCAGTTACGGGAATCATGTCCTCATGATTTAGTTTGTGTTATGAGTTAATGATGTTCCCGAGAAGAGGAAAGGGTACTTCTATAATGGAACTTCGTCATGAAGTTCAGTGAGTGTTATCTGCTAATAGTATATTTGAGTTCATCTTCACGTTCCTACGTGAATTCAGGACCTCTTCTAGAGTTCCATCGAATCTTGAGAATATGAATGCGACTTTGCTTAAGTCATTTGACCACATGGTCTGTGATCTCAGTAGATTCTTCGATAAAGTTTAAACATTAATTAATCTAGATCTCTTCCAGAGAAATAGTGAGTGTCTCATTAGTATGACACTTCTTCAGATTGCACACACGAAGGGCGGCGTATACACTACTATGTTCGGGTGGTAGCTTGAGTCTGAAAGCTATCAGGATAATTCTTGCTAATAGCGTATAAAGTCCAATATATCTTAAGTTTGGCTTTTCTAATTTCCCCAAAAGAATCATACCATGAAATTTTGAAAGTTAACGCTTACATCTGCATAACCTTTCTGGTGATAATGTGTGGCCTAATATTACGGGGCCAGAGAGTGAATGTTGTACTAGATTCCTTACAAGGATTTCGTGAGCGGCAAGCTCAGGAATTCTAATCAGCAACTGTGCTAAAGATTGCAAAGTCAAATATGCTGCAAGCATACTTCTAGACAATGCTTTGTCAAGGTAAAATGTTGTTGCTTAATCTATTAGTATTGAGAATACTCACAAGATTGCTTGCACTAAATTGAAGAAATTATAATCAAGAAGTATTGTCTTTAGAATGAGATGCAAGAAATGGAGATGAAGTTTTCTTGCTGTAAGTGGTGTTGATATCACAACCTATATTCGTCACTTTCAATAGTTGGCAGTAGTGTGCCCAGTGATGGTCTCAACCAACGAGAAGTTATGGGAAGAGTTCATCTGAGAACTTTCACTAAGTATTCAAGAGAACGTTACTTCGTTTGATCACTCACAATGGATGAAACAATTCAGATGTCTCGTAACCAAGTGGATCAAGTTGTGCGAGATTAGACTACTCAAGGATCCAACAATAGCAAAATAACAACAGCAACGACAATAGTAACAAATGATGATGGGATGTGGAAAGTGAGAACCTTTCGAGAAATTATGTTCTCAAAATAATGGCCAACCAATCGGAGGAGCTCATGGGAAAGCTTATGTGATGGATAATGGGACATCGTACCCAGTTTGTTAGTTCGAGACTGAACTAAGTCCATTAGCTCAAGAGTGTAACAAGTCCGTTAGCTCAACAATATGGAATACTTAGACTTATGTGACTCGTGCATAATCATGTCCGTGGCAACCAAATTCTATTCTTGAAATATCTGATTTCATCAGGTCGGGTTTCAATTATGTTCTTGAAACATCTGATTCTATCAGGTCGGGTTTCAATTATGTTCTTGAAACATCTGATTCTATCAGGTCGGGTTTGAATTATGTTCTTGAAACATCTGATTCTATCAGGTCGGGTTTCAATTATGTTCTTGAAACATCAGATTCTATCAGGTCGGGTTTCAATTATGTTCTTGAAACATCTAATTCTATTAGGTCGGGTTTCAATTGACTTTAACCAATTTCGTTAGCTTAACAAACGGTGCATGTTTGTGAGGATTTGTAACAAGAAAAGTGATAGCTTAATAATGAAATTAAGTTGTTCGAATGAGGTCTTAAGATTTTTGTTGAGTGGTAAAACATTATCATGTTTTCTAGATCTTTTCAAAGAATACCAGTGATTCTTGAATTCGAGTTAATACTCATGTCATATCGGATAAAATAAGCCCACTCATTTATAATTCGTTACTTACATAAAGAAGCGTCCCAATTTATGTAAGTAAGAAATCATAAACTTATGGTTCGGCGATTTACAATTTCTTTATTTAAATGAAAAGGCATCCCAGTCCATTTAAATAAGGACATTCTAAATCATCCTACTTAATAATTTCCGACACAACACTCATATTTAATCGATGAGTTACAAGGTGATATATTATGAGACGACGTAGGTGTTCCAAGAGTATGGAATGAATGTTCACACTCATCTTCGAAAACGAGGAGTAAAATAATCAGAGAAAATCGACATAGCGTTCAAAAGAGTCGGTGAGTTCATATTATGAAATAGTTTTCTCACAATGTTTGAGAAATACCAGTGAGATCATTGTGCAACTCACAATGTCGAAAAACAATAAATAAGACCATTATGTATCTCTCAATGTCTGAGATATATTTAGGCCAAATGTGTATCTCACGATGTTTGAGATATATCTAAGTCAATTGTGTATCTCACGATGTTTGAGATATATCTAAGTCAATTGTGTATCTCACGATGTTTGAGATATATGGAAGACCATTGTAAACTTACAATGTCTTAATAATAAGGAGACCATTGTAACAACTACAATCTCTAAGAAAGTTTCGTAGATCACAAAATGTATATGATCAGGGATATCTGGTTGTGCCATAATGCCTTGGAATAGGCATATGCAGTTATGTTTAGTCAATCATTTGTATAAACAGTCTTTATATAAATAACATAGTATTGTGTTAAGGAGTAGGCATGGCGCACGAAATGTCGAAGACAACAATGAGTGATACGAGTTCAATGTAGGATGTAGTTATAGCCTAGGTTCATATGCAACCTCGTTCTCTATAACTGAAGCTCTGATACCAATCTGTAACACCCCCAAAATTATCCTAGCGGAAGACTGTGTCACTGAGGTATTACTTCATAGTTCACAACATAAGTTACAGAAAACAACTCTAAATGAGACGTTTTGAAATAAATTATCATTCGATTAAAATATCAGAGTTTACAAATAGGTCCCACAAGTTTGTACAACCATAAAAAGTACAACATAAAAGTTGTAATGTTTTTCGAATGATAATATATGCATCGTCTTCAAAATAATTTTTCGTGGGCCTTCACATGTCATGCCAGCTAATTCCTTTCGAACCTAAGATAACATGCTAAAAAGTGTCAACACAAAGGTTGAGTGAGTTCATAGATTTGTAAGCAAAATAGTTGATCACAAGATATTAAGTTTATGAAAGTAGTGGGCTACGTTGTTACTCGTCCATAGTGTGTTTGATTGCCTAACCGGTCAATACAAACGATAGAAACCGCATAGGTTTGAAAACAGTAGTGGACAATATAGTTTGTAGTATAATTGCAATGTGTACAATATCTTCTTGATAATTATTATTGCATTAAGCTCATGGCACTCACGACTGACTGTTGTATATATATCACCGGATGATATATATATATATAAATAACTTGCCCCGGGTAGGTATTTTGCCCTATACCTAGATAATTCAAATAAAGTGCGTTTGGTTACCGATCCGGCTAACACAAACAGGATTTGTCAATCCCAATAGGCCTATCCACAATATTTGCGCTCACTCCCAGTGATTAGTGGTCCATGATGTTGGGGACTTTTGGCATAAACAACTTAGGCATGCAATAATACAGTCAAGGCATTTATTTTGTAAGTAATTGTCCATAATGAAGCATTTTAGCATGTAGTAAAAGAAGTAGCATGTATCTCCCCCAAATAGTTTATAAAATAGTTAAACATAAAGTGGGGCTATGAAACTCACTGTAGTGATCAGCAACGGAGTTTAACGATATATTGTATGTCCACAATAGAGTATGGCAAGACCATGATCTTTAACGATTACCTACAAAAGCATAGTATTCGCGTTTTAGTATAGTGTAGGATATAAGTGTACAAGTATATGTAGTTTGTTGGCTTATGATGTTGTACATAAATCTTAAGTTGATGTATCCCTTAAGTGTTGTTTGGCCTATATCCCTTTTATAAATAACCTCGTACCATCATTCGGGCTATCAAAATCTAGAGGTCGTGTAGTGAACGTATGAGGAGCCAGGACACTTTAAGTCGTAAATCCACAACTCATCGATACGACACCCCGAAGAGGTCTCTTATGATAATGAAATCCTTACTATTGTTGTACTTGTAATTTATAAGTGAAGTATTTGACGAGACCAATGTTATATAAAACATGTGTCGTGTTTCGTCAAAGACTATTGATTGACTTATGTGACGATATAATGATATAAGTTGTGTGTCGTGAAGTAGTTTAACATGCCATATGGTCATTTACTTAGTTTGTCAAAGTCTAGTGAACAAGTTTTAAAAACAAGTTTCGGTTATTAGACTTATACTAGCCGTGCGGCTAAGTTATGGTTAAGCAATAATAATCAAAACCATATTAAGGATGTGTCTAAGTTAGACAACCTTAAGACAACAATATTGACTTAATCTTGGCTTTATATTAGCCTCAAATGATCAATATATCACTTAAAGTTTCTCACTAAGGTTGTTTTCTAGTCAACAACAGGTCAGTTTAGTTTTTGCCGTTTTTAGCATTATCTATTCATTTTCTGCTTATGTGCTCCTGAGTTTTTATAGAAAAAGTAATTCTGAGCAACTTTTGTGTTTACACTTTTGCTGATTCGGACCAGAATCAGCAAGCTTTCTTGTTTCAGCACTATATTTACCTCTAGTAACACTTAACTAGGCATAAATTTTTAACCACAAGTCCTTTTTAAGTGATTCAAAAGCCCAAGTTTTAGTTTTTACTTCCTCTAACAGCTTCTCAAGCTTAATCAAGTTCAAGTTCCAAAGTTTACTTATATCAATAGTCTAATTACAAGTATATACTTATAATTCATTGCAGAAAGTTTGGCTGCACATTCAGTCCTGGCAAAACAACCATAAGTTGAGTTCTACAACTTGTTTAGACACGCGGCTTTCACCAACCTTAAGTTCAGGTCTTGGCTACATTTCATAAAACTGAGTCGACTTCCAGAAATGGCCAGAACCATGGAATTTTCCCAAATGAAATCCGGTGTGCAGATTTTGACATGTTTTGCCATTTTGGCTCTCATTTACTCATCGGGAAGAGTTATGAGGTGCGCCACCCGGCGAAACGACCGTAAGACATAGATCTACAAGCCTATCTTTCCGAATTAACCTCAAGGTTTACTGAGATGATCAGTTTAGTAAATCTTTGGGCCTATTCCAGATTTCAACTTACAAAACCTACCTAAGGCTTGCTTTAGCTTCTTTCATGTTACAAACTCATGTACAACATCAATTAAGCCATATTACATATACTACTTATATAAAATTACATCACATAATTATAGAGATTATTACAACCATATTGAATGATAAGAAATATTAGCCAAACTCTTACAAAGATGGGTTGAGTAGTTACAAATAATCAAGCCTAACTTCTTTCAATCTTCAATCCTTGTCTTCAACCTTTTAACCAAACTTCACTAATCTCTTTACCCTTGTAATAGCTCCTTTTATTCAGCCCCTAATACCTTGTGTAGCTCCTAATTCACCCTTGTAAACATTAAAACAACCTTAGGACCTTGTAAGAATCATTACTAGCTTCATCTTCTTGGTATAACTTGGAGCTTGAATCAAAACAATGATGGTGATGTGTGCTTATATGTTGTACGGTGGGGAGAGACCAATAGAAATATAGGAGTGATATTATCTTACAAATGAAGTTATTATTTTGCATGTAAAATTAATTAGGAAGCAAATGACAAAACTTTAAGACATGTGGCATCTAATGGGATCACCAAGATATGGATAGTTGGTGTATCTTCCTTTGGACGCCATCTCATAAGGAGGTGGTGATTGGTTTATAACTTTGTGATAATTATTAACTTACGGGGTGTATTTTGGTCCCGGTAATTACTAATGTTAAGCCCTTAAGCTACGAAACTTAAAATCGGGTAACATAAAAATGGAATACTTATGAAAATGTTTAAACTTATCAATATACTCCAACTAAGTATATTAAAGTGTGATAAGTCTCATATGGTGTGTCTATGTTATTAAAACCTAATAACGTAGGTTTGAGCACGCGTATTACGTAAAGAGTAAAATATTTACGTAAAACTAACAAAGTGGAAATAGTTTATATAAAATATGACTATTGGTGAAAGTAGAGTATTTTGAACACCTAGACTTATCGTAGTCTTGTGTTGACCACGAGGAAAGTTTATACAATTTAACTTTCGTAATAAAGTAATAACTTTAAATAGTTAAATATAAACATTTGTGAACAAAAGTGTTCAAAGTGTAATAATTCGAAACATAGTGAATTATTTAACTTGGGAAATTACCGGTTACTACCAGTTACAGTATTTGCTTTTACGTTACAGTAAAAGTCAAATAGTCAAAAGTCAAAGGGCAAAATAGTCATTTTGCCTTATGAAAATTTACGAGTTGCTACAGATGATGTCATCAACATATATTTGCACCAGCAGAATGTCACCTTTTGATCTTAGTATGAACAAGGTTTTGTCAATGGTACCCCTTTGAAACCCATTGTCCATTAAGTAAGTGGACATAGTTGCATACCATGCCCTTGGAGCTTGGTGTAACCCATACATAGCTTTCTCAACTTTATACACTTTGTCTGGAAAATTAGGATCTTCAAAACAAGGAGGCTGACACACATATACCTCCTCTTCTATTTTCCCATACAGGAAAGCACTTTTAACATCCATCTAATATACTAGAAAATCCTTGTATGAAGCATATGCTAAGAATAGTCTGATAGCTTCAATCCTTAAAACTGGAGCAAAAACTTCATCATAGTCAAGACCTTCTGCTTGTGTGTATCCTTGTGCCACTAATCTTGCCTTGTTTCTCACCACTATCCACCTTTCATCTTTCTTGTTTCTGAACACCCACTTAGTACCAATAGCAGATTTTCCATTGGGTAGATCAACTAAGGTCCACACCTCTTGCAACTTGAACTGCAACAATTCCTCCTGCATAGCTACAACCCAACTCTCTTCAGTCAAAGCTTGATGTACTTTCTTGGGCTCAATTTGGGATAGGAAATAGGCAAACAAACAATTTTGGAGATCTTTATGGCTGTTTCTTTTGTGAAGGGATCTGGCAAAGAACCCTTGATCAGTTAAGTCTTTCAAACCTTTTGACTTTGTTTTGGTTTGAACAGCAGATTATAATTCTCCAATGATATTTTCCTTTGGATGATCTCAGTGAATTATGGTAGTTACAATTGGGCTGACTGGAATAAATTCTTCAAGATTGGATATATCAGCCTCCTTACCATCCAGCACATCATCATATGTGTCAGCATAAATTTTCTCTAAAGCAGGAATGTTGTGATCATCATGGTAAACGATGGACATGTCCTCAGAAACATGGACATATGGCCTAACAGTAGGTACAGGGTAACTACTGCTAGTGTTATCTGCACCCATCCATTCTGTTGTTGTATTAACATTTGGCATAGCAGTAGATTTAGGGAAACTGCTGCCAGTGTTAAAGTCATCATCATTAACCTCATAAGTAGGAACACTAGGCATAGCAGCAGGTTTAAGGAAACTGCTGCTAGGCTTGCTAGTGTTATTTTCTGACACAGGACCTCTTCATTTGCAGCACCTTTGTTCCTTGGTTCTTCAGATAGCATTTCTTCACTGGAAGGTGGCTTTTTGTCATCCTGTGAGCTCTTCATTATTGAGGAGAGGGGAGTATCACCAGTCAGACTTGGCATAAGAATGTAGTCTGCAAAAGATTCTTTCTCCACTCCTGCAGCTGCATTTTCTTTAATACCTGCACATTTGTTAGACTGGTTCCCTGCAGTAACTGGCTCATAATTCATTGATTTGGTTAGCACATCAATATTAAACATCTAATCAGGACCTTTTCCCACAACATTAGGTTTAAGCTCATCAAAATTGATGTGTAGGTTCTCCTCAACATGTCTGGTTCTACTGTTAAATACTCTAAAGGCCTTGCTATTTAAAGAGTACCCAACAAAGAATCCCTCATTAGCTTTCCCATCAAACTTGCCCAGGTGATCTATGGTATTCAGGATAGTTATAGGACACCAAAATGGTTTCAAAAAGTCTAAGGTAGGGGATCTACCATGAAATAACTCATAGGGGGTCTTGTTGTGAGGATTCACTACCAAAACTCTATTCTATACATAACAAACAGTATTTACTGCTTCAACCCAAAAGGTTGTTGGTAATTTGGAATCTGCAAGCATAGTCCTAGCAGCCTTTATAAGTGTCCTATTCCTCCTCTCTGCAACACCATTTTGCTGAGGGTTTTAGCTACACTAAACTATCTTTGAATACCCTTCACTTCACAGAACTGGTTCATTTCCTGATTCTTAAACAGTTCCATTGTCAAACCTTATTGTTTTAACTTTTAGATCAGATAGGTTTTCCACTTTAGTTATAAAAGCCATAAGGATTCCACTAGTCTCATCCTTCTTTGCTAAAAAGAAAACCCAGATAAATCTACTATAGTCATCTGTGACAACTAGGCAATACATTTTCTTCATCAAACTCTTAACAAAGGTAGGGCCAAAGAGGTCCATATGAAGTTTGCTGATAGAGCTCACAGTCTTGGACTTACAAGAAGCTCTATGCTGCTTTCCCTTCTGACAAGCGACACAGTTTTCATTGATATTAAAAAGCTTAGAAGGCAGTCCCCTGACAAGATTTCCCTTCACAAGCTTGTTCATAGTCTTGAAGTTCAGATGCCCAAGTCTTCTATGCCATAATTTAGACTCATATGTTGTAGCCTTAGCAAATAGACAAGTTAAACCTCCTCTTGGAACCATGTGCTTTAAATCAACAATGTATATATTCTCTGTCCTTGGAACTCTAAGTAGGATTTGGCTTGCATCAACCAACTTGAAGTTTGGGGACAGAACAATGAATTCAGTGTCAGTAAAGAGAACACTGTTCTTTTTATCACACATTTGTGATACACTGAAGAGATTGAACTTGAGTTCTTTGAAAAAGTATACATCTTCAAAGTCCAGAGAGCCTGTTATGATCTTTCCCTTTCCAGTAATCTTTCCACCCCTTGGGTTGCTTCCAAAGGCTACATATCCCCCATCAATAGGCACAAAATCTGAGAGATAGGACATGTTGCCTGTCATGTGCCTAGAGCATCCACTGTCAATCACACCTATGTCCAATAAGTCCACATGTGGATTACCCTGCACATAAAATAAGAGAATTAGTTTCTCTTAGGGACCCAAGCCATTATAGACTTGGATCTTCCTTGTGCATCTATGTAATTAAATATTTGAAGTACATATGATGCATTGTTGTCTTTGGAGACATCATTCAAATTAGAAGTCTTTGGTCTCCAAGTCTAACAGGCTGAGGCCTTTACACCATTTCCTTTTGTACCCATAACAACATTTTTATTCAAATTTTTCTTTGCAGCAGTTGCTTTTCGCCAAGCAGTACTTACAGGTTTTCTTAAAGAGGTGTTTAATTTTTGATTATCCCTGTTGTTTAGAAATGTTGTTCTTCTATGAATGAGTCTAGATATAGTTGAATGTGCCCTTTTTGAGAAACATGTCTTTGTATTGGCAGCATTCACTATAGGTCTTGTGGTAGCAGTAGAATTAGATCTCACGGTATTTACATTTTTCAATCCAGATCTCATTAAAACTGCTTTTGAAACAAATGATTTAGCATGAGGGTTAAGTTTATCAGTAGAATTAGAATGGTTCACCCTATTAGCATAGTTCTACACTGGTTTTGTCACCTTTGATTTTAATTTATTTGGACAAGTATAATGTAAGTGATCAAAACTTTCACAAGTAAAGCAAGGCTTATTATTCATAATAAAATCACTTCCTAGCTTATCAGACATCAATTTATTCCAGTTCCTCTGATTTCCTCTAGGAGTACTTTTATTACATGACTCTACTGCCTCTACATTTTCTCTAACAATAGAGACAATTTTATTTGGGACTCTAGACTTAACACTCTCTTCTTCCTCATCATCAAACACCCAATCCTCAATCACTGGTGCCTGAGACACTCTTCTAGTCTGTTCAGCTCCTTCTTCATCAATGTAATTATCTCTAGGGGTCTCAGATGATACCTTTTCCTTATTGGTATCACAACTCTTTTCCTCCCCTGTAAAAGACAAGTCAGGTGTAGGGGACAAAAATTACCAGAAGGATGAGGAGCAGCTTCACTATAACAGCTTATTCCTTTTCTATATCCTATTTTATTGTATCTGTTAAAGATCTGAGTGTCTATCATATTATTAACTTTCTTAGACTGATATTCATGTCTTTCAACATGTAATTCAATGTTATCCTTTTCTATCTCAATCTTCTCCTTTTCATTTTGAACTTGATCTAATTTAATTTTAAGGTCATTTATGGTATGATCTCTTAAGTATACTTCAACCTCTAATGTCCAAATCTTTTCACATAAGACAGTTTCATTAGATTTGAAAAATTCTAATCTTGCTTCTACAGATTTTAGACCTTCTTTATAACCTAAAAGTAATAATTTTGCATCTTCAAGTTCTTTTGTAACTCTATTATAATCATCTTTATAATAACATGAATCTGTACATGATTCAAAGGATACCTTAGAATCAGAAGAGCTTGAGGTTGTGGAGTGTGCCATGAGAGCAAAGTCAGTAGGGCCTTCTGCAGCTTGATCATTCCAATCATAGCCACCAAGCCCATCACAGGACACCAAAGCAGTTGTTGAAGACTCCTGTATCGGGATGTTCCTCCTTTCCACTTCCTTAGTCCTGTTTTCCTGAGACCTGGGAAACCTACACTCTCTTGCAAAATGACCTTTCCTTTTGCAATTATAGCACTCTACTTTGGACTTGTCAAAGCCCACCTTGTCAAAACCAGTCATCTGTAGGCTTCTCCCAGTCCTCTGAAGAAACCTCTCTGCCCTCATAGTAAGCATGACCATCTGCCACCTAAGATCTATCTCTTCAGCATCATCAGGATGGATCTGTTGAATGTCCTCATTTGCCAGTTGAGTAACAGAATTTTGATTGGCAAAGAATGAGCACACTGCAACATCATTCAGATTTTCTCCTCCAGCGGCACTTCCCAACACACTAGTAGCCCTTCCTTCTTTAGCAGCAAGGGACATCAACCATTCTGCTGCTAATGCTATTAGATGAAACGAATGCCAAGTTATTTGAACCAATGCTTGAACTTGACTTTTGCTTCATTTCTGCTTCATACACCTTCAGGTAGTTGCGGAGATCATCCAGGTTTGATTCCTCTAATTTTGGCTTATTCCTCCATACAATTGCATGAGTGTCCCATTCAGATGGAAGACTAGCCAGCAATTTTTGATTCAAGTCTTCCTGTTCAGTGGTCACCCCCACAAGCTTCAATTGGCTTACCAGCTTTTGAAACCTGTTGCAGATCTCATCAAGGGATTTAGTGTTTGATGCAGAAAAGTTGGCATATTGTTGCTTCAAAAGATTCTTCTTGCTCTTCTTTGTAGCATCATTTCCTCCAAACTTCTTTTCTAAAGCTTCCATCAGATGCTTAGCATCCTTGATTGAATTGAAGGACAGTTGATACTCATCTGGAATGGCCATCATTAGAATGGTTATGGCCTTCATTTCCAGTCTTCTTTTGGCAATATCCTCTGCAGCAGTGAGAGGAACAGTTTTCCCTCCATCTCTTGTTTTAAACTGGACAGTATTTCCAGTTTTAATAACCTCTCACAATCCAATATCAATCATTTGGATATGCTGCTCTATTCTCATCTTCCACATCTCATACTCATTTGGTTTGAGCACGGGAACCCTGTTGTGATATTTAGTTATTGAATTAGAGTCCACCTTTCACAGTTGTAGATAATATTCCTCTTGTTGTAATAGCTTCTTGATCACACAAGCTTCAATAATCGCCTTGACATCAGATCAAACAAATATGACAAATTGGCTTCAAATAATATTGAGGGATTTTAATACCATGTGAAGAAAATATTAAAAGCTAATTCATCCCTTGCAATTTAGCACCAACCAGATTATGTGAAGCCATTAAGAAATCCAAATCCCATCCAATGTTGCGTTAACTCAATTAGGGTTTACAAATCAGTAGCATTGTCCAATAAATAGTTTAGGGTTTATGTTAGAACATAAATGAAACCCTAAAAACCAATTTGCTCGAAAAACCCTAAAAACATCAATGATGCCATCATCAAATCATCTTTTATCCATGAATCATATACTCCAAATAACATATATCCAACTTTCATAATCAAATAATTCAAGTAACCACGAATTTAGGAAGTGGAATAGCAAGAAAACCCTAAAAAATTAAATTTCATGCCTCTTTCTGCAGCAATTTTCGACAGCCTGTATCTTTCAATTGAGAGCTCAGATGGAAGATCCCTCCGGTGAAGAGTTAGATGATATATAGAGACCCTCCAGAAAAAATTTCATCCCGATCCAACGGTTAACGAAGAAGTTATCGCTGTTTGAAAACTGACCTGCAGAAACTTTACAAAAAAAAATCAGATTCGATTTTTTTTTTCTTTTCTTCATCGAAAAACCTTGCGAATCCCTAGGTAACGATCCCCCTTGGCTCTGATACCACTTGTTGATCCCAGTTCACCTTATGAATATAGATCTTGAATAGCTTTGTACAAGAAACTGTTTGAATCTATAAGTATTACGCGGAATATAACACTTGTAGAATAAGAAGAACATAATGAATTCACAACCCAAAGCTTCAATATTATTAGATTAATAATACAAGTGATCTTGATATCACTAGGGTTTACAACCTTGAATTCGCCTTAAAACTTATATTTTACCAATGACCTAGTGCCTCCTTTTACGTAATAAGGAGTCCTACTAGGTTACAATCATTTCCTAAACAATCGTATCTTCTCTATTCTTATCTAATACTACATTATAGGAACACGTCATTCCTTAAATACAAAACAGACTAATACTCCAGCTGTAAATACACAAAATTAGCAGTAGTTACCACTTAGTGTATTCTCACGATTCTGTATAGCACCACCTAGCAGTAGATAGAATACACCAGCAGCAGTTTTACTAACACCAACAGTAGTTGACACTTAAAGCAATTTATCAGGAACTTCAGAAGCAGATGACTTTCCCAAAAGCAGTAGTTTCCATAAAACCCAACAAGAATCTAATTGGTCCTCTTTATTTAATCCATTCTTCTCATCGAATATGTACCTATTATTTTAAACTTGGAGATGTACAAAAATGCGCAAGCCTAAAGTCATAGTGAGGTCGTGTGTTGTATACATAAAATATCACACATGTGATTCAAATACATGATAAATGATAACATAACATATAACTTATGTGATCCCGATAATTATGTTACAGACTATTAATAATTTGTTACTAACCTTTTTTATTAGTCTTATTGTTTTTAAATTTGAAATCACAAAGATAGACACTTAAAATATAATTGAGATATTATTAAAACATCTTAATTCAACTTGAGTAAAACAATACTACATAAAATAATTTTAATACAAAACGCATTAGGTCCAAAATGCGTTCGCATTTGCAACACGCATCACGCATCGGTCTTTGGGACCTTTAACGCATCATATCGCAAAACTCAATTTAAACCAAGCCGAGTTCTAAAAAACGTAGAACCAACCCAAACACATTCTAACTTCACAAGTTTTATGGTACAATGAAATGAATGATGAACAAGAATCAAAACAATGATCTTGTGATGATGATGAAGACTAGCAACACTTCTTTTGAAGCTTGAGAGTTTTATATGCAATCGTAATGATCTTGTCTTTTATAAAGAGCTAATGATAATCACCAAAACAATTGTAAACTACAAGTTGATCAGGGATAAAAGGTTAGTATAATGCTTATGAGAATGTAAGAGAAAGTATGTAAGAGATGGGTGAAGAAATTGTGAGAATTGGCTTGCTATTTATAGGCAAGGGATCTGGCCCACTGTTTAATTAACTTTGGATCCATCCAGAAAGGGATCCGGCCAGTGTAATGCAAGGGATCTGGCCCACTGTTTAATTAACTTTGGATTTTGGATATAAAAACTCTCAAAATCTTGTGTAGTCTTCCAAGATATGGAAAGATCATGAAGTGACAATAAATAGAAAGTCAACTAGATAATGATGTCATGCATGATCTAAAAAATAATTTTGTAACTAGTTTTTACTTTGTTTAATATGCTTGGAAATAGATGTGCAAGTAACTTTGTGTTACTTGTATGTTCAAAAACAATAATGCATACTCGTATAGTTGCTTGTGATGAGTTAGAAAGCTATTGGTTTAAAACTTATGTATTTTATTTTCTACTTAAAATGATTTTAGGATTATTATCGTCAAAACATAGAAAGATCGTAAAATTAATGTATACATTTTTACGGCTTATTTGTATTAACAATCTTCCTCTTTTTGTTGATGACAAAATGCAAAATTATTGTAAGTAAAAATTAAAATCTATAAATTTTAAATTTAAGTTTTTACTTTCTTCTCCCTTTTTTTCGAAACAAAAAGAGTGTCAAAAATGCAATGTTGGGAGAGTATATATATAAAGCAAGTGTTGCAGAATAAATATTCTAAATGCAATACTCTCCTTGACGATAACTCCCCCTTAATGAGGGCGTCAAGTAAACCAAATGGATTCAAAAATCTACAAAAGAAAATAGTTAGTGCGATAAAGTATGAGCTTCCCTTAGCTTGGAGAGTATGAGTATGCAACCTATAAAAGAAAAAGGTTAGTGCCAAGGTATATGAAATAAACTAATGTTAGCACAACCAAATGATGCATAAGATAAAATATGGAACATTAATCCTTGTAATAAAAGGAACAAGATGAAGTGGTCTTTTAACTACATACAAATGTACAACTAAGAACAATGATAGTTCCATTTGAAAATTACATGAAAAAGTCACAAAAAGAAAAACGTAAAAATAAGATAGTCCTAGATGCTTGCATATTTAGCTCCAATGATTAAGGCTAGTATTTGTGGGTTATGGTATTTAGGTGTTCGAGAATGTGATTGAGAATGAAGCGCATCTCATCTTGTACTTATAGGCTATGGTTTGTGTGCGTTGACAATGTTCACAAAGGTGTTCATGGGGAATAGGAGGTGGAGGTCCATTGACCTATATGGGTTCGTTGACTAGAGAAAAGTATGGTGGAAAAGGTGGCAGTGGTGGATCAACCTCCATGATGTTGAGTAGAGGTGGAGGTTGGCTTGCCAAGTATCCAAGAGTCTAGAACAATGGTAATGGTAGTGGTTTGGTATTTCTTGGTGGTAAGTACTCTAAGTCATCAAAGTATGGGTGAGGTAAGGTAGGTGGTGTGGTAAAGATGAGCTTGAGATGCTCTAGGTTGATTGATAGTGGGGTTGTTTGTTTTGATGGTTAAGTTGGTGCCGATGGTGGTGTCACTTTAGGAGTAGTAAGTGGCTTAATTGGAGAGGTGGCTTATGGAGCCAAAGGTGTGTTTAGTGGTGAGTCTAGAAGGGTAGATGGAGGAGTGACATTGTAGTCACTAGGGGGCGAAAAAGTTTCTAATGGGAGAAAGTTTTTTAAAGAGGTAGAATTGATTAAGCAACAAGGTCTTACACTTATTATAGTGGTTCTCCTTGAGGTTTTGGGGGTACCTAGTGGTGGATGTGGTGGTGGTGTTGCAACCAGAGGTGGTAGATTATTGGTTGTGTTTTGAAGATGTGATTCGATAATGTTTGAAAGTTCGTTTAGTTCATTAATTTCTTGAATGATATTTTCACGTGTTCTTGTTTATTCTTTTGATGCATGAATTCTAGTGTTTTTCTTAGAACCCATGAGTTTTGTTAAGTGCATGGATTTAGGAGGTTGATGGTGATGGAAATGCAAGCACAAAGGTTGTCTAATTGTATATAAAACCCATGCAAATAATTGAATGCTAATGCTACTAAGGGTGGTAAAAATATAATCATTAGATGTGGAATAAATGCATTTCTTAGTGACAAGGTCAAACTCTAAAGATATGATGCCTAAATGCAGTTAATAGTGAAGTAAAAATTAGTAAAGAGTGAATAATAGAAAATAAAATCGTATAAATGATCACTAATGTTGGGATATGAAAGTACTGGAAGAAGTCAAAGAGTCAAAGTACTGCTAAAGACAAAGTCAAAGTACTGCAATATGAAGTCAAAGTACTGCAAGAACAAAAGAACTGTTATATTCGTTTATGGAAAGAATTGTATTCTATGTTTAGATTACTTGTCGTACAAGGTTACAAATTGTAAACCGACTAGGATATCCTTGAGCCTATAAAAGGACTCCTAGATTGGCATTAGAGGTACGATTTCAGAAAAAGAGTTTTAGAGTTTACGAATTAGTGTTTTAGAGAAAAGTTTGATTATCTTAGAGTTGTATTAGAGTATCTGCATAATAAGCAGATTTAGAGTTTATAATAAAAGTTATTCTTCTTAGCTTTGTTAAGTAAATTCCGCGTACTTGATAAAGATTGCTCAGTGTTTCTTTGTTAATAACTTAGGATTTATCCGAGGTTATTAAACCGTAACAAGCTAGTTAAGTTAGTTTGATTAAAGTATATCGATCCAACAAGTGGTATCAGAGCTTGTGTGGAAACTCTGACTAGGAAGAAACCCTACTTCAACAATATTCAAGATGTCGACTGAAGCTGTTCCACCACCCTCAATCACCTCACTCAGAATTCCGATAATCAAGAAGGAAGAATATGATCTCTGGTGCATGAAGATGAGGCAGTATATTGCCATTACAGACCATGCTTTATGGAATGTAATTGTGAATGGGAATGAAGTAGTTCAAGATCCCATTAATGTTCCTGGACAACCTATAGCACCAAAGGCAGTCTTACCAGCAGCAACCCTAAGGAATCAAGAGAAGGCACTAAACATTCTCTTATCTGCCATTCCATATGGTCATCTTCTCAAATTTCATGATGCTAAAGATGCTAAGCAGCTCTGGGCTGCTCTCAAGACCAGATTTGGAGGGAATGAAGCCTCTAAGAAGATGCACATAAACTTGCTGAAACAACAGTTTGAAACTTTCACAGTAGGAGAAAGAGAGAGTCTTGATGCTGCATATGATAGGTTTCAAAATCTCCTCAACATGTTGGAGTTATACAAGGCAGAAGTGTCAGTTGAGGATGCTAATTTGAAGTTTCTAAGGAGTTTGCCGTCTACATGGCATGTGATTGCTACTATGATCAGAGGACAACAAGGATTGGATGTCATGGACTTTGATGATCTCTATCATCAACTGAAGGTGTATGAACATGAGATGAGTGGTCAACCCAATTCCAAATCTCACAGTATTGCTTTTCTATCATCTGAAAAGAAGAGCAGTACTTCTAAAAGTACTGCTTCTCCTCAAAGTACTGTTTCTCAAAGTACTGCTGTTTACAATCCCCCTTCATATGCTCAGCAGGCCCCACCATCTACCACTTTGCACTCAGATGAAGTAGTGTGCTCTTTCTTTGCACAACAAGTAAGCTTACCTGTCACTTATGAAGAGAATCTAGCACAAATTGAAGAAGATGCACTTGAAGAAATTGATATCAGGTGGCAAGTTGCTATGATCACTGCAAGGATCAAAAAGTACATGAAGAAGACAGGCAAAAGTATTGATTTCAAACCAAAACAAGGAATAACTTTTGACAAATCTCAAATTGAATGTTTCAATTGTCAAAAGACTGGTCACTTTGCAAGGGAGTGCAGGTTTGCTAAGTATCAAGCAAACAGAACATCTGAGAAGCCAAAACTTGAGCTCAAAGAAATACCAATAACTGAAACAAAGGCTTTGGTTGCTCAAGAGAAGTTATCAGAAGTTGACTGGAGTGAAGAATTTGATGATGAACCGGTGACTTACTGTATGGTAGCAGTGGAAGATACAGTTGAAGACACAGTGGAAGCATTGGACTGGAGCACTGCTTTTGATGAAGAATCTGAACATGCTGCTTTGGAATCTGATGATGGCTTTGGAGGGTTTGATTGGAGTAAAGAAAGTCAAGATGATCCTGTTCTTCTTGCTATGGTGGCTACTTCACCAACTCAGTCTCCTATCTCTGAGGTATGCTCAAACTGTTATGAGTTCTATCTAAAATTGCTTAACAATTATGTGATTGAAAGAGATAATTGTATTAGGGCTAGGTCTGAGGTAGCAGGATATCAAATCACTTTAGAGTCTATGGAAGCCAAAATATTAACTCATGAAAATAATGAAATGGCTTGGGCTGAAAAATATGAACAACAGGATTATCAGTTAAAACTTAGTGAATGGAAACTAAACTGTAAAATTGCTGAAATAGAGAAATTAACTAAGGAAAGAGATGATTTGTTAGCTAAGTTTGCTGCTTGGGGAGAGTCTGGCTTATCCCATGTTGCTTATGTTGAAAAACAGAGAAGGGCTTACATTAGAACATGCTTAGGATTTGGAATGGACTTTAGTAACATAGATGAAAACCAACCTAGTGATCAGGATGATGGTGTTTTTGAAGACATAACCACTAGTGATGATGAGCTCATTAACTATGTAGATACATCTAGTAATGAGGGCTCAATAAGTGAACCACCTCCTGAATATAAGAAAGACAATGGATATCATGCTGTTCCTCATCCCACTGGCATTCATCAACCCTCTAGGCCTGATGTTTCTCGTTTTGGAGTAGACAGTCTAGAGTTTAGGAAGAAGCTTGTAGCTCAATCTAGGTCTGAAAAAACCCAAAGAAGCTATTGAAAATAATGTTCAAAATCAAGCAGTACCTTTAAAACAAAGTACTGCTCAACAAGCAGTACCTTCTGCAAAACCTTTTCAAAACAGTACTGCTAAACCTTTTGGGGATAACTTTGGTCAAAACAGATTTTATCATTCACAAAGAAGGCAAAATAATTTTGGGCATAGACATAGAAGAAATCACTTTGGACATATGGGTCAAAAACTGTGTTTTGTGTGTTACAGTCCTCATCACTTAATCAAAGATTGTGACAAACACTCAGAATATCTAAGCAAGTTTCCAAGGAACAAGTCAACCAACCAGAAACCTGGAGAGCATAAACCAGTTTGGAATAATTCAAATAAGGTTAATCACAGAAACTTCTCACCAGATCATAGATACCCACATCAGAGAAGACCTTCAGTATCTCACAGTACTTTCCAAAGTACTGCTCAGAAACAAGGTACTGATTACACTACTTGGAATAGGAATCCTAGGAGATCTCACTATCAACCTGGAAGGTATCACAATTCACATAGGGGATCTAGATCACAGGAACCACCTGTTAAAACTGAATGGGTTAAAAGGGAAAGTACTGCTAAGGGACAACCAGTACATTCAACAAAAAGTGAATCAGATGTTTTTGTGATACAAGAAAATGCTAATAATCTGGTGAAAGAGATTTATGTTGAAAAACCAGAAAGTTTTGAAAATCCACATGCTAAAAATCATAAGATAATTTTGGATCATCATTTGAAAGATAGTGGGAATTACATACTCAAATAATTTGAGTTTGTAACTCCACAAGGGGAACACAAGTCAGTAATGGCTTGGGTTCCTAAAAGTTTCTAACTCTTTTCTTTGTGTGCAGGGCAACCCAGAAGAGGAGCTTAAAGATCATCTTATTGTGGATAGTGGTTGCTCTAGAAGTATGACAGGAGACAAAGAGATTCTGTCTGATTTTAGAAATATTAGTGGAGGAAGAGTTGCATTTGGGAATGATCCCAATGGAGGAAAGATTACTGGCAAAGGAACTATCAAAGCAGGGCTGATTGACTTTGAGAATGTTAGATATGTGAAGGAGCTTAAGTTCAACTTGCTCTCAGTCTCTCAAATTTGTGATAAAAAGCATCCTGTGTTATTCACTGACACAGAATGTCTCATCCTTTCCTCTGACTTTAAACCTGTTGATGATGACTTGGTAGTACTTAGAGTACCAAGGACAAATGATGTGTATAGTTTAGACATGAAGAGTCTACATTCCTATGGAAGAGCCACATGTTTGGTGGCTAAAGCAACATCTGAAGAGGCACATCAATGGCATAGAAGATTGGGCCATGTTAATTTCAAAAACATCAACAAACTGGTCAAAGGTAATCTAGTTAGAGGTTTACCTTCAAAGACTTACAAGAATGATCAATCATGTTTGGCATGCAAGAAGGGTAAACAACATAAAGCTTCATGTAAAAAGCTTGAGGAAAGAACTATTAGAGAACCATTGGAGCTGTTACATATGGATTTATTTGGACCTGTCTCTGTGGCAAGTTTAAATAAGAAAAAATTATGTTTGGTTGTTTCTGATGATTGTAGTAGATTCAGTTGGGTTTTCTTTTTGGGCTTTAAAGATGATACCTTTGATGCTATTCAGACTCTAATTATAGCACTTGAAAACCAATTAAGACTCAAGGTTAGAGGTATTAGATGTGACAACAGAACTGAATTCAAGAACAAGCCTATGGATGATTTTTGTGCGAATAAAGGCATAAAGAGGGAGTTTAGTATTGCACGAACACCACAGCAAAATGGTGTTGCAGAGAGGAAGAATAGGACTTTGATTGAAGCAGCAAGGACAATGCTAGCAGATTCTCATCTACCTATTCAATTTTGGGCAGAAGCTGTAAGTACTGCATGCTATGTACTTAACAGGGTCTCTGTCACCAAACCACAGATGAAGACACCCTATGAATTGCTGATGGGCAATAAACCCAACATTCGTTTTATGAAGCCTTTTGGATGTCCTCTTACTATTTCAAACACCATTGATAATCTGGGAAAGTTTGATGGCAAGTCTGAAGAAGGTTACTTATTGGGCTATTGTACTAACAGTAAAGGCTTTCGTGTATACAACAGAGTTACTAAGAAGATTCAAGACTGTCTTCATGTTGAGTTTTTAGAAGATCAAGACAATGAGAAAGGTAAAGGTCCTGATTGGATGTTTGATCTTGAGATTTTATCTCCTTCAATGAATTATGTTCCTGTTAGAGAAGAAAATCAACCTATGCACAATGGAGAAGATATACAATATGTTGTTCATGGAGTTCATATTAGACCTGATGTTGTTCCTGATAAAGATCCTGTAAATCCAAAACAAAGTACTGCTGTTCCTAAGCAAAGTACTGATTCTTCAAAACAAAGTATTGTTGCACCACAATCCTCATTATCTGCTGAGGATCAATCTATACAAGAGGAACTTAATCAGATGCTTCTTCAAGATGTATTAGCACATTCTTACACTGATGACCAAAGGAGAGCTTATGAAGAGGCAAAGAGGACCAAGACTGCATAATACTCTCACAGTACTTTGGACAGTACTTTTGACCAAAGTACTGTTGCACCTGTTGACAGTACTTTAGATGATTTAGATGATTCTACCATGCCTGGGTTAGAAGAAACTGATGATGAGCTTGAAGATGAAGGTATTTTCACAGATCCCAATGAAGGTGCTGATTATACTAACTTAGATGATACATATGAAGTTCCACAGTCACCAATCTTACGAATTCATAAGAATCATCCAGCTGATCAAATCATTGGTCCTTCTACTTCTGGAGTTATTACAAGACACAAAGCTAAGGGTCTCACTAAACCTCACAATGCTTTACTTAGCTTTGTATATAAACAAAACAGGCTGAATCATAAGGACCATCAAACCTGTTTATTTACCTGTTTCATCTCTCAAGAGGAACCCAAGAATATTGCTCAAGCTTTGACTAAAGAAAGCTGGGTTGAAGCTATGTAGGAAGAACTTCTTCAATTTAAACTTCAAGAAGTTTGGGTTTTCTGTGATCTTCCAGATGGGAAGAGAGTTATTGGAACCAGATGGGTTTTTAGAGTCAAAAGAGATGAAAGAGGCAATGTTATCAAAAACAAGGCAAGATTAGTTGCTCAGGGTTATAGACAGGAGGAAGGGGTAGATTATGATGAGGTATTTGCTCCTGTGGCAAGGATTGAAGCAATTAGAATCTTTCTTGCTTTTGCTTCTTATATGGGTTTTCAGGTCTATCAGATGGATGTCAAGAGTGCCTTTCTTTATGGCACTATTACAGAAGAGGTGTATGTGAAACAATCTCCAGGTTTTGAAGATCCTAAACATCCAAACAAAGTCTATAAGGTGGTTAAGGCTCTTTATGGTCTTCATCAGGCACCTAGAGCTTGGTATGAGAGGCTCTCTACATTCTTATTACAACATGGATACATGAGGGGAGCCATAGATAAGACTTTGTTTATCAAGAGAGACAAGAAGGATATCATGTTAGTTCAAGTGTATGTTGATGATATCATCTTTGGGGCTACCAAACAGTCCATGGTTAAGGAGTTTGAGCAGCTGATGCAGAAGGAATTTCAAATGAGTTCAATGGGAGAGTTAACTTTCTTTTTAGGACTTCAGGTTAAGCAGTCAAAGGAAGGAATTTTTATCAGTCAAGACAAGTATGTTACAGACATACTTAAGAAGTTTAATTTTGATGATATGAAGGCTGTTACTACACCTATTAAATCTATCAATTCATTGGGCAAAGATGAAGATGGACAGCCTGTTGAAGTCAAGCTGTACAGATCAATGATTGGCTCTCTTATGTATCTTACTGCATCAAGGCCTGATATCATGTTTGCAGTTTGTCTATGTGCAAGATATCAAGTCTCACCAAAGATCCCTCACATGAATGCAGTAAAAAGAATTTTCTGTTATTTGAAACAACAACCTAAGTTGGGGTTGTGGTATCCTAAAGAGTCACCTTTTCACTTGGAAGCTTTTTCCGATAGTGACTATGCAGGTGATAATTATGATAGAAGATCCACAACTGGTGGATGCCAATATCTTGGAAGAAGGTTAGTCTCCTGGCAATGCAAGAAGCAGACAATTGCAGCAACATCATCTACTGAAGCTGAATATGTAGCTGCTGCAAGCTGTTGTGGACAAGTTTTGTGGATGCAGAATCAACTCTTGGACTATGGGTTCAATTTTAAGAATACTCCTATCAATATTGATAATGAGAGTACTATTTGTATTGTGAAGAATCCTGTGTATCATTCCAAGACCAAGCATATTCAGATTAGGCATCACTTTATTAGAGATTGCTATGAGCATAGGCTCATTAATGTGGTTAAAGTTCACACGGATGACAATGTAGCTGATTTACTCACAAAAGGTTTTGATGTGTCACGATTTAATCACTTGGTCGTGATCATTGGAATGATTAAATACTAAGCTATGTTTGAGGGGAGGACTATAAGGTGTTAGTATAGTCCCGTGTATTGCTTGAGGGGAGGATACTAGTTGATACTTAGTTTCTATGAAGGAATTTGGCAAAGTACTGTTTTTTTTCCTGAAAGTACTGCTTGGAAAGTACTGCTTGGGAAAGTACTGCTTATGTGGAAAGTATTGTTTGTCGTATTAAAGTACTGTTCCAACGGTAATATTGATGGGTAATTGATAGTAACGGTAACTTTGTTATTATAGGCTGTGATTTTTCGAATCCCACCTATAAATAACTACTTTCCGATTTTCCCTCTCATATTCTTACTTTACATCTTTTCCATACTTATCTCCTAATCACCATCTGTTTATTGTTCGAAAAAATCATCGATTAACTGTTTCAAAGCACAATATGGTGGCTAATTTGGACAAGACTGAGGCGAATATGGCTTTTTATGACATCATTTATTATCTTACTGGGTCGCCTATTAGTTATTCTCTTTTAGTTGAGCCAGATATTATTGAACCTTGGATTCAAGAATTTTGGGCTAATGCTAGAGATAATATGGAGGAGGATGAATATTATATTCGATCAACAGTTGTTGGACGGACTATCAAGATTACAGAGGCCTCTATTCGAGCAGATTTATTATTTGATGATGAAGATGGGGCTATTCGATTTGACAAGCAACTGATTTGGGATACTTTTAGAGATCTTGGTTATGAAGGGTCTTTGACAGAACAAACATTCAAGAAAGCATTATTCTGTCCTCAATGGAAGTTTTTGATTCATGTATTGCTCCATTGCATAAGTTCTAAAAGTACTTCTTGGGAGCAGTTTGGGTCAAATATAGCATCTGCAGTGGTTGGTTTAGCTACAAACAGAGTGTTTAATTTTTCAAGACTTATTTTGGATGGGATGCTTTCGCATATATCCTCTGGGTCAAAATGGTTGATGTACCCAAGGTTTGTACAGGTTTTCTTAAACAAGCAATTGGCTGATGTTCCAAAACCTGCTGCTTTGTTACCTGTCATTGTGCAACAAGCCAAAATATTTACATTTATGGCTAGGCGAAGTGATTTGTTCAGAGGTGGAGACACTCCTTTGACTCCTACAATGATGGAAGTTGTTCAAGCTGTACGTGATGAAGCTGGAGAGGATGAGGATAGTGAAGGTCCTGATTCTGTACAAGGTACTACTTCACAGAGCATTGCTTCTCAAAGTGCTGCTTCTCACAGATCTGCATCACCAAGTGCTGACACACAAGGTGCTGCTTCACAAGGTACTGCTTCTAAGCAAAGTACTGATGCTCCAGAACATGTTCCTGTTACACCTCAAACATCTCTACATGACTCTCAACAAGATGTTCACTCACACTCTCAAGGAGATGCAGTTTCTATGGAATCTGAAGGTCAAGTTCTCAACAATTATGCTTTAACTAGAGAATTGACAAGATTGAAGAAATCTTTTGGAGAGCAAGCTAGGGCGCTTAGGAAGTTGAAGCGTAAGTATATGTGGTTAAGGAATTTTATTAAACCATATATTCAAGGTTACAACTTATGGGTTAAAGGGGAAAACAAATGCCGTAAGAAACTTCGCAAGGAATTAAAACGTAAGAAGGTTCATAAAACATCTTCTGTCTATTTGGGGAGGAAATTCAAAGAACAGAAATTGAAAGAAGATGATAAGGAGAAAGCAGATGATAAGGAGAAAGAAGATGACAAGGAGAATAAACCTCAAAGTACTGAAGAACTGGTTATTGATGATCAAGGTACTGAACATCAAAGTACTGCTTTTCATGAAACTTTCAGACAAGAGGTAATAACACCAAGGGTATTGAATTTTGAAGAAGAAGCTGGTCCTTCTACAACTGTTATACAAGAAGAGGAGGAAGCTACATTCAAACCTATTCATTCTGCAAGTGATGATGAATTAATTTCTACAATTTTAGATTTGTCACAACCAATAGGAGGAGTTACTATTAGAGATATACAAGAAGAAGAACAACAAAGAACTTCTCAACCTGCAATTGATCCAAAAGATAAAGGGAAAGGTGTTCTGGTTGAGACCAAGAAAAAGAAACTAACTTTGGCAGAACTTAGAGCAATTGAAGTTGCTAGGAATGAAGCTGCAGCTAGAAAAGTTCAAGAAGAGTTAAATGCTAAAGATAGAGAAGAATAGGAAGCTCAAGAAGCTCAGAATAGAGAAGCAGCTCAAAAGGTGCAAGATGAATTAGATGCTGAAACTGCTGAACCATTACAGTCACCTACTCCTATTAGATATATGTCAAGAAGACCTAATTTAGCTAAAGAAAGGAATGCAATGATGGCATATTTAAAAGGCAGAGGATATAAAGGACTGCAGAAGCTAAATTATGTTGATATGAAAAGACTATATGATGCTGAGAGAGAAGCTTATAAGAAAGATGTTGCAGGCATTAAAGATTATAGAGAAGAAGCTACCTGGACTGAAGCTGAAAGAAAGAAGAGTTTGAAAAGAAAAAGGAAAACTCAAGTTACAGATGTTCAGTTCTCAAAGAAAGAAAAAGTTGAATTAAGATCTGAGACTAGTGATGAATTAAGGAATTATCTCAGAGTGGTAGATTTTGATTATACAAAGGAAGATGATGACATGAAGATGAACAGATCAAAGATTAGTGTTTTTGAAGTTGTAAAATCCAAGGATGGAGATTACATGATTTTTCATAAAGAAGATAAAAGCTTCAAAGTTTTCAAAAGGCTATGGGATATACTGCACATTATAGATAGAGTAGACCTATTCTACTTATATCATGTTGTGAAGACTTACTTTGAAGATAATCCATTAGAAGGGATTGGTTTGGTTTTACATGGTGATCTCATAACTATGTGGGAAACTGAAGAAGAGAGCACTGATGATATCTGGAAGAATCAAGAAAGCTGGGAAATTGTTTGCTGGAGATTCTTTGAAGAGTCTGGAGTTCATGTTTTAGAGCTGGAAAATGGAACAATGATACACATGTTTGCAGAAAGAAGATATCCTCTTACAGTTGAGCTCATGAGAAGAATGTTAGAGAATGGATTGGAAGTAGAAGAGGATAATGAAACTGTTTGCATGGCTATCAACTTGTTTATAAACTGGACTACCATTGCTGAAGATGATTAATAACTGGTATGAATTTTATTTGAATAAATACTTTTTGATATATCAGTACTTTTATTCAAAGTACTGCTGATCAGACAGTACTTTCATCAAAGTACTGTTTGCAGAAATAATCCAGTTAAATGAATTTTAGAAGAAATCTTTTGCTAAGAAAATATTTTGAAATAAAGGTTGAATAAATGGTTTTTGTGATGATAACATCAATAGGTTATCAATCCACCATGGTTACAAAAGGATTGACTAATCCATGAGCAAACGGCTCTGGTAAAGATATATCAAATCCGTTTTTAGTTGACAACTTGCTAATAAGTTGGATGGTAATCAACTCACCATATCAGTAATGTGAAGAGTTGGCTAGCCCACAAGAAAATGGCTTGTGGTAAAGGCTGTGGAAAAACCATTATTGGTAATTAGTTCACCATTAGATAGAAGAACTAACTAGTCCAGAAGGGTACAGCTTTTGGTAAAGACAAAACAAATATGTTGATAGCTGGTGGTTTGCTAAAAATCATATGGTTATCAATGTACCATGGTCTTACACACCAAAACATTTGGCTACTCCAGAGATAATGGCTTTGGTAAAGAGATCTAAATCCATTAAATTTTCAATGATTCACTTGGAAGTGATGAGAATAGTATGCAACTTAAACTGAATTAATGTACAATTTGCCATATGTTGTTGTGTTGCTGAAAAGATGGAGGTTGCTGGATGCTGCTGTGAAAAGAACAATTCTAAGAGATACTTTGACAAGCACAGATATTACAAAGATACAATCTAAAGACTAAGAAACAATCCGTTTTTAAAGATGAAGCTGTTAAAGATATATTCACAAAGGAACTTGAAGTCAAGCAAGTAGAATTCAAGTTAGGGGAGGATTGTTGGGATATGAAAGTACTGGAAGAAGTCAAAGAGTCAAAGTACTGCTAAACACAAAGTCAAAGTACTGCAATATGAAGTCAAAGTACTACAAGAACAAAAGAACTGTTATATTCGTTTATGGAAAGAATTGTATTCTATGTTTAGATTACTTGTCGTACAAGGTTACAAATTGTAAACCGACTAGGATATCCTTGAGCCTATAAAAGGACTCCTAGATTGGCATTAGAGGTACGATTTCAGAAAAAGAGTTTTAGAGTTTACGAATTAGTGTTTTAGAGAAAAGTTCGATTATCTTAGAGTTGTATTAGAGTATCTGCATAATAAGCAGATTTAGAGTTTATAATAAAAGTTATTCTTCTTAGCTTTGTTAAGTAAATTCCGCGTACTTGATAAAGATTGCTCAGTGTTTCTTTGTTAATAACTTAGGATTTATCCGAGGTTATTAAACCTTAACAAGCTAGTTAAGTTAGTTTGATTAAAGTATATCGATCCAACAACTAATAACCCGTATATGCCAGATCCCTTTTTAGAGGGAACCGCCCTTCATAGACGAAGGTATCTGACTGTCTAAAAGAAATATATATATATATATATATATATATATATATATATATATATATATATATATATATATATATATATATATGTGTGTGTGTGTGTGTGTGTGTGTGTTCTAGTGTGTGTCTATAGGCAAACTATGTAGAGGTGCGGTTATCTCGACACAAAAAGGAAAACATACATGAGATAACCCAAACACTCCTTAATATAGTGTGGCTACGATTGAATGTATTCCCTTTAGCATTCAAGAGATATATGAAATGATACATGATTTTATTTTTTTATTTTTTATTAATCAGTGCATGAAGAATTTTGATTTGTGTCCTAGTCGTGAGAAGTTTTTTTATTGATGCTATGTTTACATAATAGTATGTAGTAGATATAGATATGTAGTATTATGTTTCAAAATGTGCCCTAAACATGAGTTTTAATGTGCGAAACAGAATCCTAGACTCATATTTAAAAGAAAAATAAATAAATTTCTGAGAACATTGTTCGGATGAATCAACAGTTAGTTCATCCTACTTCTTATGTGTATTTAAGAGTTTGGTTTCATAAGCCCAATTCCTAATCTAAGTAGGTTAAAAGGTTCACGTTTCAGTGATTTGGTGAGAATATCCACAATGTTGTCTTCCGAGGAAACCTTCTTGATTGGGACATTTCCCTTTTGAATGTTGTCTCTAAGAAAGTGATGGCGAATTTCTATGCGTTTGGTACGAGAGTGTGATACGGGATTCTTGATAAGGTCGATGGCACCTTTGTTATCACAAAAGATGATAATGTCATTGAGTTTAATGTCATAGTCTACAAGAGCTTGTTTCTTCCATATTGCTTGTTGGCATGGTTTCCCGTCTAATATGTAGTCTGCTTTAGTGGTGGAGATAGCAAGTATAGTTTGTTTCTTAAAGAACCATGATGTTAAGTAGCAACCCATGAAGGTGCAAACACCGCTTGTAATTTTCCGATCTACATAATCTCCTGCATGGTCGAAGTCGGGATATATTATTATTTCTACTCATGTTCTTTTGGGATACCATAAACCTGGATGTGTTGTTCCTTTTATATATCTAATTTTTTTTAATGTCTTCAAGGTGAGAAGACTTGGGATCTTCTTGAAAATGAGCGCATAGACATATACTGACATGATGCACGGCCGACTTGCTGTGAGGTAGAGCAAACTACCAATCATGCCTCGATACTTAGTGTTGCATATGGATTCACCGTCTTTGTCCTTGGTGAGTTTAGTTTGTGATGACATTGGATTTTTAATGGGTTTTGAGTCTTCTAAACAAAATTTCTTAACCATTTCTTTAATATATTTAGATTGATTGAAGAAAATTTCATCTTCTAATTGTTTAATTTGTAACCCGAGGAAAAAGTTTAATTCGCCCATCATACTCATTTCGAACTCGCCGTGCATAGTTTAAAAAACTCGCCTCAAAGTTATTGACAAGTTGACCCAAATATAATATCTTCCACATATATTTGGACAATAATAATATGTGAGTCCTTTTTCTTGGTAAAGAGTGTGTCATCTACTAATCCCATGGTATATTTGTGTTCAAGAAGAAAAGTCTTAAATCTATCATACCAAGCCTTAGGTGCTTGTTTAAGACCATAAAGAGCCTTTATGAGTTTTTATACATGATTAGGTTTTTCAAAGTCAATAAGCCTGGGAGGTTGAGACACGTAAACTTCTTCATTTATAAACTGCTTAGAAAAGCACTGACATCTATTTGTAAGAGTTTGAAATCATTTGCACAGGAATATGCAAGAAGTATTTTTATAGATTCTAATCTTGCTACGGGAGCATATATCTCGTCAAAATGTATGCCTTATTGCTGGTTGTATCATTGTGCTACAAGTCTAGCTTTGTTTCTAGACACGACACCATTTTCATCTAGTTTATTTTTGAAAACCCATTTAGTACATATGACGGTTTGGTTTTTAGGAGGTGGAACAAGGTTCCAAACATCATTTGTGACAAATTAGTTTAATTCTTCTTGCATAGCTATATCCAACTTCGTCTTTAATATCCTCATTGACATTTTTGGGCTCTACGGATGACACAAAACACAAGAAGTTACTTTGATTTTGTGCTTATGATCATGAGGTTCTTTCATTTAATTTACCAGACCCTTGCTAAGGGATGATTTTTGGATTCTTTAATGTTAACAATTTCATTATTTAATGGTCCATTTTCTCTGTTTTTTATTTCTTTGACTTGGTTATCCATAATTTGACTTTGTATTATATCATCGTCGACTAGAGGTAAATAAATTGGAGGAGGACTCTCATCGAATCTTACATTTAATGATTTTTAAATTTTGATGGTTTCTTTATTAAGAATTATGTAGGCTTTGCTATTAGGTATGTATCCTAAAAATACACTTTTGGTGGGTTTAGGAATTTAGTGAGATAGTCTTTTGTGTTTAAAACAAAATATTTGCTTCCAAAGACTTTAAAGTATTCTAGTGAAGGCTTTTTACCTCTGTATAACTCTTATGGATTTTTTCTAAGAAAGACCTAATTAAGATTCTATAAGTATGTATGTAGATGTGTCGATGGTATTTCACCAAATTTGTTTAGGTATAGATTGTTCATTTAGCATGGTTCGACTCATTTCTTGAAAAGTTTAGCTTTTACGCTCAACTACTCCGTTTGATTGAAGAGTGCGTAGAGTCGAGAAGTTGTGAGCGACACAAAAGGCTCCAAATTTCACTTCATTATCAAACTCCTGACCATGATCTGTACTAATAGACCAATAGAACAACACTGTTGTTTTTGAATTTTCTTGCTCAAGATTTCAAAATGATCAAAAGCTTCAGTTTTGTTTTTTAAAAATCTAGCCCATGTATACCTTGAGTAGTTGTCTACTATAACCAAGGTATAGAATTTTCCTCCGTAACTTTGAATAAACAAATCCATATGTAAAATTTCTAGACACTTAGTAGTAGAACCCGTATTTTTAGCCTTATGACTAGCATGAACTTTTTTTCCTATGTTGCAAGCATCACAAAAATGGTGTTCAAATTTTATATTTGGTAGGTTTCTAACAAGCTCTTTATATGATAGCAATTGTATAAGTCGCATATTGGTGTGACCCAATCTTCGATGCCAAAGTGTCGAAGTATCATCTATAGAAGTTAGACAAAAATTTATCTTTAGGAGAGTTTCTGATTTTTATTACATAAATACCATTTTTCCTAATCCCTCTTCCTATGGTAATGCCGTCTTTAAGTATTTCACTACCAGTTTTGCTCAATAATACTTTACACTTTTTATCACAAATTTGACTTATACTCCCTCCGTTCCTAAATAAGTGTCCACTATTGACTTTTAAAGTCTTCATTTTTTTAACTTTGACCTTAAATTATTTTATTTGTGTTATGTAATACTTGATGCAAAATATATGAATGAATTGGGTTTTAAATGTATTTTCATTGGTATAATTTTTATCAAGTATTACATAACACAAATAAAATATATTAAGGTCAAAGTTGAAGATAAGACTTTAAAAGTTAACAATGGACATTTATTTAGGGACGGAGGGAGTACTAAGTAAGTCAAAGTTAAGATTATCTACATGACTAACATCATTAAAATTTAGGGAGTTATGATCGTACCTTTGCCAATGATTTTGCTTTTGCTATTTTCAAATACTACGTTACATCTTGCAAGTTTGGTAAGTGGAGAATAAGCTTTTATTACCCATTATATGTCTCGTACACCTTCTATCTTTGATTCATTCATCTGGTTCCAAATCTACCTTTAGACATACCTCATTAGATTCTTTTTTCATGAGACAAATCCCGTCCTTCTCTTCTTCACTCATACCCTATGACCACTAACAAATGCCTTTGCTCACTGATGATGTACCCTCCGAACAGCTCGAAGGACACTCCTCCGAGACGTGTCGAAGCCCTTCTATTCGAAGGCCCAAGTTAGGTCTCCAGAATATTCATAGGCGTCAAACCATTCGTTATCACGACGGTTACCTCAGGGGAATTCGCCATTCGAAGCCCTAGGCCCTTCGGGGTACGGTTGACGAAGGAGTAATGGATAGGAGAACCTCCTGACTTGGTCAAACCCACGATCTCCCTCTCTTTTCTGGCTTCCCCGCCAAGTTTGAGAACGTAGGTCACTAAGCCCTAGCGGTTACCCACAAACATGGGACGCCCCCATGATCTCCGACATTCATGCAAAAGTGCCCCTAACCCTATTTCTTCCACTATAAATAGGTTGGACGGGCAATGGATTATGGTATGCTCATTTCACACTCATCTCTTTACTTACACACACTTATACAACCATAACTCATACTTACTCTCACGCCGGAGGTGGTTCGCAGGGTCCTACCCCTGCGTAATCACTTAACGTAGTGTCTTCGTATTTCTTATTCTCAGGTGAAAGACAAGTGTTGGCTGGAACATACACCCCTCATACCTTTGATCATCATCAAAGCCTGGTATTGCAATCTATTGTACAATCAGTGGCGCCATCCGTGGGACCACTACTATTAGTCCCATAATCACCAAGTCTGAAAACCTTAACCGATTACGCTACCTTTCCGGCATGGAACCAGGAAGGGAAGATACACCTCCACCAGGTTTCTCTACCCTGGTCCCCCTCAATACAACTAACACCGATAATCTCGCCCCCATAACAGCCTCAACCTTCACTACACGATCTTGTTTGGAAACCACTCCCGTACATCACGCCTCAACATCTGCTAACCCTATTCTAGAAATTAGCCCCGCCTTCGTTGAGGCAAACTTCGAAGCCTTAGAGTCCTTATTGAGGGCTCATAAGAGGCAAGTTCGCAACACTGAAATGTGAAGAGAACTGGAATATTCCAGTGAGGAGTATTAGGAAGAGATTGAGGTAGATGAAAGGCCGCTCAGCCCTACGAAATGGTTCTCCTTCCATAAGAAGGCCTAATGGAAGGACTGTGGGTTTTGAAGAAGGTCCCGGAGGAGATCCGGGAAGAAGGGAAAGAGTACAAGGTGAAAGGAGGAGCCAGAACTCCAACGGAGGAAGCAATCCAGTGGGGAACAGAGGGGTAAATCTACCCCCCTCTCCTAGCTGCTCACTTAGGAAGAGAAGGGATGGGGGCTCCGATACCCCCATCATATGTCTCGAGTGTTGGAGGTCCTCTTCCGTATTCAGGTATGAATCAGTTACCCCCTCCGGGAATGAACCCCTACCTACCTGCTCAAACCTACAACACCTACCCTCCGAATGGTTCTCTCCTCAACCAGAGTTACCAGCAAATGCCCTATGGACACGTTCCTACACAGTCGATGGGTGTAAACCCTTCGTACCAACCTTCTACGATTTACCCTGCATACACACAACCATATTCTAACCCATATAACCCTACACCTGTTTATCCACCTCTGTATAACCCTTACTATGCCGAAGCCTCTGAAGGTTGCACACCTTTCGTGAAGTGGATCGAAGACTACCCTCTACCTGACGGTGTAAAGATGCCCACTCACATAGGCACCTACGATGGGAAAGGCGACCCTGATAACTTCCTACACTTGTTCAAAGGCACTATCAAGATGCAGAAGTGGGTCATGCCCGTAGCATGCCACATGTTCACATACACGCTCCGAGACTCCGCGATAATATGGTGGAATGGACAGAAGTTGGGAAGCATTGTAAGTCTAGACGATCTTAAGGCTAAGTTTTGATCACACTTTAGCCAAAAGAAGAAGTACACCAAGACCCATCTAGCCGTGCATACCATCAAGCAAAGAGACAACGAAAGCACAAGGGTCTTCGTTACAAGGTATACCGATGAAACTTTGCAAATTCTGGGTTTGCATGAGGATCAGAGGATCTCTGGTTTTGTACATGGCCTTCGGACTCGAAGCTTGGTGGAATTCCTGTCCAGCGATCTTCCTACCACTTACAAGGCCCTGATGGAGAATACTTACACTTAGATTGAGTCTAAAGAAGTAGCAGCAAACGGGGCTCCGATAGAGCAAAAGGAAGCTTCTGACAAGTTCCCAGAGGGTCTTCCTAGGAAGGATCCAAGAATAAGAAGAAGAACAGAGACCGCTTCACTCCATACAACAAAGGCTCGAAACATGGACTCTTAGCGAACTTGGTCAAATCTCCCTGGGAGATTTTGGCTACCGAGATAGCCGCAAAGTCATTCGACCCCCCACCTCGGATGTCAGCGCGAAGCAAAGCCAGGGACATGTCGAAGTATTGCCACTTTCACGAAGACCATGGGCACGACAAAAATAGCTGCAGAGAGCTGAAGAAGCATATCGAAGATGCGGTACGATCTGGACAATTAGCACACCTGGTTAAAGGCATCAAGAAGGGAAAAGACAAGTTCTCCGACACCCAACTGGGTGAATGGAAGGGGAACAAAAAGGAGGCCACCCCTGCAGAGGCTCCGATACTAATGGTGCACAGGCATGATCCAACCTTGAAACGGAAAGAAGCAGATGGGGAGCTGGGAAGCGTAGGAGAGGTAACTTTCCCTTCCATCCTGGGGCAGACACCTTCGACTGACCCCGTGGTCATCAATGTACGAGTCTCAAACAAGGAGGTAAATCGAGCGTATATGGATTGTGGAAGCTCCTGCGAGATCATTTATGAGCATTGTTTCCTAAAGCTCAAGTCATCCATATGCTCACGAAGGGTGGACTCGAAAACATCCTTGGTAGGGTTCTCTGGCGAACACTCATGGCCCCTGGGAGAAGTACCGTTGGAAATCACCATAGGGGAAGTCCCCTTATCCCGCACGGAGACACTCACCTTCGTCATAGTCAGGTCAGATTCTCCTTATAATTTGTTAATAGGGAGAACAGCTATGCAAAAGATGGGCATTGTTGTTTCCACCATACATGCTGCTATTTAGTTTCAGACCCCCTTCGGAGTAGGAACTGTTCATTCTAATTATGGGGCGGATAAGGGTGTATATGGTGTCAAAAGGATCAAAGAAGAGTCGGAGGAGCCTCCGATATCAATTCTAAGCTGCACAGATGCAGAAGAGCGAGTTGTAGTTAACCCTAGCTACCCTGAACAAAAGGTGGTAATAGGAAAACAACTCCCGGCGAATTTCAAGGCGAAGCTCACAGAACTGTTGCGGACTAACCTTGATATTTTTGCTTGGAAATATTCTGACATGACAACCCAAGAACATTGTTGATAGACAGACAGTCCTTCGGAACAGAACATAAACTCAATGTGTACAAACACATTGAGCCAATAAAGCAGAAAAGGAGGAGCCTGGCCCCTGAAAGAAACGCTGCAGCCTGCAAAGAAGTTGATGAACTGACACAAGCGGGCATTCTAAGGGAAGTTAAATACCAAACCTGGGTAGCCAACCCAGTAATGGTTAAAAAGAACGACGGAGGGTGGCGCATGTGCGTTGACTTCACTGACATCAACAAAGCATGCCCGAACGATTGCTACCCCTACCAGAAATTACACTGGAAGGTAGAATCCTTGGCAGGCTTCCGGCTAAAATGCTTCTTAGATGCCTATAAAGGGTATCATCAGATCCAGATGGCGAAGGAGGACGAAGAAAAGACAGCCTCCTACACAAGCAAAAGGGTCTACTATTACAGAAAGATGCCCTTCGGATTGAAGAATGCAGGGGCAACGTACCAACGTCTCGTAGATAAAGCCTTCAACAAGCAGATAGGCAGGAATCTCGAAGCATACGCTGACGACATGGTTATCAAAAGCAAGACGGAGGAGGACCTACTCCTCGATGTGCAAGAAACCTTTGACCAGCTTCGGGCGATTAACATGAAGCTGAACCCTAAGAAATGCTCCTTCGGTGTCGAAGAGGTGCAGTTTCTAGGGCATTTGATTACTAAACAGGGTATAAAGGCTAATCCCTCCAAGGTCAAGGAAATTACCGATCTCCAAGCCCCTAAGTGTCTAAAAGATATGCAGAGTTTGAATGGGAAACTGGCTGCTCTAAGTCGATTTTTGGTGAAGGGGGTTGACAGGTCCCTACCATTCTTCAAAACACTCAAAGGATGCGTTGATAAGAAGACTTTTCAGTGGAGTCAGGACGCAGAAGCTGCTTTTCAGAAGATGAAGGAGTTCATCGAAATCCTTCCAACACTTACAGCCCCAATCAAAGGCGAGGTGTTGTTCATGTACTTAGCATCCTCAATGAAGAGTATTAGCGCAGTCCTTATGGCAGAACGAGACAAAAGACAGATCCCCATTTACTTTGTCAACAGGGTCTTGCAGGGGGCGGAGATCAACTATCCAACATTGGAGAAGTTAATACTAGCTCTAATCTACGCAGCAAGGAGGCTCAGGCGATATTTCCAGGCCCATCCGATCACAGTCTTAACCGACAAGCCACTCAAACAGATCTTGTCGAAGCCTGAAAAGTCTGGAAGGGTGGCTAAATGGGCTATTGAACTTGGAGAGCATGAAATAGAGTTCAAGGGTTGAAACTCTATTAAAGGGAAAATTCTCGCAGACTTCTTGGCAGAGACGTCTTCCGAGCCAGACACAGAAAAGGAAGAGCCCAAAGCTAAACTCACTCAAGTACAGGATGACTGGAAACTTTATACAGACGGAGCATCCAGCTCTGATGGTTCTGTAGCAGGCCTAATGCTGGTCAGCCCTGACGGGAAGGAGCATACATATGCTCTTCGTTTCGAGTTTGAAGCCACAAATAATGAAGCAGAATACGAAGCCCTATTAGCAGGCCTCCGATTAGCTAAAGATATGGAGGTCAAAGCTCTTTCCGTTTTCGTAGATTCTCAATTGGTAGCTAACCAAGTGAGAGACTCTTATGAAACAAGGCAACCCGTCATCAAACAGTACTTGGAAAAAACAAAGGAGATGCTAGAGAGCTTCGATTTCTACACCATCCAACATGTTCGTAGGAATCAGAACAAAAAGGCAAATGCACTGAGCAAATTAGCCTCTATGGCCTTCGCACATCTCACCAAAGAAGTACTTGTCGAAGTCCTACCTGAACGGTCCATCATTCGCAAGGAAGTTATGGACGTGGTTCATGAAGAAGGAGAGACATAGATGACTCCTATCAGGGAGTATTTGATAAGCGGTCTTCTCCCCGAACACCCTAAACTAGCAAGGAAAATATGGGTTAAGTCCCCACAGTACCGACTAATGGGGAAAACCCTATATAGAAGGTCATTTCTATCACCTTGGCTAAGATGTGTGGGACCCAAACAGGCTATGAGCATTATCGTTGAAGTCTACGAAGGATCCTGCGGCCTCCATGTAGGGCCCCGCTCAGTTGTCTCAAAGATAATGAAGCTAGGCTATTACTGGCCTTCGATGCACAGGGATGCGGCAGAAATCATTCTCAAATGTGAAGCTTGTCAGATACACCCTTCTCCCAATGGGGCATTGATATCATAGGACCTATGCCTGTGGCTCCTGAAAGAGTCAAATTCTTGCTGGTGGCAATTGATTACTTTACTAAGTGGGTAGAGGCTAAACCCTTAGCCTCCGTCACGGGGAGACAGATCGAGAAGTTTGTCTGGGAGCACATTGTGTGCAGATTCGGAGTGCCCCATATCATCATATCAGACAATGGAAAGCAGTTTGCTGAAGGAGTCTTCTACGACTTCTGTCAAGGGCTCAACATAAAGCAGTCTTGGACATCCGTCTACCATCCACAGGGTAACGGTATGGTGGAGGTTACAAACAGAGATATCGTAAAAGGGGTCGAGAAAAGGCTAGGACGAACTCACCATGGATGGGTAACGAACTCGCTCAAGTACTATGGGCTCATCGGACACACCCTAAGTCAAGTAATGGTGAAACCCCCTTCAGCCTAACATACGGAACATAAGCGGTCATCCCTTCGGAACTAAATGTACACACGGAACGTATGGCAACATATGATGCCTCCCAAAATGATGAAAGGATCAGGGAGAACCTTGATCTACTAGAAGAAAGAAGAGAGATAGCCTCCATCCGAAAAGCCATACACAAGCATAAGATCGAAGGCTACTATAACAAAAGGGTCAGGCCTTCCACCTTCAAGCCTGGGGGATTTGTGCTACGCCTCAACAGTGCAAGCAAAGCAGAATACCAGGGAAAGCTGGGACCAACTTGGGAAGGACCTTACATGGTAGCTGAGGCCTACGGCAACGAAGCCTACAAATTGGCCACTCTTCTCGGAGAACCCATCGACAGGACATGGAATGGTACGAACCTTCTAAAGTTCTATGTTTAAGAAGTACTTTTACTTTTTCATTCTTGTAATTAGAAGCTTCTCAAGGGAAAGCAAAACATTATTGGTAGTTGTCTTAGTTTTCATTTCAAGAATGATGTAATCCTCTCTACCAATTCAATGATAAATAAGACATTTCCCACAAATCTCTTGCTTCGTTTCTTAAACACAAAGATTTGTTCAACCAAGTCGTTTATGAGTTTCAATGTTGAATAAAAAGGCATATGGCGTAACGAACGCCTTATCACTAAAGCCTATCAAAACATTCACATTAACTCTCCTGGTAGTTTTTGGCACTTGTGAAAATATAAACAAAGCCATACTACTTAAAGGATTAGAGATAGAGTGGGTCGCGACCCTCTGTCAATGATCAAATTTGGTCATTATATTCTTGGTGTTGAAATTTACACACAATGAGGTTGTTTACCTTAGGATGTAAAAGTTAAGCGTCGGAAAAATAGCGTAAGAGAAGTTCACAAGACAAAGAAAAATAATAGCTAAGTGTGTAGGGGTACTCCCCCCACACTATATCATTCAAAAGAAGGGTTAGTGCCCTTGTACCTGCATAAGGAGCCTAAGCCCCAATTAAGTTATCTTTGGCCCAAGGCCATACATCACAAATGTTCAAATTCTTTGAAGAACCAGACGAACATCATAAAGTAACATAAATTGTTTTAGAAAGGGTACATGCCACCTTTGAAACCAAATTACTGCCAACATGGCAGCCTTCACTCCTGCTTGCGAGGCTTCTTGGAGAGGAGGTCTTCTAGAGGTGCCATAGGATCTTTGGTAGCTTCAGCTAGGAAGGAGTACTATGTGGTTGCAAACGCATTTCCTGCCTCATCGTATTCAGCTTTAGATGTGGGACGGTAGCATTCAATCTTGGAGAGGTCTACGGGTTACCTGTTTTGGCAGCCTCCTCCAAAGCCAAGCACCTTCCATGGAAAATAGCTGCTTTGATGACCTTCCACATTTGTGCTCCCAACTCATCACTGTGGTAGAGTTCCATGGCGATATATGGCACCACTTTAGACACAACCTCTGCACGATCCTTTTGCAGCATCTTGTAGCTCATCTGCAAGCCATCAATCTCCTCCCTTAGCTTCACTTCCACCTCTCCAAGCCTAGATCTCTCACTCTCCAAACCAGCACACTTTGCTTCTAGCACAACCTTTTGACCAATGAGAGTCACTACCCTACCCTCCTATACCTTGAGTTTGACAATTTCAGTTGTCAACTCTGCAACCTTTTGACGGAGGTCTTGAACGAGAGGATTCTTCTCAAGGTCCTTCTCAATCTCATCACACTTGGCCTCCAACTTTGCATACTCCTGATCCCTATGTTTCTCCCTTTCCAACATGACATCCATCTCCTGTCTTGCCTTGGTAACAGCCCTAAGCAACTCTCTAGTTCTGCCATTTAAATGATTGTCCAATACTGCCTGCCTCGCTACACTATTGTCATGCAGATCACAAACCTTTTCAATGGACATATTGTCCAGCAAACCTTTCCATTGAGGGGGGTGACATGATCCACAATTCGGTGGCAAGCCAAAGCATTGGGAAGCTCCTTCGTTTCTGGAAGGCCTGCGACCAATACAATGTATATGGACTGAGTTAATTATAACAATTATCACTTCACATGTTTTACAAGGAGAAACTGCTTACCATGCATCTCCACAGATTCATCTGGTAACTCAAAGGCAGACTTCACAAGCTTCTTGCCTTCATCACTCTTCTGCCTCACGGCCCTAGACCCGGAGGCAGGGAGGGGATTCTTCCTTTTGTTGGTCGACTTAACGCCTAACCAGTTGTTCCTTTTCGGCTTTTCAACCTGTCAGCTATCCCGGCGGAACCTGCAACCTGGACATCCTCCTCCATAGGATCGTCCGAGTCTGCCACGTTTTCAACAAGCTGGGAAGGACCCTCCAGCACAGCTTGTGGGGGTAATGATGCAATAGGCTCCGGATTCGGAGTATCCACCTCATTGTTGTTTACGAATGTAGAAGGAGAGCCAACACCATAGGACTCTTCGGCCTTCTCAGCAGGCATGAAGCTCAAGTCTTCATCAAGATCCTGGTACATAAAGTTCCTGAACGAGATTTCTGCAAAAAAGAAACAAGAAAAAATAAATATCAGTGCTACATTGGTCCTACTTAAATAGAAGTAGAAAAACATACTTTGTCCATGGTACATGATAACAGGCTTCTTGGGAGACCCCTCCCAGCTCTGGGCAATCCCAGCCATGAATAAGATTGGCTCGGGGAACACTTGCACATCAACAGGGTATCTAGCCAAACGCTGATAGCATGGATCCCTTCGCACCTCATATGGCAAGGGGTCATTGTATCATTTTGGATAAAACATGTACTCATTACTCAACAACTCCGGATAGTTGGGGGGATAATAGTGTTTTGCACATAAAAAAACCTACCTTTCCAAGCTGTTATATTGGTGTACACCCTCCCAAACAGGTTTGGCACATCCCCTTCAGGCCTTTTAGCTAAGGTTAACCAGTTACCCCCAGGATACAAGTTCAAAAAACCCCTTAACACCTTTAGAGTTGGTTCATAGCCGTATGCTTTACACATTACTATGAATGTGGTTAGTTTGGCTAAACCAAATGGGTTGAACCTAGAAATATGCACCTTGTAATACTGCATAAACTCTAATACAAGTGGGTGCAGTGGAATCCTAAGGTTGGAATGGCTAAACGCATGAGTGTATAGCCCTACGAAACCTTAAGGAGCATCAAAGATACCCTGATTAGACTTGGGTAACATGATCTTATACTCCAGTGGGATTGGATAATCAGCTAGGTGATCGTGTAAATCTTGTGCAGTTAACGTACATTTTTGCTGTTTAATGATAAACTTGGAATCCATACTTCTATTTTAAACTACAAGTAAAGAGGAATATTTACCTTTGTTTTCGAACATGGTGTGCGCTCAAAAAGGTTTACTGCGTGAAAAAGAAGACGAAGAGAGTAAAAGTGTTTTAGGGTTTCAACAACCACCCCTTATATACTCTTTTTTGCCGTCTTTAAAGCCACACACGTGTCCATCATATTTACTCTTATCCGAATTTAAATACTTTTTAAATTTTAAATACAAGTCTTTTGGTCTCCGGGTAAGATGGGAATATGTGATTACTGTAGCGGGCAGCTTGGGTATTTAGTTGGCATTAAATGCGCTAGTTAGGCGCATAGTTATCCCCTAACTAATAAGCTTAGCAGCAAGAGGGTATCTTTTCAAAGCATGAAGTCGAAAGCAATGCCTCTTCGCTCATATGCATCACTTTCGACTGGGGGGCTTGATGATGTGCCCTCCGAACAGCTCGAAGGACACTCCTCCGAGACGTGTCGAAGCCCTTCTATTCGAAGGCCCAAGTTAGGTCTCCAGAATATTCATAGGCGTCAAACCATTTGTTATCACGATGGTTACCTCAGGGGAATTCGCCATTCGAAGCCCTAAGCCCTTCGGGGTACGGTTGACGAAGGAGTAATGGATAGGAGAACCTCCTGACTTGGTCAAACCCATGATCTCCCTCTCTTTCTTGGCTTCCCCTCCAAGTTTGAGAACGTGGGTCACTAAGCCATAGCGGTTACCCACAAACATGGGACGCCCCCATGATCTCCGACATTCATGCAGAAGTGCCCCTAACCCTATTTTTTCCATTATAAATAGGTTGGACGGGCAATGGATTATGGTATGCTCATTTCACACTCATCTCTTTACTTACACACACTTATACAACCATAACTCATACTTACTCTCACGCCGGAGGTGGTTCGCAGGGTCCTACCCCTGCGTAATCACTTAACGTAGTGTCTTCGTATTTCTTATTCTCAGGTGAAAGACTGGAACATACACCCCTCATACCTTTGATCATCATCGAAGCCTGGTAGTGCAATCTATTGTACAATCACTCACTATGAGAGTGTTTGGGACAATTACTAATAAAGTGATTTGGATCACCACATTTAAAACACTTGCGATCAACTTTTCCCTTTTTGTCTTCCTTGAATTTTCGGAAGGCTTTCTTGTCATCGTGAGGTTGTCTCGCAAATCTTCCTCTTCTTCTAAAGAACTTTTTAAAGTCCCTTACCGCCATAACGTATTCTTCATCTTCACTATCCGAAGAGGAAGTTTCTTCGTCGCTTGATTCCTTTTTTGCTTTTAGTGCTAGTGATTTATACCTTTCTTTCTTGTCTTTAGAAACCTCATAGTCCTTTTCCAACACCACTTCATAAACTTTTAGGTTGCGAATAAGTTCGTAGAGAGAAAGAATCGACAAATCCTTTGATTCTTCTATGGTCGTCACCTTTGGTCTCCATTTGGTTGGAAGTGTCCTTAGAAACCTCCTAACATGATTTCGACTTAAAAAGATTCGTCAAGTGCTTTTAATGAAGTAATGATAGTGCTAAATCTAGAAAATGGATTATCAATACTATTATTGATGACGTACCCTCCGATCAGGTCGAAGGACCCCCCTTCGGCCTCAGTCGAAATTGCATTACGAAGACCCAAGTCTTTCTTTATAAGTCATTGGTGGCGTAAAACCATTCATCATTGACATGGTTACCAGTTGGGAATTCGCCAGCCGAAGGCCTATGCCCTTCGGTGTCTTCTCTTGAAGATGCCAAGACAAACAAGAACCTTGACTTGGTCTTCCCCCACGTTCCCACTATGTCCTTAGCTTCCCCGCCAAGTCCGAGATAGTGGGGATGAAGCCCTAGCGGTTACCATAAATCAGGGGACGCCCCCCATGATCTCCTAAACATGTGCTAACACTCTCCAAGCTATTTTCATCACCTATAAATAGGTTGGACGAGTCATTTCAATGGTATGTTCACTCAACGCAGTATTTCACATACATCATATTATCCATAACTTATATCACATACTTATTCACACGCCGGAGGTGGTTCGCAGGGCCCAACCCCTGCGCAATCACTTAACGAAGTGTCTATTATTTCTTATTGCAGATTGACTACAAGTTTGGCGCAAGCATATCACCCCTCATACCCTTCGATCATCATCGAAGGCCTGGTCGTACGAATTATTGTACAATCAGTGGCGCCATCCGTGGGACCCGCTACTATTGGTCTCATTATTCCAAACTTACACCCAGTCAATCACTCTCACTAGTTTTACGGCATGACTCAAGGAAGAGAAGATACACCCCCTCCGGGTTTCTCGACCTTGACACCAATCCCAGTCAATGATCCTGACAACCTTCCCAATATAACCGCATCCACTTTTACCACACGATCTCACCCTGAAATAACTCCCAACAATCATGCTTCAACCTCGGCTAACCCTGAACCGGTAATCAGTCCGGCGTTTGTCGAAGCTAACATCGAAGCATTAGAATCTTTACTAAGAGCTCGAAGGAGGCAAGACCGGAATGTGGAAATGCGTAGGGAGTTAGAATACTCAAGCGATGAGTACGACGAAGAGTTAGAAATGGAGGCTAGGTCCTTGGCTCCGGGAAATACTCGCTCAGTGTTAAGGGTAGGGTCTCCAAGTAACCGAAGGCCTAGTGGAAGGTCGGTTGGTTTCGAAGATGCTCCGGAACGGGCTCCGACAAGAAGGGAAGGAACGATGGAAGGCTCCAATGGAAGAAGTCATCGAAGGGATACTATGGAAGTTAATTTGCCACCACTGTTGGCAGCTCATCTGGGAAGAAATGAGGCAGGGGTTCCACTACAGCCTTCTCACGCATCCAGCGTAGAAGGCAATCCATCTCAATTAAACAGGGGAGGAAATCTTCCTCCTCATGGTATGTACCCTCCTTTTCAGGCTCAATCTTACCCTCAAGGGGTTTATCCCCCACCTAACGGGCAGGCTAACAACCCCAATTTTACTCAACCATATGGAAGCATGCCCTATGGGCAAGCTATGGTATATCCTTCGTATCCTGTTGGAAGTCACCCACCTTATATACCTACTGCTTACCCCCAATATGTTAACCAAAACACTGTTGGAATACCTCTTAATCATAACCCATACAATGCTGCCCCTACATACATGCCACCTTATAACTGCCTCTATTCGGAGCCCATGGGCTCCACAACACCCTTCGTAAGGTGGATAGAAGACTACCCTTTGCCTGATGGGTTGAAAATGCCCGCACATATTGGTACTTATGATGGAAAGGGGGATCCGGATAACTTTTTACACTTGTTCGAAGGGGCTATTAGAATGCAGAAGTGGGTAATGCCTGTTGCTTGTCACATGTTTACGTACACCCTACGAGACTCTGCTCGTATATGGTGGAACGGGCAAAAACCAGGTAGCATTGTGAATTTGGATGATCTTAAAGCCAAGTTCAGGTCACATTTCAGCCAACAGAAAAAGTTTACAAGAACGCACCTAACGGTACACAACATCAAGCAGAAGGAGAAAGAGAGCACCAGGACTTTCATTACCAGATACACTGATGACACCTTGCAGATAATGGGTTTGCACGAAGACCAGTGCATCTCGGGTTTCGTACATGGTCTATGGAACAGAAGCTTGGTTGAATTCCTTTCCACTGATCTTCCGGCAACCTATAAAGGATTAGTGGAAAAGGCTTACACCTGGATCGAAGCAAAAGAAGTGTCCACCAACGGGGCTCCGGTCGAAAACAAGGAAAATCACAACAAGGCCCCGAAGCATCCTTCGTGGGAAGGGTCAAGGAACAAACACAAGAGCAGGGACAGGTTTACTCCATACCACAAAAACATCAACCATGGCCTCCTGGCTAATCTGTCCAAATCCCCAAGGGAAATACTCGCTACTGAAAAGGCTGCGAAGGCCTTTGATCCTCCTCCTCGCTTGGCAAACAAAGGGAGTCCTAGAGATACTTCCAAGTTTTGCTATTTCCATGACGATTACGGTCACGACACCAATCACTGCCGAGAGCTCAAAAAGCAGATAGAAGAGGCCGTGAAGTCTGGCCAATTGGGACATTTGGTGAAGGGTATAAAGAGAGGCAAAGAAAAAACCTCCGACACACAATTGGGGAAAGATACCACACCTGTCGAAGCACCCATCCTCATGGTTTATAAAGAAGACTCTGGTTCAAAGAGAAAGGAAGCAGAGGAAGCCTTATGCGGAGTAGAAGATGTCACTTTCCCTTCAATCACAGGGAAAGTTCTTTAAAATGACCCCGTGGTCATCAAAGTCTTGATCTCCAACAGAGAAGTAAACAGAGCCTACCTCGACTACGGTAGCTCCTGCGAAGTTATCTACGAACGGTGTTTCCTAAAGCTCAAACCTTCAATAAGGTCAAAAAGAGTAGATTCAAAGGTACCTTTAGTAGGGTTCTCAGGGGAACACTCATGGCCCTTGGGAGAAGTCCCTCTAGAGGTTACGATTGGAGAAGGGAGGCTGAAAAGAACAGAAACTCTGGTTTTCACGATCGTAAGGTCGGAATCTCCTTACAACCTATTGATAGGGAGAACAGCAATGCAGAAGATGGGCATCGTTGTCTCAACCATACATGCCGCGATCAAATTCCAAACACCTTTCGGCATTGGAACGGTTTTTTCCAGCTATAATGTGAAGGGGCCTACGACAGAAAGCAAGAGGGTCAAACAGGTTTCGGAGGAACTTTCAAAAGATGTTCTCAGTTGCGCTAACGCTGAAGAACGCATTGTGGTAAATGATCTCTACCCTGATCAGACAGTAGTAATCGGAAAGCAACTTCCAACCTCCTTTAAAGCAGAGTTGGAAAAGATACTTCGTGCTAACGCAGATGTCTTCGCATGGACCTATTCTGACATGACGGGGGTCCCCAGAACTCTCACTATAGATGGACAGCCCTTCGGCACTGAACACAAGCTCAATGAGTTCAAACATATTGAACCCATCAAACAAAAGCGTCGAAGTCTAGCTCCTGAAAGAAATGCCGCTGCATGCAAAGAAGTGGACGAACTCGTGGCAGCAGGCATACTCAGAGAGGTGAAGTATCAAACTTGGGTGGCCAATCCGGTGATGGTCAAAAAGCATGACGGGGGATGGAGAATGTGCGTAGATTTTACCGACATTAACAAAGCCTGTCCGAAGGACTGCTACCCTCTTCCAGAAATTGATTGGAAGGTGGAATCCCTATCAGGGTTTCGACTAAAGTGTTTCCTAGACGCTTATAAAGGTTACCATCAGATACAAATGGCCGAAGAAGACGAAGAGAAGACAGCCTTTTTTACAGGAAAAGGCGTTTATTGTTACAAAAAGATGCCTTTTGGTTTGAAAAATGCAGGTGCCACCTACCAGCAATTGGTGGACAAAGCCTTCCACAAGCAAATAGGCAGGAACCTAGAGGCCTACGTAGATGATATGGTCATTAAAAGTAGATCGGAGGAAGATATGCTCTCCGACATCAAGGAAACCTTCGATCAGCTTCGCGCCATCAATATGAAGTTAAATCCCAAGAAGTGTTCCTTTGGTGTGGAAGAAGGACAATTCTTGGGACATCTGATCACCAAGCAGGGTATTAAGGCCAATCCTTCAAAAGTCAAAGCCATCACAGATTTGCAGCCTCCTAAGTCCCTAAAGGAAGTGCAAAGTCTTAACGGAAAGCTAGCAGCCCTTAGCAGGTTCTTGTCGAAGGGTGCAGACAGATCTTTGCCGTTCTTCAAAACACTCAAAGGATGCACGGACAAAAAGACGTTCCAATGGAGCATAGATGCAGAAGCAGCCTTTCAAAAGCTCAAGGAATTCATGGCTATTCTACCAACACTTACAGCCCCAATCAAAGGCGAAGTGTTGTTCATGTATATTGCAGCCTCTTTCAAAAGCATCAGTGTCGTGTTATTGGCAGAAAGGGAGAAGAAGCAAATCCCCATATACTTTGTTAGTAGAGTACTACAAGGAGCTGAGCTAAATTACCCAGCATTGGAGAAGCTAATTTTGGCTTTAGTTCATGCTGCGAGACGCCTTCGAAGGTACTTTCAAGCTCACCCCATAACCGTACTTACCGACAAGCCAATTAAGCAGATACTTTCAAAGCCGGAGAAATCTGGAAGGATAGCTAAATGGGCTATCGAGCTAGGAGAACATGATATTGAATACAAAGGCAGGAGCTCGGTCAAAGGGCAAATATTGGCAGACTTTTTAGCAGAAACACCCTCCGAAACGAAACAGGACAAAAAGGTTGTTGAAAAGGAGCCTGCTATGGCAATCGAAGGGTGGAAACTTTATACTGATGGAGCCTCCAGCTCCGATGGTTCTGGTGCAGGTCTCATGCTCGTTGATCCCAAAGGGAAGGAATACACTTACGCACTTCGTTTCGAATTCGATGCTACGAACAATGAAGCGGAGTACGAAGCCTTGTTAGCAGGTCTCCGATTGGCCACAGATATGGAAGTAGAAAACTTGGCTATTTTTGCTGACTCACAACTAGTGGCCAACCAGATAAAAGGCTCCTACGAGGCGAGACAACCTGTGATCAAGCAATATCTGGATAAGGCCAAAGAAATGCTCGAAGGGTTCACATCTTACAACATAGAGCATGTTCGAAGAAACCAAAACAAGAAGGCGGATGCACTTAGCAAACTGGCATCAATGGCATTTGCTCATTTAACAAAGGAAGTTTTGGTCGAAGTATTGGCAGATAGGTCCATCGTTCGAAAGGAGGTGTCTGACGTAATACTGGAGGAAGACTCGAATTGGATGACTCCAATTAGAGAATATCTAATAAGTGGCATACTGCCGGAGGATCCGAAGTTGGCTCGAAAGGTGCGCATCAAAGCACCACAGTACAGGATCATGGGAAATTACTTATACCGAAGATCTTTTCTATCCCCTTGGCTCCGTTGTGTAGGGCCAAGGAAAGCTGCCAACATCATCCAAGAAGTGCATGAAGGATCCTGCGGACTTCAAGCAGGGCCTCGCTCTGTTGTCTCCAAAGTAATGAGGGTCGGATATTATTGGCCTTCGATGCACAGAGACGCTGTCGACATCATTCAGAAGTGCGAAGCATGCCAAATTCACTCAAGAGTCCCAAGGCTACCAAAGCAAGATATGACTTCCGTAACGTCCGCATGGCCTTTCAGCCAATGGGGGATAGATATCGTAGGCCCTCTGCCAGTTGCTCCTGGAGGAGTAAAGTTCTTGGTCGTAGCCATCGATTACTTCACTAAATGGGTTGAAGCGAAGCCTTTGGCATCCATCACAGGAAGACACATGGAAAAATTCGTGTGGGAACACATTATCTGTCGGTTCGGAGTACCTCACACCATCATTTCAGATAATGGAAAGCAGTTTGCCGAAGGGGTATTCCCAGTATTTTGCAGGGGTCTGAATGTCAGATAATCATTCACTTCCGTTTACCATCCTCAGGGTAACGGTCAAGTAGAAATTACCAACAGAGACATCATACAAGGAATAGAACGAAGGATGGGATACAGTCATCACGGTTGGGTAGATGAACTACCTCAAGTACTCTGGGCACATAGAACGCATACAAAGTCAAGTCATGGAGAAACGCCTTTGAGCTTGACATATGGCACGGAAGCTGTCATCCCTTCAGAAGTAAGTGTCGAAACATAAAGGGTCATGAACTTCGAAGCAGCAGATAACGAAGAAAGACTCCGTAGTAACTTGGACCTACTTGAAGAACGAAGAGAAATATCCTCCATTAGAGAGGCTATCCACAAGCAAAAGATTGAAAGGTACTATAATAAGCGAGTTAGGCCTTCGACTTTCAAACTAGGGGAATATGTCCTCCGACTCAATAGCGCAAGCAAAGCTGAGTACCAGGGTAAACTGGGACCTACATGGGAAGGACCCTACGTTATTAAGGAAGCATATGGCAACGGAGCCTACAAGCTAGAAACCTTGGCAAGAGACGTTATTGATAGAACTTGGAATGGCACTACTCTTCGTAAGTTCTATGTATGAAACTTACAATGTCTAAGGACACATCTTTTTGTTTTTTTTTTTTTTGCTTTCAATCAATGTATTTGCATTCTTCTCACTTGGGGAAAGAAGCATTAATGGTAGGCGTCTAGTATTCATTTCTTAAAATGATGTAATCCTCCCTACCCACTTAATGATAATAACACATTTCCCTCAAATCTCTTGTTTCGTTCAATACAACAAAGATTTGCCCACCAAGTCGCTTTATAAGTTTGAATGTCGAAGGGATGTACAAAGACTAAATAACATGTCTTGCTCATATGCATAACATCCATCTCAACTTCACATTAACTTTCCTATATGGCCTTAAGGTATTTCAAACCTTTCGCTGCCCAAAGGATCAAGACGGAGTGAGTCGCGACCCTCTGTCAGCAGTTAAATTATACGATTGATAATATTCTTGGTGAAGTAACTACACACAATGAGGCTATGCATCTACCATACGCCTTAGGTTGTAAAAAATATTTTTACGCAAGTAAAAGTAAAAAGAGAAGAATCACACATGGCAAAATTCGAGCCCTAGTGGCTTCGTTGTAGATTTATGACTAGTTTTACTAGTCTAAAACAGGCCATAGCCTTAAAACATCCAACATTATAAACTATTGTCTTAGGCCGTAGCCTACTACCAACATGCAACAAGTAAATTGTTTCATCAGGCACGAAGCCTGGAACGAAGCACAGACAATTGTTTTAAACAGGGTACATACCACCCTGGGGATCAAATTACAACTACATGGTTGCCTTCTTTAAACCTTGGAGTGAGTGGGATCAGCTGATCCTGGAGATGGAACATGGGGTGACGGAGTCCTGTTGGAGGGAGAAGGAGGCTGGACTTTCCTTGGCTTCTTGGCTAGCAGATCCTCAATCGAGGCTGATGGGTCCTTCGTCACATCTACAAGGAAAGGGAACTCTAAAGCAGTTAAATGATTACCTGCATCATCATATTCTTTTTTATGAGTTGCCCTGTAATACGGAATTTTCTCCAGCACTACTGGTTCCCCAGTCTTCGCCACCTCCTCCAAAGTGGTACACTTGCCATGAAAAATGGCAGCATTCACCACATTCCCAATGGCAATCCCCACATCATTGCTATGGTAAAGTTCTATAGCAATGTAGGGGATCACTTTGGTTACCAGGTCCACCCTGTCCTTATTCAGCATCTTCAGACGGAGGTTCAGGCCATCTACCTTTTCTCGGAGCTTGATCTCTTGGTCCAGCAACTTTGACCTCTCCTGTTCGAGACCTCCACACTTGGATGAAAGAACATATATCTGCTCTTTATAACCAACAACCATAGAGCCTTCGACAGTTAACCTGCTGCACTCAGCCTTGCTCGTTGCCAATTGACCTTTGAGCTTTTCATTCTCAGCTCTAAGATCTTGAACCAAGGGATTCTTATCAAAATCCTCCAATGCCTCCTCACACTTCTTCTCCAGGTCTTCATACTTTTGATCTCTAACCTTCTCCCCCCTCAGCATAGTATCCATTTCTTCTCGAGCTTTGGTGACAGCGCGGAGCAATTCCCTTGTCCTAGCATTGAGTTGGTTGTCAAGCATGCCCTGGCGAACATAGCTTTTATCATGAAGATCACAGAGCCTCTCTATAGACATGTTATTCATCACCTCCTTCCACTTGGAGGGGATCACATGGCTCATAAGTTGGTGACAAGCTTGGGGAGAAGGAAGCTCCTTCGTATCAGGAAGTCCTATAACAAAAGTAAGTTTCATTAATATATGATCTTTGGTATTTAATTTTATTTCACAGGTAAGAAGTTTACCATGGAAGTCATCACCGCTGGGCCCTTCGATGGCTGGAAATACCACAGCCTTACCCTGGGCACTCTTCTGCCGGGTAGTTCGAGAGGGAGGAGTAGGTAGAATAAGCTTTCTTTTTGAATCAGATTTCATAGCCTTAGCACTCGCACCTTTCCTGATTCGAACCCTCTCACCTATGCCGGAGGGTGCTACGATGGCCAACGGTCCTTCGGAGACTGGTTCGTCTGAGTCAGCAATGTTCTCCACCAGCTGATCTTCTACATCTATGGGTTCCTTTGGTGGAGGAGCAGAAGATACAGGCTCAACAGGATGGGCATCCACCTCGTCTTTGTTTATGGACACCGACGGGGAGCCCACGCCATAGCTTGTTTCTTGGGGATTCTTTGGAAGAAAGCTTACCTCTTTGGCACCTCCAGCCACAACAAAGTTCCTGAATGACATCTCTGCAAAAAGAAGTAGATAAGATAAATATCAGCAAGATAAGTTTTTGTTTCTTATGTTAATTTAAAAAATACATACTTTCTCCATCACAAATTATCTCAGGTACCAACGGAGACCCTTCCCATCTCTCAGCAATGCCAGCCATGAACAGGATTGGCTCAGGGAAGGTCTGGCAGTCAGCTGGATGACGAGCCAAACACTTATACAATGGGTTTCTTCTCACAGTATAAGGCAATGGATCAGTGAACCTTTTCTCATCATATTGAAAGTCTGGGTTTAACAATGCAGAGTATCCAGGAGGGATAATGGTAGTCTGAATATAAAAGAACTTGCCTTTCCAGTTCCTTATGTTCGTAAAAGGCCTATCTATCAATATGGGCACATCCCTTTCACCCCTCTTGGCCAAGGTTAACCAATCTCCTCCCGGGTATAGATTTAAAAAACCCCTAAGCACAGTCAAGGATGGTTCAAACCCATAGGCTTTACACATAACAATGTATGTTGTCAGCTTGGCTAGGCCAAAAGGGTTGAACCTAGAAATGTGTACCTCATAATATCGGAGGAATTCTAAAATTAAAGGATGCAGTGGTATCCTAAGATTGGAAGTGGTGAAAGCGTGGATATACAAGCCTACATAATTTTCAGGGGCATCAAATATCCCTTGATCTTTACTTGGTAGCATTACTTTGTGTTCTTTTGGAATGGGATAATCAGTGAGGAACGCTTTAAGCTCCTCCCTGGTTAATGTGCAACCTTGTTGTTTTATCACAAATTTTTTGTTGGTTGACATGACACCTTCTAAAAAACACAAAAAATAGTTGAAATACAGAAGAAGAAAGAGCGCTTTACCTTGTTTGGTCGAAGGCTTGATCGAAAGGAATTTTAGTAGGTGAAAAACTTTGGGCGAGAGTTACTTTGTTAGGGTTTTACTGTTTTTTGCATTTTATATGCCCTACAAATGTTGCATCTCAGCCCTACACGTGTCCGTGCTATCCCTTTTCTACCGGATTTCAAACCCCTTTTAAATTTTGAAAGGATGTTTACTAGTATCGAGGATCAAGGGGTAGTTAGGATTAATTATGCATTTATTGCGGTCACTATTAACAAAACTTTTCATCTTCATTCATTTTTGTGGAAGGGGAGGTTTCGTTTTTATTTCTGAGTCGTAAGCAATATTTCTCGTCCGTACATATCACTTTCGACTGGGGGGCTTGATGACGTACCCTCCGATCAGGTCGAAGGACCCCCCTTCGGCCTCAGTCGAAATTGCATTACGAAGACCCAAGTCTTTCTTTATAAGTCATTGGTGGCGTAAAACCATTCATCATTGACATGGTTACCAGTTGGGAATTCGCCAGCCGAAGGCCTATGCCCTTCGGTGTCTTCTCTTGAAGATGCCAAGACAAACAAGAACCTTGACTTGGTCTTCCCCCACGTTCCCACTATGTCCTTAGCTTCCCCGCCAAGTCCGAGATAGTGGGGATGAAGCCCTAGCGGTTACCATAAATCAGGGGACGCCCCCCATGATCTCCTAAACGTGTGCTAACACTCTCCAAGCTATTTTCATCACCTATAAATAGGTTGGACGAGTCATTTCAATGGTATGTTCACTCAACGCAGTATTTCACATACATCATATTATCCATAACTTATATCACATACTTATTCACACGCCGGAGGTGGTTCGCAGGGCCCAACCCCTGCGCAATCACTTAACGAAGTGTCTATTATTTCTTATTGCATATTGACTACAAGTTTGGCGCAAGCATATCACCCCTCATACCCTTCGATCATCATCGAAGGCCTGGTCGTACGAATTATTGTACAATCAATTATCATCCTATATTGAGAATTATTCGTATTGTAGAACAAATAAATCTCTTTAATTATCTTTGACTTGCTTATTGCCTTGATGGGTGATCACCAAAGAGTTCCAAATATCTTTAGCCATCTTATGCATAAAAATTCTTTCATATTCCTTTTTAGGTAAAATATTATATAAGACCATTTTTGCATCGTTATTTTTTGAAATAATTTTCTTTTGATCATCGTTTTAATGTTCGTAAAGAACACTTTCGTCTCTACCGGGAGAAGTATTTCTAATGATAGGTTTATAATCACCATCAACAATAATATTTCAAAGATCATCTTTAGATTTCACATACGTTTCAAATCTATTTTTAAATATATAAAATCGTTAGCTTCAAATAGTAGTGGTCTTTGCATAGATTATCCTTCTTTGTAGTTTTTAAATTCCGTTAGATCGATTTTAAGATTTTAAAATACAATATACTTTAAAGTTTTTAATAACCTTTCTCTGATGCCAATTGTGAAAAACTAGAAGGTTGAATAGTTTTACCATTTAAAATAACGTTTCAAAAAGATTAGATAAAGTTATGTGAAATATTTTGATGTTCAAGTACTGACAATGTAAAAATATAAATAATAAAGAGAAATGCAACATGTAAAGTAAAGTAAAGAGAGATAGAACCGTGACATAAGTATTTGTAGTTGTTCGGCTACAAGGACCTTCCTTGCCCTACTCCACTCTCCGAGTACCCAATTTGAGAGTTCGTAAATACTATATCCACTAGATCCTTATCCGACGGAGAAGCCTCACAACGCCGCTTACACTTTACCGGGTACAAATCTAAATACCGAGTTCCAACGAAGGTAGAACCAACCCAGCGTCGCTTACACTTTTATCCAGTACAAAACTAAATACCGAGTTCTAAAAAAGTTAGAACCAACGCAAACATAATCTAACTTCACAAGTTTTATGGTACAATGAAATGAATGATGAACAAGAATCAAAACATTGATCTTGTAATGATGATGAAGACTAGCGAAACTTTTTTTGAAGCTTGAGAGTATTGTATGCAATCGTAGGGATCTTGTCTTTTTTAAAAAGCTAATGAGAATCACCGAAAAACAAATGTAAACTACAAATTTGATCTGAGATCAAAGGTTAGTGATGACGTACCCTTCGATCAGGTCGAAGGACCCCCCCTTAGGCCTCAGTCGAATTTTCATTACGAAGACCCAAGTCTTTCTTCATAAGTCATTGGTGGCATAAAACCATTCATCATTGATATGGTTACCAGTTGGGAATTCGCCAGCCGAAGGCCTATGCCCTTCGGTGTCTTCTCTTGAAGGTGCCAAGACAAAGGAGAACCTTGACTTGGTCTTCCCCCACGTTCCCACTATTTCCTTAGCTTCCCCGCCAAGGCAGAGATAGTGGGGATGAAGCCCTAGCGGTTACCACAAATCAGGGGACGCCCCCCCATGATCTCCTAAACGTGTGCTAACACTCTCCAAGCTATTTTCTTCACCTATAAATAGGTTGGACGAGTCATTTCAATGGGATGTTCACTCAACACAGTATTTCACATACTCCATATTACTTACAACATATATCACATACTTACTCTCACGCCGGAGGTGGTTCGCAGGGCCCAACCCCTGCGCAATCACTTAACGAAGTGTCTACTATTTCTTATTGCAGATTGGCTACAAGTTTGGCGCAAGAATATCACCCCTCATACCCTTCGATCACCATCGAAGGCCTGGTCGTACGAATTATTGTACAATCAGTGGCGCCATCCGTGGGACCCGCTACTATTTGTCTCGTTATTCCAAACTTACACCCAGTCAATCTCGCTCACTAGTTTTACGGCATGAATCAAGGAAGAGAGGATACACCCCCTCCGGGTTTCTCGACCTTGACACCAATCCCAGTCAGTGATCCTAACAACCTTCCTAATATAACCGCATCCACCTTTACCACATGATCTCACCTTTAAATAACTCCCAACAACCATGCTTCAACCTCGGCTAACCCTGAACCGGTAATCAGTCCAGTATTTTTCGAAGCTAACATCGAAGCACTAGAATCTTTACTGAGGGCTCGAAGGAGGCAAGCTCGGAATGTAGAGATGCGAAGGGAGTTAGAATACTCAAGCGATGAGTATGACGAAGAGTTGGAAATGGAGGCTAGGCCATTGGCTTCTGGGGCTACACGCTCAGTGCTAAGGATAGGGTCTCCGAGTAGTCGAAGGCCGAGTGGAAGGTCGATTGGTTTTGAAGATGTTCCGGGGAGGGCTCCAACGCAAAGGGAAGGAACAATGGAAGGCTCCAATGGAAGGAGTCACCGAAGGGAAACTACTAGGGTTAACTTGCCACCACTTTTAGAGGCTCATCTGGGAAGAACTGAGGCAGGGGTTCCGTTGCAGCCTTCTCACGCATCCGGCATAGAAGGCAATCCATCTCAAATGAATGGGGAAGGAAATCTTCCTCCTCATGGTATGTACCCTCCTTTTCAGGCTCAATCTTACCCTCAAGAGGTCTATCCCCCACCTAATGGGCAGGCTAGCAACCCCAGTTTTACTCAACCATACGGAAGCATGCCCTACGAACAACCTATGGTATATCCTTCGTGCCTTGTCGGAAGTCACCCACCTTATATAACTACTGCTTACCCTCAATATGTTAACCAAAACCCTGTTGGAATACCTCCAAATCATAACCCGTACAATGCTGCCCCTACCTACATGCCACCTTATAACTGCCTTTATTCGGAGCCCATGGGTTCCACAACACCCTTCGTAAGATGGATAGAGGACTACCCTTTGCCTGATGGGTTGAAATTGCCCGCGCATATTGGTACTTATGATGGGAAGGGGGACCCGGATAACTTTTTAAACCTGTTCGAAGGGGCTATCAGAATGCAGAAGTGGGTCATGCCCGTTGCTTGCCACATGTTTACATATACCCTACGAGACTCTGCTCGTATATGGTGGAACGGGCAAAAACCAGGTAGCGTTGTGAACTTGGATGATCTCAAGGCCAAGTTCAGATCACATTTCAGTCAGCAGAAAAAGTTCACAAGAAAGCACCTAACAGTGCACAACATCAAGTAGAAGGAAAACGAGAGCACCAGGGCTTTCATCACCAGATACACCGATGAAACCTTACAGATACTGGGTCTGCACGAAGACCAACGCATCTCAGGTTTCGTGCATGGCCTACGGAACAGAAGTTTGGTGGAATTCCTTTCCACTGACCTTCCTGCAACCTACAAGGGCTTAGTGGACATGGTCTACACATGGATTGAAGCAAAAGAAGTGTCTACCAACGGGGCTCCGGTCGAAACTAAAGAAAGTGACAATAAGGTCCCGAAGCATCCTTCGTGGGAAGGGTCGAAGAACATACACAAAGGTAGGGACAGGTTTACGCCCTACCACAAAAACATCAATCATGGGCTCTTGGCTAATCTGTCTAAATCTCTAAGGGAGATACTCGCTACAGAAAAGGCTGCGAAGACCTTTGATCCTCCTCCTCGTTTGGAAAGCAGAGGAAGGACCAGGGATACCACCAAATACTGCTATTTCCATGACGATTACGGGCACGACACCAATAATTGCAGAGAGCTCAAGAAATAGATAGAAGAGGCCGTGAAGTCTGGCCAATTGGGACATTTGGTGAAGGGTATAAAAAAAGGTAAAGAAAAGGTCTCCGACACACAGTTGTGGAAAGACACCACACCCGCCGAAGCACCCATCCTCATGGTGTACAAGGATGATTCTGGTTTAAAAAGGAAAGAAGCGGAGGAAGCATTATGCGGAGTAGGAGATGTCACCTTTCCTTCAATTACAGGCAAAGTTCTCTCAAATGACCCCGTGGTCATTAAGGTCTTGATCTCCAACAGAGAAGTAAATAGGGCCTACCTAGACTGTGGTAGCTCTTGTAAAGTGATCTACGAACATTGTTTTCTAAAGCTCAAGCCTTCGATAAGGTCGAAGAGAGTAGATTCGAAGGTACCTTTAGTAGGGTTCTCGGGGGAACACTCATGGCCCTTGGGAGAAGTCCCTCTAGAGGTTACGATTGGAGAAGTGATTCGCTCGGGAAACCAATAATAAGAAGTTTGTAGTATTTGGGTAACTCAAACGTGTTAGGTTTGAGCACCGAGATCGTTCCGAACGAGGGTTGAATGGAATTTCCAACTCACGTCGCGATTATCGGGATTTGAATAAGAGAAGGGGATAATATGATGTTTTCTAAACTACGGGGCAATGGAAGCATAAAATGGAAATTACACTACGGGAAATCCTAATTACGCAAATAAAACTAAAATGTAATAAATGAAATGCAAATAAAATGCAACTACATTTAATCTAAATCCTAAATATGATCTAAAATTACGTTTATACTAAAAATGATATTTGAAAACTATCTAAGAATTAAAACTAATTTTTAGGAATTTTCTTGAATTTATTAGAATTAAAAACTAATTTTTAACTTTAAAAACTAATTTAAAATACTAAAAATTATGAAAATTAAAGTGAAAATTATGAAACTATTTTTCAAAAATCTTAAATAACTAAAGAGAATTTTCAAAACTAATTTTGTATTTTTCTGATTATTTTTCTATTTTCTACGAATTTAAAACTATTTAAAACTAATTAAATGGCTAAAAATTACAAAATAAGCTAGGAAAAATCTAGAAAAATTATTTTTTTGCTTTTTGTATTTATCTTACTCTATGAAAATTGAAAATTTACTTTTTTGGAACTTTTTCTGATTTAATTGTAATAAAAGCTATTTAAAAAGTCTTAAAAACTAGATTTTAAATAAGAAAAATATCAAACAGTAACTAAAAATTATGAAAAATTCTGGAAAAATCTAAAATGATATTATGATGCTAGGAAAATTAACAAAAACTAACTGTGAACAGAGGATAAGCTACTGATATGCAAAATGAGATTAAAAACTAATAAGCAAATAAGCTATAAGCTACTATGGTGGACCAAAAGCTACTAGAACATGTAATAAGCTAAATATAACTGAAATGAACCTAAAACAACTGAAATATACCTCTGAAGTACAAGCTACAAGTGATTAAATTAGACTCAAACTTAAGTGCCAAACAGCCTAACTGGCTAACTTCAAGCTTATGCACAGGCTTATCTAAAAAGCTAATGGGAAATCCAGAAGTTGAAATCAGTAAACAACCAGCCAGAGAATTCAAACACCAAATTATAGCCTTAAACTAACCCTAATGAACAAGTTATGTAAATTGCAACACACCTGTGCACACTCAGTGACTGCTGAAAGTGTGCACAGGGCAGTTTTGATCAAAAAGACAAGCTGCTAGAGAGCTTATAAAAATTTCTAAAAATTCCACTAAATTAGTACTTTGAAAGACAACCAGTTGAAGATTATAAATCCAAAATCTCAACTAATTTGATCTGAAAATGAACTCATGAAACATCAGCAAAGTTTTGCAAAAAACCATTTTAGCACCTTTTGACTTTTATGACAAATTTGCAAAGTTGACTAAATTGACATTAGATCTATAAAAACCAAGTGATACTGGTGATTTATGATAAAGTGAGACCAAGTAAGGCTAACTTATATGATTCTAAACGTAAAATGCAAGCTCTATCAAATCTGCACTAACTGTTATGAACACAAGAGCAGTTTAAACTAAAATTTGACTATTTGAGTTCTAAGATACTAATAGATGAACTAAATGACTACAATAAATGCTACAGAACTCAACCACAAACAAACCTTCCAACTCAGTTAAGTAAACTGATCCAAACACTAGTTCTAAATACGGATTTGCAATTTAAAACTCTAACTCCAAGATCTGATCCACAGCTATGCTATAACTAAATCCAATATGCAATATCTCAGCTAAATGAAACAATTATCACACCTAAAACTTCTATGATCAATCTGATGCAAATTCAAGGCTAGTGCAGATAAGAACAACTTAAGACAGATAAAGATGAAAGCTCAAACAAGCTACTAAGATTAAGCCAAATTATACCACAATGAACACTAATAAAACTATTCTAACAAGTGGAACAGAATTAAGAGAAGAATTGGAACTCACAAATGGTCCAGCCACAATGGCTTGCCAAAAATCACAAGTAACCACTATCCTAAATCTGATCTCAACCCAAATCAAACATAATTAACCCAATTCCAAGCTTATATCAGCAATCCAGAACTACATTAACAATGAAACTGCAACATTGACTTTTATTGACCAATGAAACATTTGAGAGTAAGGACTGAGTAGTGAGAGTTTTTTAAGCTAAAGTGAAATTATAACATCTTATAACAGCTGATGTAATCATAAAAACAAAATTTAAGATGAGAATTCAAGTAAAAATGATTCTATTGATAATAAAAGATGAGTACAAAATGGAATTTAAAAACGGAATTTTAAACTAAAAGATTAAAAATACAAAGTTTACTCAGAAATTAAATCTACACTACTCCTACTCTACTTTCTCTCACTACACTATATATCTCTCTAAGCTGTGAATGAAGGGGTATATATACTTGAGCTTGAGGCTTTGAGAAGGATCTGGAAGTGATCAGGTGTGCTTTCTCTGAGCGTTTCTGTCCCTTGGATCATCCTTATACATCATCAATCAATCTCATCCTTTGGATCATCACAGCCACGTTTGTTGCACCAATCAGAGGCCAGGGATTTGAGAGAATGACACACGGATTGGTGACATGGCACCCGTGTGTCAGTGGGTGTCAGAGTAAAGTACGAAAGTACCCTTAATTGCTGTTAATTTGGTTAATTTGACACATGGGGTAATTAGGGTTCATGTATCCTGGGTAAAAGGGGGTAAAAGGGCGCGGGTTGATTTTTATATATTTGTTTGGTTTTATTGACCGGGTTTAAGGGTGGGTTTGACTTGGGTAAACCGGGTAAACGGGTTGGTTTTGCTAGGTGGACCGGGTATGGGATTTTTGGACTTGGGCTATCAATGGGCTAAAGGTTTAGATGTCATTTGGATTTGGATGTAGCTTGTACCCATTTTACATATTAAGGACCAAACTTGTACAAACTGAAACTTCAGGGACAAAAGCTGTAATTTCTGAAATTGTAATCCAAGGGTTGACTTGCTAATCTTCAATAGACCAAGGGCCAAATTTGCAACTTTTGAATCTTAAAGGGTCTAAAATTGTAATTTTGAGAATTGATTGTCCAAACTTGCAAATTCCTTTCCTAGCCTCAGCTTTTGCACTCTTCTTTCTCTCGTGCTCGGTTTTCTTCGGTTTTGGCTTTCTTTTGTCTGTTTTGTCATATCCTTACCTGCACATACAAAAACTCAAGAAACACGCAAATATTTAGCATTAACGGCTCTTTCTTGGTAATTTTGGGTCTGATTTTGATAATGAAAAGATATGTGTTTTAGCACATATCAAAATACCCCAGACAAGACGATTGTCGTGTCCTCACGCAATGCAATGAACTCACGCTTCTAAAACCAAGGATTTCAATCTCTTTCTACTAAACCTATGAAGAAGTAGCAAATATTCCTCAAAAGAGATTAAGAAAGCCTTAATTCTAAAAACGCCCCGTTTACCTTTTAATTCTTATGTATAGATATCACGATTAAGCACATTCCGGTTATGAATGACGGTTTGTTGAACTTTCATGTCGATCAATAACTCCAACATTTTTCAAACGACACGTTAGGATCACGGAGTAGGAAACGCAACACAGCGTGAAGTGACCATACGGATAGAATACATCGTCCCTGATTTTTCACAAGCTCCCAAACTAAGCGTAAAATCGAAATCATTGTTAAATATGACTCTATATGCTAACACTACCCATGGAAGTTACTTGTGTAATTACCTTTTGTTCCCATTTTCCTATTTTCCTCTAGATTTTTTATTTTTTTGTGAGAAATGAATTTCTTCAAGTTTCTCGTTTCGATAACTTTTATTCCGATAAAGATACAAAGCTAAGTCGATAATTAGTTATCAATCTTCTCTCAAGAACCATTGTCACAAAAATGAGGTCCACATCAAGGAATTTTTATTCACTTATATTTTTGACTTTTTCATTTTTTCATTCATTTTTTTTTTCACTTTTTTTTTTTTTTTTTTTTTTTTGCACTTATACTTTTACTTATATGAGCTATGAACCATGGAGCTTCACGGGGTAATTCCAAGACTATAGGCTTCATGAAATGAGGATCCCATTTGGTTAGACCAAGAACCTCACCCAATCCTGGCTAAAGATCCAAGGGTCCGATCTCGAACCGCAGCTCATAACTTTACTTATTACTTATTACTTATTACTTATTACAAGTCCTTGATGTGTACCCAATTTTTAAAACAAAGATTCTTTTAAGAAGATAAAGAACTAACTATCGCCAAAAACTCGACATCTCTAATTATTTATTTGACAGATATGGGGTGAAACAATTTTGTGGGAACAAAAAGCCATAAGTACCTTCGATGGGCTCTAAAGAGAACCAACTACTCCACGCTTAGCATCTAAACTCATAAGTAACTCTATCATTTCTCGATCTCTGCAAATTTAAAATCCCAAATAATGAGATCCGCGGATGCTTAGCCGATAATTTTTTTAGATTACCTATGGTTAAGGGAACAAGCTAGGGCTCAACACGCCCGGTCAAGTCAGAATTCTATTCCTACTCTCACCAGCGGAAAGTCAACAAGGTGTCAAAACATATATTAATCTTAGCAAATGCTTCGTCAAATAATCTCAAGTCTAGCATTTTTAAAATCACTTATTAGAAACTAGCAAATTCTTGTTTAAGCTTCGCATATATAAAATCACTTAGGGAGACTTGCAAATTCTTGGCCTTTTGAGCTAGAATCGCATTTTATAGCCTCTTGTCTAAGCAATTAACAAAGGCTATTTCAAGAAAACGCATATTTAAAGTAACTTCTAAGAGACTAGCAAGAACTTTTCGATCATAAAACTAACAAAAGCTTACAAAAAAAATTTTAAATTTTCTCATTTTTGCACAATTTTTCATTTTCTAAGGAAAAACGGGGTTGCGAGAGTACACGACAAAAAACAAGCAAGTGCGGTAAAATCAAATCGAAGATTACCCACCCCAGACTAAAACGAAACATTGTCCTCAATGTTTAAAGGCAAGGGTATCACGAAAATCTAAAAGCCGTTTATTAAGTATGCTCAAAGATAAACGTTAGTCGATAAGATTAGGATATCGGATTTCCATCAGCAATGATCATGAAACTCGAGTGGAGAAAAGACAAACTTCGAGCACGAGAGTCTTCATATCGGGAAAATCCTACACACAACATCACAAACAACCAAACACGAGAAATTGAAGAGGCTAACCCCTTCACGTCACTTATTAGAAAATAGAAAGAAGATATAGATAAGCATGTGGTGCCTCCCACGAAGCGCTACTGTTTTTGGTTACCGAGTCGCTAGCCTGACTCGTCCCCGAATTCATTTGTCCTTGGGGAAACAAGCGGAAGGAATACCCAGATCAAAGATGGTATCCTCACTCCGGAGGGAAAGAGAATGGGTGGGTTGGGAGGGAAATAAAATGTCGGGCTCAAGCACATAAGGGATAACATGAAATAATGATCCATCATCCGGCGGTTTAGCGGGCGGACGAAGGGATGATGGATCAAAGTGAGAAAACTCCAAGAAAGACGGGAGCTCATGGTAAGGAGGTGAAAGTTTAACAATGAAGGCATCCAAGAGAGGATCCTTTTCTCGAACAACGTTTTTAGCAAGAAGCTTATCAATGAATATCCCCGGTTTAAAAATCTTGTCTTCACATGCGGGTTCAACGGGATACGTGATGATGGACTCATCAGAGAGAGGAGAGTCAAGAAAACCATCAAGAATAACCATATCCCCCTCGGGATCATTCATAACATCCTCAATACCCGGCGGTATTAGTTCATCAATCGCATCCTCAATGATCGGGTCACTTGTCGGAGTATCAGAAATCTCGTTCAAAACTTTGCTCTCATCAACCTCGAAGTAGAATCGCTCAAGAATCGGAGGATAAACATCTGCAATAGTGGGATTGCCACTAATCTCTTCATCAAATCGGAAAGTTTCAAGCTCGGGTAAAAAGTCGCTATCTTTAACGGAGATAGGATGCGGACTTGAATTTTCGTTAAGGGCTTCAATCTTGGAAATGAGAAGATAAACATTCAATAATGTTTCTCGTAATGCTTCATCCTCGATCTGAATATTATTGGGCTCAGTCTCTTCTTCTTCTGGCATAAAATCATTTACTGTTAGGAATTAGAAAATTCCATAGTGAAGTGTCGGTCACCCCAAATATTATCTAGCATATGTTAGCTCGTAGACTTGTCGTTATTTACATTATTTATCAGTTTATTAGTTAGTTTGTAGCGTAGTATAGTTTAGTGCAACACCGTGGAGGAAGGACGGGTCTTTACCCACTGTATGCCTGATCCACAGGCCGATAGGAGGTCGTGTATTGTGTAAGTATAAATACCCCTTCCATCCATGGAAGGGGTGGTGCTTCTTCTCATTTTTAATCTAATCTTTCATTTGTGTAAACCTCTAGCAAGAACACTCTCTCTCTCTACTAACTCTCTAACTATGGCAAACATGTATTTTGATCATCCAAGACCACCCGAATCATTAACACAATAATATTTGGATCCTAACAATTGGTATCAAGAGCCAAGGTTACGTTGTTTTGATGATTTTTGGTGGTTTTTTGAATCTTGTCTCAAACTGTTTTTGCATCTATTTTTAAATGGTTAACAGTTTTTTAGCATGATTCTTGTATTCCTTTTGGTCTAAAAGGTGTCTTTATGATCTTATGTCACTTTTATTCAAAACAGATTTTTGTACTATCATTTTTATGTGACGATTCTTGTTGTACCAAAAGTGAAGTCAATACATCAATCTGGTCTATATTCATGGTCAAAACAGTCAAAAGATTGCATTTTTATGATGATTTTCTGGGTTTGAAAGTGGCCATATTCTTGCTAGCGAGTTGTCCCTATATGATGTCCTGATTCGATGAATATACCTAGCGACTTGTTACTTTCACCGGTGGCGACTTGTCTTTACAAGTCGTCTATATTCATTGTATAGAAGTAGCAGTTATGCTAGCGAGTTGTATTTACAGCTAGCGACTAGAATAAAATGGGGTAGCGACTTGAAGTAACGACTTGGTTATAAGATGGCCTGGCGACTTGTTATTTAACAAGTCGTAGCGACTTGCTTAGCAAGTTGGCTTAGCGAGTTGCTTAGCGAGTTGCTTAGCGACTTGGCTTAGCACTTGACTCAACACTTTGAACAAGACAGAAATGAAGAATGAGATGACTTGACCTCATGACCACAAGACAATCATACCAAAACAGATTCATGAACCTCAGTTTCATCATAACATCATCAGTCAATAAACACCAACCAACAACATCAAGACTCTTCCACTTATGGCTAAGTAATGAATCTCAGATTCCTCTCTTGTGGTTTATTGATTTCTCAATGACCTTTTCCAGATCCAAACAACCACTAAGGATACTCATCATAGATCCAATGTTTTGTTATTATTCAAAAATTATTGAAGTAAACTTAACAAGTATGTTAGTTCAAATCAACTGTTTCAATTCGTGACTCATTTCAAAGATGCAAAGTTACGTGATATATGATCTCAGTTAGTCTTTCGGTGTACTAAATCGTTATATCAAGACCACAAGGGTCATCACACGAAAGTAGTTTAACATCATCAATCAATGTTTGAAGATCCACTTCATATGCATATCCGAATACAAAGATAAGAAATGTAACAATATTGTTACTTTCCTTCTTTTAGTTTCGTTCAAATACAAGAAAAAAATAGACCAAATATCATTAACACAACCTACCCGTGACTTTCTTGATGACGAATCAAACCCGTACAGCCATCCCTGTGGCGATGTCAATACGTGTGGGACCTCAATCATGTCAAAACCTTCAAGCCATCCCTGTGGCTTAAGAAGTTGTCTTGACACCATCCCTGTGGTGTATACAAGATGAAGGTATTCGTTCTTAAGGGTTGATTATGTGAATCGGATTTGTTGTATTATTGGTGATGAGAGTTGATTTGTTTTAGGCAGATTTGAGAGTGAAATTAGGAGGAGGGAGGCGGATTATTGAGAGAGTTTTTAGGGGTTAAGATGGAGAGAGGCGGACTGTTAAGTGATATTAGGGTTAGTGTGAATTATGTGTGTCTTTTATAATATCCGAAACATTAGGGTGTTTAACTTGGGCTTGATTGGTTGTTCGGATTTTGAGATGGTTCGCATATTTTCATTCTACATGGGCCGAAATATTAATTTATTGGATTTGGGCTGTATGTTATTTCCGGTTTTGTAATGCTTGGATATCTTCAGACTTTTAATCAGGCTTCTTTATTGGATTTGGTCTCGTGGGTGTTTTACGAATAGATTGGGATTACTTAATGTGATGTGTTTTTGAGATATAACATTTTGAGCTTTGATATGTGATATTTGATACACTTGGGGTCCGGACCCTCGTTGGTTATTGTTTCATGTCCGTGAATTTGAATTTGTTATTCATGATAATTTATGGGTTGAGCGTTTTATTTTGACTCTGAGATTTGATGATGTTATAAGATTTTACGATGAGATATGTCGATGAGATTTGACGATGATTTTTTTGAGTATTGATGAATTGATGAGACTTGTTGCTATAGGGTTTGATACTTTGGTTTCTACTGTTTCTCATAAGATATTATGTTTCGGCTTGAATTGATGGTTGAACAAAGTTGACTACGGGGTTGTTTGAACGGTATTTCTTATTTGGATTTGAAGTGACGTTTTCCGGGCATTTTTACTTATTACGTCTTCTTTCTTTCTACCTTTCCGCGAAGACGACTTGTTTGGGCTTTTATAGAGTGTGATAAAGACTTGGCTATTTAGTTGCGTTTGTGATTCTTTCTCATTTAACCCACAACGTAGCTATCACTTCGGTGTCTCACTCAATTGAGAATGTCAAGAGGTTTTGTACATTGGGTACACTGTTTCTTCTTCACAAGGATTAGTACAAGTTTAAGTAACAAATCTGGGGAATTCTACTTCATGATCAAATTTGGTATATCGGGTTTACTTCTCCATGTGGTCACTGCAATAGCCGACAGATTGCGTGAATGATGTGTTTACCAAAGTGTTGATTGGATAGTTGATGATGTTGATGATGTTGGATAATGAACCGCTAATGAACCGCTGCATGCTCCCCTAAAACAGATATTCACCGAAACCAAAGTTGTCATAACACATTCAAGCTGACATTGTTTACGGTTTTGTCTTGATTTTGTAAAATCCCGCGAAAGAACCTATTTCTCGGTTTAAATCATAGACTTGTAAAATCCCGTGACAATGGAAACATCCTGGTATTAGTAAAGTGCATTTATGGATCTAGCCTACGGTTTATTCTTGGTTTTGTAAAATCCCGCGAAAGAAACTATTTCTCGGTTTAAACCATAGAGTTTTAAAATTCCGTAATGATGGAACCATCTTGGAGAAGAGAAAGTGTAATTCTGAATCTTACTTGATGTTGGTGCTACGGTTTCTGCTTCAAAGAAGGGATAAAAGGGTGTACTTCATGAATAGGGTGTGTGTTTAGATATTCGTCATGGCAGTTTGGTTATTACATGGTTTTACGGGGTTATGTGCTTCTAACCATGGTCGGGATGAAAACCATTATCAAAGTTCACTTCAAACGTCTAAGAAGGCTAGATTTGAGCAGTTCAGAAGATGTGACAACGGCGTTAATTCAGTATTATTTATTTGAGGTTGAAGTGAAATATCACGGACGAGTGTACTTAGTATCTGAAGGTATCGGGGATGGATGGATGAAGATTCTTCATGATCCTTGTTCGAACTTATTATCAAAAAACGAAGACTTGGAAATCTAGTTATTATTGGGTGTCTTTTATCTTTTCTTTTACCACTTGGGGGAATTGGGCTCTTATCACCTCAAAATAACTATCACTTAAAGGAGTTACGTTGTAGTGCTCAGTGTCACATTCAATTGTGGATTTTCAAGAGGTGATGTACGTCTTATACTTGATGGTTGGTTGGATGAAGAGTATAGAGTACTTAGAGATTCAATGGAGCATGAAGTCTCGGCACCGCTCTTTGTTACATAAGTGCAAGTTTAAGTCACGAGTTCGGGTTAGTTTACTTCAGGGTCAAATTCATCATATTGTGTTATCTCCATCAGCTGTCATGACAAAGAGCCTACTGAATGATAATGGGTTGATTACATGTTTTGCTAAGAGAGCTGAAAAGAGAGATATTATGACGTCTGTTCACATCAGTTCAGGCCTCGTACTCCAAAGAAAAGAAATGTGTACGTTTCAGTGCGCATTATCTTCCAAAGAAGAGAAATCTTCTTATGACGTATGTATACTTCAGTTCATGCCTCGTTCCCTAAAGAAAAGAAAAGTGTACGTGTCAGTGCGCTTTATCTTCTGAAGAAGAGAAATCTTCTCTATTATGACCATTCTCATCAACATGCTTCATACTTTTTCCATGCGCTTCAGTCTTCAAGTGAACCGGGCTACCACTGATTGTTTTCTTATTCCACTTGCTCAACTATAATGAAGATGGAGACATCATGTGCTAATGTTGCAGGGGAGAAGTGTGAATAAACTACATTTGGATGATTTTCACTTGTTTAATCAAGAATGGCATCTCCGTATGCAATTCTTGAGGGGGAGAAGAAGTATGATAATACTACATGGTTGATTGTAATATGAGAATATATGGTCATATGGCTCCTAACTCATGTAAGAACCGAGCTTCTTCTTATCGGGTCATCTTTACATGGAGTTTCTTCTTAAGAGCCGTTGGTTGACATCTTCACTCAGATTGATGAGTTTATCGACAAAGTGCTTCCGGTTAATGCTTCACGTACACATCAACATGATGATTCCGAACAATCTCTCTGTTCTTGTTTGATGTGATTGGTAGTTTGGTGTTACCATCTTATGTGTTCGTTGTAGCCTGATTGCTGATTTCCTTGATGAACATCTTTCTGTTCTTGTTTGATTGGGAGGGATTTTAGTTAAGGGGATTTGCAAGATGTAAGTTGATTGGGATGCTTTTTGGTGATGTTCTTGTTTTTGGTGAGTTGAAGATGTTAACTATCTATTCCCCAACTGGACAATCTTGAAGAAGGTCGAGTCTACAGTCGGTTCTACATTTTCTGCTACATGTTAGAAGACTAAAGACGCGTTGCATTTGATTATCTAAAGACTTCTTCTTAATCTGAGCATTTATCAAACAGATTGTCGGTTTAGGGGAGAGCACTAATTGGGGGAGAGTGAAATGTCGAATTTAATCCCCAATTAGACTTGCTCATATTCTTCAGCAAGTTGATTCCTACAAGATTACAAGTGTTCTTCTCATAAAGATTTCAAGTATTTGGGCTTATAATATGTTGCTGATTCTGAAGTGTCAAAACCAGCAAGGGGGAAGGAGACACGTATCTAAACGCGAGTAAACTTGATGAACTTAATACTTCTAAGTAATTGAAGATATCCCGGGAAGACAAATGTTATTACCGCAGAGAAACTCAAGGTTTGACTCATGGCGAGTAAACTTGATGGACTTAATACTTCTAAGTGATTGAAGTTATCCCGGGAAAACAAATGTCATGACCGCAGAGAAACTCAAGGTTTTACTCATCAAAGCGTTTAGTGTTCTTATTCCAACGCCGTGGGGGAAGTGATGTAAATGAAAGTTTATGAAGATAAAAGAGGTACACTGGTGTGTGATGATCTCGATGTTATCACAATCATCAGGGGAGAGAGAATTGTGTACATTGGGGGCGCTCAGCTGTCTCACTTGAGGGCTTAATCAGTGATTCAGAGATATAATCACTTATTCCGGAGTTGACATCCGCAAAGATTGTCATCCGCAGAGATAATCAGTGATTCGGCCTGCTTCTTCAATGTTATCGGTTGTTCTCTCTTTGGGGAATGTGTGTACTTCGGGTCCTTGAGCTTCATACACGATCATCAGGGAAGAAAGCCATTGTTTACCACAAACATTGGGGAGGTGTTTTCTCTCCGGGCATGATGTGTATTCGGGAGAGTTCTTGGATATTGGTGTACTTCGGGTTCTTGAGCTTCATACACGTTCATCAGGGAAGAAAAATGTGAACATGGGAAGGTGTTCTTCATTCCCCTCATGAAGTGTATTCGGGAGAGTTCTTGAGCATTAAACTAAGAGACGGACTGCATCATTTCAACTACACGAGGGAAGTGTTCTCTTGACACCGTTTGGAATGGATCGTTTCAGACTTCAGTGGTAATGAAATTTGAAAAGAAATTTAAAGAGTGGGATGTAACGTTGCTGTTCTTCTACTGGATGATATAACCCCGAACGGAGAACCTCGATTATCGTTCTTAAATGGAGCAGCGGGATTTATGATTATGGTGTGCATCTCTGTGCACCTGGCTAAGGAAAGCTTGAAATAGAGCTTCGAATCTGCTCATCCAAAGGATTTTCGGTTTGGGGGGAAGCTGCCAAAGTCTCACTTTCAGATGGTTCAATTTCTTTCTTCAATGCAAGAGCCTCGGAAGCTTTGGTGGTGAAAGTTTTAGGAATGATGACTTCTATCTTCTACAACGGGGCTGTTCGATATCCTTATCTCGGTACTCGTATCATCGTCTTCTTAAACTATATCATCTACTCTATCTTTGTATATATTTATCAAAAACAAAATACAAAAATATAAAACCAGCAAAACAAAATAGAAAAATATAAAACCAAGAAAAAGAAAATAGAAAAATATAAAACAAACAAAAACCCATAAAAATCAGAAAATTTGAAAAAGACCAAAAATATTGTTTTCTCAAGACATGTCTTCTGGTATCGATAACATCTACGGTCTTAGAAATGTCATTCAATAATGGCACGGGACCATAGATGAAGTTCGAGCAGGAGGTGTAAATATTTTTTTTCTAAACATGTCACATACTATGGCTTGCAGTTACTTCAGACTGTAACCCGTGCTTAAACAATGGCTTGCTATTATTTCCGATAGCAACCCGTTTTTCAAAGAAGGAAAGTGCTACGCTTAATCGATTTTCAAAAAATTTCGTGCACTTATCCTAAAACAATTTAAGGAAAGTATGTCGAAGGACTGCTGTTCCTACACAAATGTTTTTCCGTCTAAAATTCTTCAGGAAAATATTTGTTGTTTTTCAAAAATGGTGGTAAATGAGTTGCTTTAAAAACAATCAGATTCAAAGTTTTTATAAAAATTGAAAACCCAATCAATGACTTAAGCGCTTTTAAAACTTCTTATAAAATGAGTCATTGATTGAGGGGGAGAATGTTTTCAAATCTATATCATCTAACGAGCTTTCTTAATTATCCTACGTGCTTAATTAAAAATGATATTTGCCTGTGTCGAAGGACTAGGAATTTAGGATATGATTGTTAGGTTTAGATGATTAGAGTTTGATTAACACATAAACCCCATGCCTTATATGATCTGATTGTTATGTTGAATTGACTATAATTAGTCGATTGCTGTTATGGGTGATGTCGACCACCATATATCTGTATGTGTGTTCACTAACGTATGCAGGTATATTGGTTATAAGAATGTTCCCGATCCGGATCCCACTATTGATGATGATTGGATGCCAACAGGAAAGGGTAACTATATCTTGGGTTGACATATGAAGAAACGGAGCTTAATTGGACTTCTATGGAGAGTTGGCATAAATGCAACGTAAGAGGTCTCACTGCATCAGCAGATGGTTTTCTTCTAAGTGATTGAAGAAACGGAGCTTAATTGGACCTCAGTTGGCATTCAAAATGCAACATAAGAAGAAGTCTCACTGCATATGCAGACGGTTTTTCTTCAAAGCCCTACAGCAACAACAGAAGCTTCTCAACCACCTAACGAATCTTTGTGCAGGATACCATTTTTAAACAATTTTTGAGTAAATTGAATTAAATTGTTTTGAAAATGGAAAAATGTTGTTTTGAAAATATATTGGACTAAATTTTGAAAATCACCGGACTTCATTTTATCAAAACTTGAGTCACTCAATTATCGACTACGGTCATGGATTGAGGGGGAGAGTGATTTAAAATAAAATATTTTCAAACGATATTTCTTCACAAAAGTTCCGCTTTGTACAATATAAGTGGTGATCTAAAGATTTAATGTTATGTCATGGTATGATTTTTTCTTTAGAATCAAGGTCTTTCAAAATGAAATTTTTTCTGTTCTTGTTTGATTGTGAAATTGTTTTGTTTTACTTAAAAGATCTCTTAAAAACTATCATACCTGACACTAACAATCTTTAATGTCTTAAAATGGTCCTTATCTGTCATCTTTCAAAATTGAATCTTGCAACGTCTTTCCCCAAAATTTTCTAAATGATTTAAATCAGTTGGGATCACAAATCTCAAATGGTTTGATATTTCTGATCGGGGTAGAGATCGTGATTTAAATCTCAAATATGTTTTAAATGGAATTGGTTTTAGTCCTTTAAAGGCACTCCTGCCTCCATGTGCCAAACGATTTCAATATACATAATGCACATGTTGAGGAGGAGGATTTATCGAAAAACCAGATGAGTATTTAAACAAGGCCACATTTTCTCCCATGTTTTCTAAACCTAATTAAATCACTTGGGATCCAAAATCTCAAAGGATTTGATATTTTTGATCGGGGGAGAATTTGTGATTTAATAATGAAATTTGATAAAATTTGATCGTTTTGATTCAGTTGTGCAGGCTGCTCTCTCATATGTGCTAAACTCTTTAGAATCTCGAAGCACATATTGAGGGGGAGCAAAACCATCGAGGTACAAAAGTTTTTTAAAAGAGATTATAAAGTACCTTGATTGTGTTTTCAAATGGTTTTCTTAATGGATTTTGTGATTGTGGATGTGCTTCAAAAGAACTCTTGCCTCTATGTGATAAAATGTTTTAAAATATCCTATGCACATATTGAGGGGGAGAATTTTACCAAGAAAATCAAATGGCTTTTTCGTATGAAAATTGTGATCAAAGAAAATATTTCAAAGTCCTCTTGCCTCCATGTGCCAAACAATTTCTAAATCACACGCACATGTTGAGGGGGAGGTTTTCTAAATGATCAAAACTATTAAGGTACAAAATGCTTTGATCTCGTATCACAAGTACCTTGATTGTTTTTCCAAATGATTTTTCAATTGGTTTCATGAAGGAAAGAACAATACCAAAAGACCGACCAATTTACTTTATGCATGGAGTTATAAGGATGGTTAGGTTAGGTATTCGTTCCCACGATCCGCCAGAACCGGAGGGATCTACCCAGGGACAATCCACTAGATAGTGTAGAGTCCTTAGGTATATTGAAAAAAGGAGAAAAGTGAGGAATGGGAAGAGTGCAGACTGAGACAGAGCTAGTACTGGAATAAACCCAACAAGGTTCTAGTTATGAAGTCTCGGTAAGCACTGAAGGGGTTGAAGAATGAAAAAGAACTGAATGTGAAAAAGGGTGAAAAGAAATAGCCCTCCATCAATTCAACCTTAGGGCAGAAACCGGGTTCAATACATATGCTACTGGTTGTTACTAAGGTAACACTGGTATTGAAGACAAGACGTCATGGACCCAGTGACGCACTGCACTAAACTTCCCAAGCCACTCAAGTTCCTCTTAAAAGGGCTTGTTTCATTCTCACGGGGAACCGACATGATCTATCGACTTTCTCTTAAAGATGGTTGATATTGAAGTAGGAGACCCTCTCCCTAGTCTCCGGCACAGGAACCAAATGTGCACTATTGAGTCTAGAGCCAAGAGATCATCCACAATATCTCATTAGGACACTAAATTCTTGAAGACTTGCTGTTTCACACAATGTGGAAAGTAAGAATATATTAAGAGTCCTACGCATTATCCTTGTGGTATTGCCAGAACATCTGAGTGATATGAAAATATTCACGATGAAGATGGAAATCCTTCTAGAGCCAACATCAAACAAGCTCTTAGTGGGTGACATGTGAGATCTTCTCGTAAGATCAAACTTGTGACAACTGGATTGAAACGATGGGGAGATTCATTCTTGAATCAACCTTGGTCCAGGAATGGAATTGACGAATACTTTTGGAAAAACCGTTCGATGTGCAAACCTTCTTTTCTCTAGCACGTCGAATGTGTACTTATGTTTTCAAATTCAAAAAGTATCTCTGATTGAAAAATACTTTTAGAAAAACCGTTCGATGTGCGAATCTCTTCTTTTCGCTAGCACGTCGAATGTGTACTCATTCTCTAATACAAAAAGTATTTTGATTGAAAATTGATCTTTCTCATAAAACCTTCGTCGTATTGCAAAACTCTTTCTTCAAGCAATACGCGATTGTTTTTCAAATCATTTTTCATCAATCAGTGAATCTCAATTCGCTGGTTCACTCACTCCGTGTTGTCTTCTTTGAGACGTTCCGGTTTGAGAACAGCTAGAACAGCTGCGAAACCCTGTCAAGGAGATTCTTAGGAATCCTACCTGATCACAGGCAGTACTTGTACTGATCAACGGGGAACCGTGGGCCGTGTACCTCAATTCAACAAAAGTGATCAAAGACACTTTCGTGCGCTTTATTGCTAACTGTCGTATGCAGGTACACCCCGACGATTGCAGCTGATCAGAATTGAGGAGTCAATCCAAAGCCGCATGCTCACAGCATCCACACTTAATTGAAGAAATCATGACTGGTGCATATCTACAGAACCTGGCTCTGATATTTCTATACTATGCTTCTGCTACGCTGCTGCAAATATCATGAGTCAGTAAAGCTTCCGCTACTCTGATGGAAAGATGTCATGATTCAAAAGTGTGAGCATGTCGGTCCGAAAGTCACAACTTCACATGATGGCAACACAATAAAGGGTGATCCAGAGATTTGCTGTGGCTGATGATCTCAAAGAAAGCTCGAAGATCATCAAAGATGTGGATCAGTTAAAGGCCTCCACTTAAAGTACAATTCAATGCGGACTTTGAAGAATCACTGCTATTGCACAAAGATTGTTGAAATGAAGAATTGAAGTCTACGAGCTCAAGAACAAAGACAAGAATAGAATGCTAGGATTCGTAATGTAAAACATGGGGTGACCTCCCTTAGGGGGAGATTGTTAGGAATTAGAAAATTCCATAGTGAAGTGTCGGTCACCCCAAATATTATCTAGCATATGTTAGCTCGTAGACTTGTCGTTATTTACATTATTTATCAGTTTATTAGTTAGTTTGTAGCGTAGTATAGTTTAGTGCAACATCGTGGAGGAAGGACGGGTCTTTACCCACTGTATGCCTGATCCACAGGCCGATAGGAGGTCGTGTATTGTGTAAGTATAAATACCCCTTCCATCCATGGAAGGGGTGGTGCTTCTTCTCATTTTTAATCTAATCTTTCATTTGTGTAAACCTCTAGCAAGAACACTCTCTCTCTCTACTAACTCTCTAACTATGGAAAACATGTATTTTGATCATCCAAGACCACCCGAATCATTAACACAATAATATTTGGATCCTAACATTTACTTCTTCTATATTGACGAGCTCAGAAGGTAAATCGTCGACGATATCGATGTCTCCATAAGAATCATCATCGGAATCGGAGAACATCTCATCATGATCGTTTGAGAATACAAGAGAAGGCTCATCACAAATATCATCAACAACCTCGGACTCTTTTGGGATTGGGATAAGGACCTCAGCACTAGACGATTCCGTTTCCGGAATAGTACTAAGATGCTCATCCCCCATTATGAGAGAGTTAACGGGTTCAACAATTTCCGTAGAAATATGATCATCGACCTCTTCCAAAACGTCACTTCTCTCAACCGGCGTGAGAGAAGGGGAAGGGTCGGAAATGAAAGGCTCAGAAACGGGAGTGGGATTGCCACTCGGAGGCATATATTCGTCATCAGAATCAGAATCGTAACAATAATTGGAAGTTGGACGATATTGGATCACTTTCGCGGCCTCTTCAGCTAATAATTCACGATAGGTTTTCTGATTAGGATCTTTTTCTTGAGCAGGTTCATGAAGCAATTCTTTTATTTCCTTTAACTTTTGTAATATATCGAGACAACCTTGGTGAAATTCTTGATCATCAGACGGAGTTTGCGGTTGAATTTCTTGGTATTGTGGAAGTGGGTTATAAGCATAGTCGTAATTATCACAAGGAAGTTGCTCGTAAACAATAGGGTTCTGCATCTGACAATCGGAATTAACGTGTGGACCTCCACAATACTCACAACAATATGATTGTTGTGACGAATACGGGTAAGGTTCATAACCAAAGGTTGAGTTATTAAATTGAACTTGACATTGAAAACCTTGGTGAGGACCACCACAGTACTCACAAGAGTATGATTCCGGCTCATGGTACAGAGGTTGGTTAGGAAAATCGGTTGTTTCGTTATAAGGATTGTGGTGAAACTCGGTTCCTGATTTTCCATTGCTACAACCGGGACAATTCCCACCATATTCGGGTCCTCTGCACCATATACACAAGAACTGATAAATCGAAGAATTATCCGGATAAGAGTTAGCGATTTCCACCATTTCCGTGATAGGCTCGGGAGTCACTTCGGGCTCAGAAACATATTCCATTTCCCTCACCGGAGAAGGAGTAGGAATCGAGGGTTCTCCAATTATGTCATTATAAAGAGCACTCTTTTGTTCTAGCCGTGCATAAAGACGGGCGAGATCTGGATTTGGATTAATAAAATTATTGCATACATCACAAAATCCATTCCGACAATTATTTCCGCACCAATCACATATACATTTCAAACACCGAAATTGTTTCTCTTCCATATGGCTTTGGCAATGAAGGCAACGACGATAAGAACATATCTCGGGTTGTGGCGGATGGTCAGAAAAACTTTTAGAGTCATCGAGAGATTGTTTGTTGGCTAAGTCGCACCAATAGCAAGATTTTTTAGAACCAGGTTGTCCACATCGATCACATACACAATCTGGATTAAGACAACAATACTGATCTTCTTCCATACGGCCTTTGCAATGAAAACAATGACGATACTTGATTGTTTCCATGAGAATTAAACATATAGAGGGTAAAAGAAAAGAATTATCGGGTTAAGAGGATAAAAGAAGAATATTTTTGGGTTTTTAAAACAAATTCTGAAAAGGAAAATCTTTTTGGGTTTTTATATTTAAGAAAACACAATATTTTCGTAACCGTCACGTCAACCGGTGCTCGGTAGCTCTCAAAAGTACGCGCAGCGGAGCGGGAACGAAGAGTGGATCGTTCTTCAGTCTGCAATTTAATGTCAAGACTTTCCTTATACCCCGTGTATAGGTTGTATTTCTGAGGTGAGCCGACGTAACAATTGACGTTTCAGTTTCTTTTGTTGATTTTTTAGTTTTTATGGTTTTGTAAACACTCTAGGAAGAATGTTTTGGTATTTTTAGATTTTTTTGGGCTTTTGAAAAATATATATTTACAAAAACGACGGTTGCTTCACTCGGGGAAGGATCTTCAAATGCACGCGAATCGAGACGGAATACGAAAACTCGCTACAAGCCCTCCCCGGCAGCGGCGCCAAAAATTGATTCGCTCGGGAAACCAATAATAAGAAGTTTGTAGTATTTGGGTAACTCAAACGTGTTAGGTTTGAGCACCGAGATCGTTCCGAACGAGGGTTGAATGGAATTTCCAACTCACGTCGCGATTATCGGGATTTGAATAAGAGAAGGGGATAATATGATGTTTTCTAAACTACGGGACAAGGGAAGCATAAAATGGAAATTACACTACGGGAAATCCTAATTACGCAAATAAAACTAAAATGTAATAAATGAAATGCAAATAAAATGCAACTACGTTTAATCTAAATCCTAAATATGATATAAAATTACTTTTATACTAAAAATGATATTTGAAAACTATCTAAGAATTAAAACTAATTTTTAGGAATTTTCTTGAATTTATTAGAATTAAAAACTAATTTTTAACTTTAAAAACTAATTTAAAATACTAAAAATTATGAAAATTAAAGTGAAAATTATGAAACTATTTTTCAAAAATCTTAAATAACTAAAGAGAATTTTCAAAACTAATTTTGTATTTTTCTGATTATTTTTCTATTTTCTACGAATTTAAAACTATTTAAAACTAATTATATGGCTAAAAATTACAAAATAAGCTAGGAAAAATCTAGAAAAATTATTTTTTTGCTTTTTGTATTTATATTACTCTATGAAAATTGAAAATTTATTTTTTTGGAACTTTTTCTGATTTAATTGTAATAAAAGCTATTTAAAAAGTCTTAAAAACTAGATTTTAAATAAGAAAAATATCAAACACTAACTAAAAATTATGAAAAATTCTGGAAAAATCTAAAATGATATTATGATGCTAGGAAAATTAACAAAAACTAACTGTGAACAGAGGATAAGCTACTGATATGCAAAATGAGATTAAAAACTAATAAGCAAATAAGCTATAAGCTACTATGGTGGACCAAAAGCTACTAGAACATGTAATAAGCTAAATATAACTGAAATGAACCTAAAACAACTGAAATATACCTCTGAAGTACAAGCTACAAGTGATTAAATTAGACTCAAACTTAAGTGCCAAACAGCCTAACTGGCTAACTTCAAGCTTATGCACAGGCTTATCTAAAAAGCTAATGGGAAATCCAGAAGTTGAAATCAGTAAACAACCAGCCAGAGAATTCAAACACCAAATTATAGCCTTAAACTAACCCTAATGAACAAGTTATGTAAATTGCAACACACCTGTGCACACTCAGTGACTGCTGAAAGTGTGCACAGGGCAGTTTTGATCAAAAAGACAAGCTGCTAGAGAGCTTATAAAAATTTCTAAAAATTCCACTAAATTAGTACTTTGAAAGACAACCAGTTGAAGATTATAAATCCAAAATCTCAACTAATTTGATCCGAAAATGAACTCATGAAACATCAGCAAAGTTTTGCAAAAAACCATTTTAGCACCTTTTGACTTTTATGACAAATTTGCAAAGTTGACTAAATTGAGTATAGATCTATAAAAACCAAGTGATACTGGTGATTTATGATAAAGTGAGACCAAGTAAAGCTAACTTATATGATTCTAAACCTAAAATGCAAGCTCTATCAAATCTGCACTAACTGTTATGAACACAAGAGCGGTTTAAACTAAAATTTGACTATTTGAGTTCTAAGATACTAATAGATGAACTAAATGACTACAATAAATGCTACAGAACTCAACCACAAACAAACCTTCCAACTCAGTTAAGTAAACTGATCCAAACACTAGTTCTAAATACGGATTTGCAATTTAAAACTCTAACTCCAAGATCTGATCCACAGCTATGCTATAACTAAATCCAATATGCAATATCTCAGCTAAATGAAACAATTATCACACCTAAAACTTCTATGATCAATCTGATGCAAATTCAAGGCTAGTGCAGATAAGAACAACTTAAGACAGATAAAGATGAAAGCTCAAACAAGTTACTGAGATTAAGCCAAATTATACCACAATGAACACTAATAAAACTATTCTAACAAGTGGAACGGAATTAAGAGAAGAATTGGAACTCACAAATGGTCCAGCCACAATGGCTTGCCAAAAATCACATGTAACCACTATCCTAAATCTGATCTCAACCCAAATCAAACATAATTAACCCAATTCCAAGCTTATATCAGCAATCCAGAACTACATTAACAATGAAACTGCAACATTGACTTTTATTGACCAATGAAACATTTGAGAGTAAGGACTTTGTAGTGAGAGTTTTTTAAGCTAAAGTGAAATTATAACATCTTATAACAGCTGATGTAATCATAAAAACAAAATTTAAGATGAGAATTCAAGTAAAAATGATTATATTGATAATAAAAGATGAGTACAAAATGGAATTTAAAAACGGAATTTTAAACTAAAAGATTAAAAATACAAAGTTTACTCAGAAATTAAATCTACACTACTCCTACTCTACTTTCTCTCACTACACTATATATCTCTCTAAGCTGTGAATGAAGGGGTATATATACTTGAGCTTGAGGCTTTGAGAAGGATCTGGAAGCTATCAGGTGTGCTTTCTCTGAGCGTTTATGTCCCTTGGATCATCCTTATACATCATCAATCAATCTCATCCTTTGGATCATCACAGCCACGTTTGTTGCACCAATCAGAGGCCAGGGATTTGAGAGAATGACACACGGATTGGTGACATGGCACCCGTGTGTCAGTGGGTGTCAGAGTAAAGTACGAAAGTACCCTTAATTGCTGTTAATTTGGTTAATTTGACACATGGGGTAATTAGGGTTCATGTATCCTGGGTAAAAGGGGGTAAAAGGGAGCGGGTTGATTTTTATATATTTGTTTGGTTTTATTGACCGGGTTTAAGGGTGGGTTTGACTTGGGTAAACCGGGTAAACGGGTTGGTTTTGCTAGGTGGACCGGGTATGGGATTTTTGGACTTGGGCTATCAATGGGCTAAAGGTTTAGATGTCATTTGGATTTGGATGTAGCTTGTACCCATTTTACATATTAAGGACCAAACTTGTACAAACTGAAACTTCAGGGACAAAAGCTGTAATTTCTGAAATTGTAATCCAAGGGTTGACTTGCTAATCTTCAATAGACCAAGGGCCAAATTTGCAACTTTTGAATCTTCAAGGGTCTAAAATTGTAATTTTGAGAATTGATTGTCCAAACTTGCAAATTCCTTTCCTAGCCTCAGCTTTTGCACTCTTCTTTCTCTCGTGCTCGGTTTTCTTCGGTTTTGGCTTTCTTTTGTCTGTTTTGTCATATCCTTACCTGCACATACAAAAACTCAAGAAACACGCAAATATTTAGCATTAACGGCTCTTTCTTGGTAATTTTGGGTCTGATTTTGATAATGAAAAGATATGTGTTTTAGCACATATCAAGAAGGAAGGCTAAAAAGAATAGAAACCCTGGTTTTCGCGATCGTAAGGTCTGAATCTCCCTATAACCTGTTAATAGGAAGAACCGCAATGCAGAAGATGGGCATCGTTGTCTCCACTATACATTCCGCAGTCAAATTCCAAACACCATTTGGTATCGGAACGGTTTTCTCCAGCTACAACGTGAAGAAGCCTACGGAAGTAGGCAAAAGGTTCAAACAGATCTTGGAAGAGCCTCCGAAAGATGTTCTCAGTTGTACTGATGCCGAAGAACGTATTGTAGTAAACGATCTCTACCCTGACCAGACGGTGGTAACTAGGAAGCAGCTCCCTACCTCCTTTAAAGCTGAATTGGCAAAGGTACTACGGGCGAACGCAGATGTCTTCGCATGGACCTACTCTGACATGACGGGGGTCCCCAGAACTCTCACCATAGACGGAAAGCCCTTCGGCACTGAACACAAGCTTAATGAGTTCAAACATATTGAACCTATCAAGTAAAAGCGTCAAAGCCTGGCTCCTGAAAGAAATGTCGCAGCATGCAAAGAAGTGGATGAGCTCGTAGCAGCAGGCATACTCAGGGAGGTGAAGTATCAAACTTGGGTAGCTAATCTGGTGATGGTCAAGAAGCATGATGGAGGGTGGCGGATGTGTGTGGACTTCACAGATATCAACAAAGCCTGTCCGAAGGACTGCTATCCTCTGCCAGAAATCGATTGGAAAGTATAATCCTTGTCAAGATTTCGGCTGAAATGTTTTCTGGACGCTTACAAGGGTTACCATCAGATACAAATGGTGGAAGAGGACGAAGAAAAGAAAGCCTTTTTTACAGGAAAGGGCGTTTATTGTTATAAAAAGATGCCTTTTGGTTTGAAAAATACGGGTGCTACCTACCAACGTTTAGTGGACAAAGCCTTCCACAAGCAGATAGGTAGGAATATCGAAGTGTACGTAGACGATATGGTTATCAAGAGTAGAACGGAGGAGGATATGCTCTCCGACATCAAGGAAACCTTCGACCAGCTTCGCGCCATCAACATGAAGTTAAACCCCAAGAAATGTTCCTTCGGTGTGGAGGAAGGACAATTTTTGGGACATCTGATCACCAAGAAAGGTATTAAAGCCAATCCTTCGAAGGTTAAGGCCATCACGGACTTGCAGCCTCCTAAGTCCCTAAAGTAAGTGCAAAGTCTAAACGGAAAGCTAGCAGCCCTCAGCAGATTCTTATCGAAGGGTCCAGACAGATCTTTGCCGTTTTTCAAGACACTCAAAGGATGCACGGATAAAAAGACGTTTCAGTGGAGTACAGATGCAGAAGCTGCCTTCCAAAAGCTCAAGGAGTTCATGGCTATTCTACCTACACTTACTGCCCCAATCAAAGGCGAAGTGTTGTTTATGTATATCGCAGCCTCCTTCGAAAGCATCAGCGCTGTGTTATTAGCAGAAAGGGAGAAGAAGAAAATCCTTATCTACTTCGTTAGCAGGGTCCTACAGGGAGCTGAGCTAAATTATCCAGCGCTGGAGAAGCTAATCTTGGCTTTGGTCCATGCTGTGAGGCGCCTTCGAAGGTACTTCCAAGCTCACCCCATAACCGTACTCACTGACAAGCCTATTAAGTAGATACTTTCGAAGCCGGATAAGTCTGGAAGGATAGCTAAGTGGGCTATCGAGTTAGGAGAACACGAAATTGAATACAAAGGTAGAAACTCGGTCAAAGGGCAAATATTGGCAGACTTCTTAGCAGAAACACCCTCCGAACCAAAGCAGGACACAAAAGTTGCTGAAAAGAAACCTGATAAGGCGGCCAAAGGGTGGAAACTTTATACTGATGGAGCCTCCAGCTCTGACGGTTCTGGCGCAGGTCTAATGCTTGTTGACTCCAAAGGGAAGGAGTACACTTATGCACTCCGCTTTGAATTCGATGCTACTAACAATGAAGCAGAGTACGAAGCCTTGATAGCAGGCCTCCGACTGGATAAGGATATGGAGGTAGAAGACTTGGCTAATTTCGTTGACTCACAACTGGTGGCCAATTAGCTAAAAGGCTCCTACGAAGCAAGACAACCTGTGATCAAGCAATACCTGGATAAGGCCAAGGAAATGCTCGAAGGGTTTACATCCTACAACATAGAGCATGTTCGGAGAAATCAAAACAAGAAAGCATATGAACTTAGCAAACTGGCATCAATGGCATTTGCTCATTTAACCAAGGAGGTTCTGGTCGAAGTGTTGGCAGATAGGTCCATCGTCCGAAAAGAGGTGTCTGACGTAATACTGGAGGAAGACTCAAATTGGATGACTCCAATTAGAGAATATCTAATAAGTGGTATACTGCCGGAGGATCAGAAATTAACTCGAAAGGTCCGCATCAAAGCACCACAATACAGAATCATGGGGAACTATCTATACCGAAGATCCTTTTTGTCCCCATGGCTTCGTTGTGTAGGACCTAGGCAAGCCGCCAACATCATTCAAGAAGTGCACGAAGGATCCTGTGGGCTTCACGCAGGACCCCGCTCTGTTGTTTCAAAAATCATGAAGATCGGATATTACTGGCCTTCGATGCACAGGGACGCTGTCGAAATCATTCAGAAGTGTGAAGCCTGTCAAGTTCACTCAAGGGTTCCAAGGCTACCAAAACAAGATATGACCTCTGTGACGTCTGCATGGCCCTTCAGCCAATGGGGGATAGACATCGTAGGTCCTCTACCAATTGCTCCAGGAGGAGTAAAGTTCTTGGTCGAAGCCATCGACTACATCACGAAATGGGTGGAAGCGAAGCCTTTGGCATCCATCACAGGAAGGCACATGGAAAAGTTTGTATGGGAACACATTATCTGCCAGTTCGGAGTACCCCACATCATCATCTCAGATAATGGGAAGCAGTTCGCCGAAGGGGTATTTCCAGTGTTTTGCAGAGGCCTGAACATAAAACAATCTTTCCCTTCCGTCTACCATCCTCAAGGTAATGGACAAGTGGAAGTCACTAACAGGGACATCATCCAAGGCATAGAACGAAGGCTGGGATTCAGTCACCACGGTTGGGTAGATGAACTACCTCAAGTACTTTGGGCTCACAGAACGCACACAAAGTCAAGCCATGGGGAAACGCCTTTTAGCTTGACCTATGGCACGGAAGTTGTCATCCCTTCAGAAGTAAGTGTCGAAACAGAAAGGGTCATGAACTTCGAAGCAGCAGACAACGAAGAAAGACTCCGTAGCAACCTAGACCTACTCGAAGAACGAAGGGAAATAGCCTCAATCAGGGAGGCTATCCATAAGCAAAAGATTGAAAGGTACTACAACAGTCGGGTTCGGCCTTCGACCTTCAAGCCACGGGAATACGTCCCCCGACTCAACAGCGCAAGTAAAGCTGAGTACCAGGGTAAACTAGGACCTACATGGGAAGGGCCCTACGTTGTTAAGGAAGCATATGGCAACGGAGCCTACAAGCTGGAAACCTTGGATGGAGACGCTATTGATAGAACTTGGAATGGCACTACCCTTCGTAAGTTCTACGTATGAAACTTACAATGTCCAAGGACATTTTTTATTTTTCTTTCAATCAATGTATTTGCATTCTTCTCACTTGGGGAAAGAAGCATTAATGGTAGGCGTCTAGTATTCATTTCTTAAAATGATGTAATCCTCCCTACCCACTTAATGATATAACGCATTTCTCTCAAATCTCTTGTTTCGTTCAATACAACAAAGATTTGTCCACCAAGTCGCTTTATAAGTTTCAATGTCGAAGGGATGTACAAAGACTAACAACATGTCTTGCTCATATGCATAACATCCATCTCAACTTCACATTAACTTTCCTATATGGCCTTAAGGTATGTTAAGCCTTTCGTTGCCCAAAGGATTAAGATGGAGTGGGTCGCAACCCTCTGTCATCAGTCAAATTATACGATTGCTAATATTCTTGGTGAAGTAATTACGTACAATGAGGCTATGCATCTACCATACGCCTTAGGTTGTAAAAATTTTTACGCAAGTAAAATGAAAAGAGAAGAATCACACATGGCAAAATACAAGCCCTAGTGGCTTTGATGTAGATATTAATTCATGACTAGTTTAACTAGTCTAAACAGGCCGTAGCCTTAACGATCCAAACAAGAAAAACATTGTCTTAGGCCGAAGACTACATCACACACACCAAATGTTAATTGTTTCATCAGGCACAAAGCCTGGAAAGGAACACAGAAAAATTGTTTTAAAACAGGGTACATACCACCCTGGGGATCAAATTACAACCACATGGTTTCCTTCATCAAACTTTGGAATGAGTAGGATCAGCTGAACATGGGGATGGAGCCTTGGGTGACGGAGTCTTCTTCGAAGGAGATGGAGGCTGGACTTTCCTTGGCTTCTTAGCCAGCAGGTCCTCATCAGAGGCCGTTGGGTCCTTCGTCACTTCGACAAGAAAAGGGAACTCTAAAGCAGCTAAGTCATTACCTGCATCATCATACTCTTTCTCATGAGTTGCCCTGTAGTATGGAACTTTCTCCAGCTTCACTGGTTCCTCTGTCGCAGCTATCTCCTTCAAAGTGGTACACTTTCCATGAAATATGGCCGCATTCACCAGGTTCCCAATTGCAATCCCCAAATCATCACTATGGTAAAGTTCCATGGCAATGTAGGGGATGACCTTGGTTACCAAGTCCACCTTATCCTTCTTCAGCATCTTCAGACGAAGGTTTAACCCATCTACCTTTTCCCTGAGCTTGATCTCTTGGTCCAGCAGCTTAGCTCTCTCTCCTTCGAGGCCTCCACACTTGGACGAAAGAACAGATATCTGCTCTTTGTAGCCTACAACCTTTGAGCCTTCGAGAGTTAACCTGCTACATTCAGCTTCGCTTGCTGCCAGTTGACCTTTGAGCTTTTCAACATCAGCTCTGAGATCTTGCACCAAGGGGTTCTTGTCAAAATCCTCCAATGCATCTTTACATTTTTTCTCCAGGTCTGCATACTTCTGATCCCTATCCTTCTCCCTTGCAAGCATAACATCCATTTCTTCTCGAGCCTTGGTGACAGCACGGAACAGCTCCCTTGTCCTAGTATTGAGTTGGTTGTCTAGCATGCATTGTCGGACATAACTCTTGTCATGAAGGTCGCAGAGCCTTTCCATGGACATGTTGTCCATCACCCCCTTCCAGCTGGGTGGGATTACACGGTCCACAAGTAGATGAGAAGCTAAGGGAGAGGAAAGCTCCTTCGTATCAGGAAGTCCTGCAGCATATGTAAACTTGTTAATATATTATTACTGATATCTCATTTTTTGTAACATGCAAGAAACATTACCGTGGATATCATCTCCGCTGGGCCCTTCGATGGCTGGAAACACCACAGCTTTGCCCTGGGCACTCTTTTGCCGGGTAGTTCGAGAGGGAGGAGTAGGCAGGATTAGCTTCCTCTTCGAGGCGGATTTCACAGCTTTGGCACGGGTACCTTTCCTGCTTCGGACTCTCTCACCAATGCCGGAGGGTCCTACGATGGCCAACTGCCCTTCGGAGACTGGTTCATCAGATTCTGCGACATTCTCCACAAGCTGGTCTTCAACATCTATGGGTTCCTTTGAAGGAGGAGCAGAGGAAACAGGTTCGATGGGCTGGGCTTCCACATCATTATTATTTATCGACACTGATGGAGAACCCACACCATAGCTCGTCTCCTGAGGATTCTTCGGAATGAAGCTGACCTCCTTTGCACCACCAGCTACCACAAAGTTTCTGAATGACATTTCTGCATGAAGGAGCAAATAAGATAAATATCAGAAAGATAAGTTTTTATCTCTAATTTTAATCAAAAAAAATACATACTTTCGCCATCACAAATAATATCAGGTACCAAAGGAGATCCCTCCCATCTTTCAGCAAGGCCAGCCATGAAAAGAATCGGCTCAGGGAATGTTTGGCAATCAGCTGGATAACGAGCTAAACGCTGATACAAAGGATTCCTCCTCACAGTATAGGGCAAGGGATCGTTGAACCTTTTTTCATCATACTGAAACTCTGGGTTTAACAATGCAGGGAAAGTTGGTGGGATAATGGTGTTTTGGATGTAAAAGAATTTTCCTTTCCAGTTCCTGATGTTTGTAAACGGCCTATCTATGAGAATAGGCACATCCCTTTCACCCCTCTTGGCTAATGTCAACCAATCTCCTCCAGGATATAAATTCAGAAACCCTCTAAGCACAGTTAATGATGGTTCAAACCCATAAGCTTTACACATCACAATGTATGTCGTAAGCTTGGCTAGGCCAAAAGGGTTAAACCTAGATATGTGTACCTCATAGTACTGGAGGAGTTCTAAAATCAAAGGGTGCAAGGGTATCCTAAGGTTGGAGGTAGTGAATGCATGGGTGTATAAGCCTACATAGTTTTCTGGGGCATCAAAAATCCCTTGATTTCTACCAGGTAACATGATTTTATGATTTTTGGGAATTGGATAATCGGTGAGGAACGCTTTGAGCTCCTCCCTTGTCAAGGTGCAACCTTGTTGTTTGATTACAAATTTCTTATTTGTAGACATTGATCCTTCTAAAATCTACAATAAAGTATTTGAAAACAGATACGAAGGAATACTTTACCTTGTTTGATCGAAAGCTTGATCGGAAGAGGTTTTAGTAGGTGAAAACTTGGGCGTGAGATAAAATAATGTTAGGGTTTTACTGTTTTTAACTTTATATACCCTCACATATGTTAAATCTCAGCCCTATACGTGTCCTGACTTATCCCTTTACCACCGGATTTCAAACCCTTTTTTAAATTTTGAAATGACGTTTTATTTTACCGAGGGAAAAGGGGTAGTTAGGATAAGTGTAAGCATTAATTACGGTCAATGGTTGCTAGACTTTTCATCTTCGGTCGTTTTTTGTGACGAAGGGGAGGTTTCGTTTCTATTTCTGAGTAGTAAGCAATATTTCTTGTTCGTACATATCACTTTCGACTGGGGGGCTTGATGACGTACCCTCCGATCAGGTTGAAGGACCCCCCCGCCCCCCTTCGACCTCAGTCGAATTTGCATTACGAAGACCCAAGTCTTTCTTCATAAGTCATTGGTGGCGTAAAACCATTCATCATTGATATGGTTACCAGTTGGGAATTCGCCAGCCGAAAGCCTATGCCCTTCGGTGTCTTCTCTTGAAGGCGCCAAGATAAAGGAGAACCTTGACTTGGTCTTCCCCCACGTTCCCACTATTTCCTTAGCTTCCCCGCCAAGGCAGAGATAGTGGGGATGAAGCCCTAGCGGTTACCACAAATCAGGGGATGCCCCCCATTGTCACAATTCTCAATTTCCGGTCATTTCTCAAACTCAATATTCATCATATTAGTTCATGCATGGTTTTGCATTTCACGTTAAACGTATAACTTTTATTAAATAAACGTTATCGCGTAATTTATTTATTTTGAACAATTGATCCATTACTTCCGAAAATTATTTCAATATATTTTTATACTCATATTAAGTTTATAAAAATAATATTATGAGTTTACCCAGTGTTTTAAATTTATTTTGTATATAAATGGTTATATTTATATAATTACGACGATTTTATTAAATACTACACGATTATTATTATATCACTCAAATTTTGCAAGAAATGTATTTTTATAATTTTTATGACCTCAATGCATTTTATCTTGTTCCGTTAAAATTTATTTCTATTTAACGCTACCCTAAATGCTAAAATATGTATACAAGTTACTCACTAACCTTAATAAATATCACATTTACTTACATATTACTACTTAATAAAAAAAATATATCAAGCTAAGTACAAAGACCCCCTTGTCGACACAAGGGGGTGAGTCACAATGGATTCCCAAAATATCTCATACATAATATCCTAAACATATTACACATTCACTTACAACATTTTTGAAAGAAAAAAAAAAGACATCACTCTCTTTCTCTCATCACCAAAACCGGCAACCATAGGATCAAGAAGGAAGGAGACCAAAAATTTTTCAAGACAAGATTTTTAAACTCTAGTATCACTTGTTGTATAGGTTTTGCAATAAAAACCTCAAGTGATTAGGAAAAACCCATTGTCCTTAAACCTCATCATATTTCTTGTAAGCATTCATATTCATGTTTTTATTTCATATTCGTTATTATGGTCATATCATTTATTTGAGAAACATGCAAGTTATGTGATGTTTATACCACTTTTTAAGATTTTTAAGTGTTATAAATATAATCCATCCTATAATTACTCCTTGTTATATATTATTTTTGGAGATGTCTAGGAACCCATGACACCCTAAGAAGGTGTATGGTAGGATTAGAATATCTTCGGAGTTGTTTTGAATGGGTTAGAATAGGTTTGGCGCGAGAAAAACTCATTTCGACAAGTTCGGAAAAGGGTCTGTCCTTATTTTTAAAATCTGGAAAATCCGACAGTAGATAAAAAATTTTGGTCTAGATATTTAGAAAATATACTTTAAAACGAAACCGTGGCCGCTTGAACGGGTTAAAACGGAGTTATAACGAAGAAGATATGAATTTTTCAAGTTAGACGTCGAAAACTAATAATTTCTGGAAATTCAGCACATAAATGTCACTTTTTACGAGTCAAAAATGAGGTTTAAGCGTTATGAAATGTGTCGACTTATCGAAAATATATTAGTATACTTTGACACGAAGCTAAGGGTATAGAAAACGTAGAAAACGGACTTGTAACGAGTAAATTACACGCGATAAACAAAGTTGCCGTAACTTTATTCTATTAGCAACATTAATATATTTTCTATTAAACATATACTACGGCAACTAGGGGCCATGTTGAGGGTCGTTTTTAACATTGATAGGATACTCTTTATAAAAAGATGTCTTCTAGTAAAATCAAGTTCGCCAACCATATTTTCCAAAATATCCAACCGTTCGTCAAGCGGAGTTGTAATGAATAAAATATAGTCGCTCAAAGTTTACCGAAAACCACTCTTAAACACACAAGTACCATACTTAACCTATATTTTTCTCTAAGATCGAGACCTCTAGGATGAAAAATTAAATGCTAAAACTTTGAGATAATGATACAAGCTTCCCAAAACCGTTGAGTTTGTTTCCTAACGCTCGACGTGCGCCAATTTACGACTAGCTTTTAGAGGCCGTTTTAGTCACTTTCATGGAAATTTCAATGACATTATTTTACGACGAAAAGTTATAATTTCACAATTAATCACTAAATGATTATCGTCGGATATCATTTCAATGTAAATACATGTGAAGTAATTTAAAAATGGTCAAGACGTTAAAAGATTATATTTTCGACGAGAAGTATTGTTTTCAAAAATACATAAGTGGTATAAATATCATCCGAATTGCGTGCATAACATTACATCATGACTTATTGCATATCATATCATTCATAATAGGTCAGTTTCGAGATTCACGCTACATTTCGGTGTAACCACTTTTGTCATCGCATCTATTCATCAAGTGAGTAATCACATCCCCTTTTTACCGTTTTACTATATTTTGGGGCGTAATGCATGAACCATTCTTGAGCTAAATTGATCACTACTTTTATTAACTTGTTTGACTAGAACTTGTGAACTTGAATCAAATCCTTGAACTTAATTATGAAATTATGCCTTACTTGAACTTATTGAACCATACATGTTATGACCTTGACCTAAAGTCTCATATGTTCGGAGCATCACTATAAAGTCTCCTATGTTCGGAGCATCACTATAAAGACTCCTATGTTCGGAGTATATCTTTGGGAAGAGGCACCCAGTATATCTTTGGGAAGAGGCACCCAACATAACTTTGGGTAGTGGCACCCAGCATAATTTGGTTTCATCAGGAGCATCCCTGAATTATTATATACGTGGTACTATATTGTGAACTATTATGACCGCTTATACTTGATTACTTGATACGCTATATTTTGTGCAATGGGTTGTGAACACACAGGTTGCAAGTTTTGTATGGGCGAAACTTGGAACTGAGTGGATTTACAATGCCTTTGCTTTGTGGACTATTTCCGATGACCGAAACCTTTGAATATTTCTTACGAGTTTTCTTATTTTACGAAACGTGTATACTCACCAACTATTTTCATAGTTGACCCGTTTTTCTCTCATGCATTTCAGGTGATCATTAGAAAGCTTTTCTACCAGGTCTTGCATAATGAAGTTTTCACTTGTCAATACAAATCGTTATGTAATAGAACGCAATATTTTGGGAACTAAACTTTGTAATATATTTGCCGATGTCGGCTAAACTGGTGTTGTAATGGTGTACTCTTTCTTTTAAATCTTAACGTTGGTATGTTCTATTATCTTGTGCTTATGTTCCCTTCCGTTACACCTCGTGTTTCCGCCTCCGGCGAGGGTGTGACACCCATGATCTCCTAAACGTATGCTAACACTCTCCAAGCTATTTTCTTCACCTATAAATAGGTTGGACGAGTCATTTCAATGGGATGTTCACTCAACACAGTATTTCACATACTCCATATTACTTACAACATATATCACATACTTACTCTCACGCCGGAGGTGGTTCGCAGGGCCCAACCCCTGCGCAATCACTTAACGAAATGTCTACTATTTCTTATTGCAGATTGGCTACAAGTTTGGCGCAAGCATATCACCCCTCATACCCTTCGATCACCATCGAAGTCCTGGTCGTACGAATTATTGTACAATCAGTTAGTATAATGCTTATGAGAATGTAAGAGAAAGTATGTCAGAGATGAGTGAAGAAATGGTGAGAATTGGCTTGCTATTTATAGGCAAAGATACCGATGTTTACCCGGATCCGACAGATCTTTGCAAAAAAGGATCCGGCCAGTGTAATGCAAATGTTCCGGCCCACTGTTTAATTAAATTTGGATTTTGGATATCAAATCTCTTAAAATCTTGTGTGATCTTCCAAGACATGGAAAGATCATGATGTGACAATACATAGAAAGTCAACTAGATAATGATAAAATAATTTTGTATTTAGTTTTTAGTTTGTGTAATATGCTTGGAAATAGATGTGCAAGTAACTTTGTGTTACTTATATGTTCAAAAACAATAATGCATACTTTTGGTTTAGAACTAGTGTATTTTATTTTCTACTTAAAATGATTTTACGATTGTTATCATCAAAACATAGAAAGATCGTAAAATATAAATAAACGTTTTTACGGCTTATTTGTATTAACATAAACCATGAAGATGTAAAGTCACCAACATAAGTGTTCCGGACATGTAGTTCTCAATTACTTTTTATTCCCAAAGCCGCGTCTTGTTTTCATTAGATAAATCATGTTGGACTAAAACACAACTTACTTTTGATTAGTGCGACGAAATATGTAGATTAACCATGATGTATTAACGACGTCAGAGTTTGTAATCTCTTGTAGTTACCAAGGCTTGCTCTAAAACTTTCAAAAGGAACTTACGGTTTAACATCTGAGTTGGGTTGGGTTGGGTTAACACGAACACAGATTACTATAAACAAAGATAATGAAATTGTAAAACAAGGATAATGGAATCGTAAAAGTTCATCTATTAAATGCGTGCGTCATGTGTTTTAAAATCGTAGTGTATTCGTAATGTGATCGCATTGTATCACATTCATCATTTGTGCTTCGAAATGATATTCGAAGTTAAAAGGGTTAAATTTGGTAACTTATAGATATTTGTAGAAACTACAAACGTAACAACAATTCTAGCAGTAGAAAGTGATTTGCACACTCCCACAATTGATAGACACACTCAAATTATGAGTATTTTGACATTTATACCCTTACAGGATGAAATTAACTAAAAATGATAAGAATGTATAAATGACAAGACACTCATAATTTAAGTGTGCCAATCAGTTATAAGAGTGTGCAAATCCCTTCCTTACACTAGAACAAAAAGTTGAGTCTCAAAATAATTATAAGAGTGTGCAAATCCCTTCCTTGCAACACCACTAGTAATTGTTTGTACGATGTTTGTTGTCCTTTTTAATAATAACCACATGAACGCTCGTCAGTCTTTTCACAAACAGTTAACCAACTATCTTTGAATCTTCAACTTCCACCATTTATTTTCATCGGTTGTGAATTTGTGATTATTGATTAAGATTTATTTTAGGGTTTTATTGATCATAATATATATTTGGAATGGCATTATCAATGTATGATATTGATTTCGGATTCGATAAAGAGATCAAACGATAGTTATGAGTATCGTGCGGCTCAGTAACTGATACTTTTCCGGATCTAAATCTAATAGAAAAGCAAACAGATTTGATATTTCGTTATAAAATGTTGAGTTGACTATGTCTTTTTTAGGTTTTTTTGTCTTCGAAACTATATAAGAGGATATGTTACCGTTCATGATTATTGACGTGCCATTGTAAAATAGGGACCGATCAAACCTTCGTAGCAAATAGTGTAATTGATGTTGGAATGTTTTTTCGCGGTTCAGTTAACCTCAATATTCTAAGAAATCTCTTATAGAACCTGTTAGGCAATCTGTCAAAAAGTCGAATAGGAACATAAGCTCATTCGGTGATAAACCTCTGTTTTGGTTCAACTTTGTATGTAGGTTTATTTGTTTGTTTTTTTGGCAACCTCGCCGGAGCCAGGAAGTTAGGTTATAGGTTACATTTGCAAGAGTTGATAAAAAAAACAAAAAAAATCTTTAACTGACAAAAATGCACGCAGAAAAAATTATCCGAGCAAAAATGGCAACAAGAAACTATTAAAATCTAGCAAAATTAAGTTGAAACTGCATGTTATTAAGCAAAAACAATTCCATCTTAAATAAGTCAACAACCAACCTCAAATACCAATTTGGTGTTTAGTTTCTTTTACAGATTACACTACGATTGCAATTATGACAATCAAAATTTATAAACAAATTATTCAAAGTCACAAAGTTAACTTTAAACTCGTAGAACAAGTCAAATACATATTGATCGAAGATTGGTATATACTATATAATGTTAGAAAGCTTTTATGTTAGAAAATCAAAGTGGGTTGAGGCCTGAGGGCACCCTCAAACATGCATGGGCTGAGGGCAGCCTTAAAAAAAAGCCCAAAAAGTGAACAAAATTTACACTAAAATCAGTTGTCATGGGAGAAAACGTAGAAGGCACTCCCCCCCTATATAATGTGCCTCCGCCCCTGAACCCGTCCATCTAGGCCTCTACTCCATATGACACGATTAATATGAAGGATGTATCTATTATGGGATACCCGAATAATATAGGAATTAACATACGTGCTCAAAAAAAATGTTGGGTACAGCCTTATAGAGTTATAGGTCATGGATTTTGGTGTTCCATGAGAAGAAAGAACTTGTGGTTTTCTTTGATCGAGGGTGATCTTTGACACCGTACAAGTAAACCAGCTTAACTAGTTTTGTAATACTCGGGATAGTTTTGGTGCAGTAGGCCGTAGCATTAGTTGTGACGGGAAAAAAATGAAAATAAAAAGCTTGAGAAATGTTTTCAAAATATCAAATAATTGTCATGCATACAGAATCATAAAGTCAAGAACTTTAGAAATTTAACGTCCTGAACTTTACGATAAAGGTTTGTGTTGTTTACAGAATAACTAAACTTTTACATTTTTCATTAATATTAAAATAGTATTTACATAATGGTAGAAGCCAAACGAGCAACATTTTTTATGGAATAGATAGTGTGCTACCATTATCATAAGTACCAAAACTATTCCATTTACGACATGGCCCGATAACCTAAAACTGGGTTCTTAACGCATTTCATCGGTCGTGTGTTTTAGACTTGTATAGGTATAAAAGTTTGTTTTTTTTTTTTTTTTTTTTTTTTTTTTTTTTTTTTTTTTTTATAATACTAGCAAATATAGTTTTTTCGTTTAAAAGCTACAATCATTTTTATCAAACCATTTTTTATTTTTATTTTTTTGACATAGCAAGATCTGATATACTTCCAACCTGGCTAGAAAGAAAAACACAAGCCCACCAATGTAGTGGTATGTAAATTTTTGCTCTACAGATTTTACTTTTTTGAAAATATGTTATTCCTTGATAATTTAGATATATATTTTAACGGTACATCATTTTTCCTTGAATACTTTCGGTGCCTCTTTTTTGGCGACTCATAGGATTCTTTTCTCCCAAAATTTGCTCCCAAATTTCCAACTGAAATTCACTTTTACTTGCATACTTTTTACCTTTTCGCTTACCTTTTTTGACAATTTTTCCCTAGCTCTGATCTCTGCTGTATTACATTGTCATCAAACCTTATATGAATGATTAAAGTTATAATTTTATAACATTAACTGCAATACGACACAGTACGCAAACTTTACACTATCTTGATTCTTGAAGTTCTATGTTGAGGTTATGTTTGGTGTGAGATGATGTTGTGGTCGATCCGTCGATATGAGTCATTAACTGCAATATGACACAGTACGCAAACTTTACATGCACTATCTTGATTCTTGAACTTCTATGTTGAGGTTATTTTTGGTGTGACATGATGTTGTGGTCGATATGACATGAAGTTACGAGGTGAATGACATGATGTTATGACATTTGTAGAATAGATTAAAACAACGTTATTTAAGACCGTTACCAATAAAAGAAAATTTCGTTTCAGAAGAGCACCATACGTACATGCTTAATTAAGAAGTACCGAAAAAATTACTGTTCTAAAGAGACCATTTACATTGACATGGATAAAAAAACCTAATCATCTTCGAATACAGTACTTCTTTAACCTTGTAAATATAGTGTTAAAAGTAATATAGAATTTTATATTTGGTGATATATGCTTTTGAGTGAACTGGTAGCCATTTACCCAAATAGTCCTCCCTTCACATGATAAAACCCCACGCTAGTAACTTCTTGAAACATATTCGAGATGGGTTCCCAAAACTTTTTCTCTGTGGTGGCAAAAAATATTGATGTCCTTGTTGGGTAACTTCTAATAGCTTAGTCTCTTTTTAATGTTCAAGTAAATAGTTGTGTTTGTAACGATTGCATTTTGTTAGAAACTAATATCAACCATTGCCTCTGCAAAAAAAACATTTGAACAAAAAGGATATTGGTATTCAAGAAGTGAAAACCAATGTAGCGATTAGCATATCACGATATGTTAAGTTGGCGTTTACTACGACATTTTTTCTTCAAGTTCATATTTGACATTCTTAATTTCTTGTTTAATTCTAAACCTGTACATTGTGTTGTGTTTTGCAGGCCTGTGATTGCTCTTGTCTATCCTTTGTAAGTGTCGGCTTTTGCTAAATGTGTTTCAGTTTATGCAACACAAGATTAACCTTTTTAATCAAGTTTTTTATGGCTTATTTTGTTTAACCAGATATGCTTCAATCAAGGCCATAGAGACTAGGTCTCAAGCAGATGACCAACAGTGGCTCACTTATTGGGTTCTCTACTCATTAATCACTCTATTTGAGCTTACATTTTCAAAGCTTCTTGAATGGTAATCAATAGAAATGTTCTAAAAGATTTAAAATTAAATAACAAACCATGCTTCAATGCATAACAATTAATTTTTAAGTAATTTGACAAAATTGTCCATGCTTCAGGTTCCCAATATGGCCATATGCTAAGCTGTTTGCTACATGTTGGTTAGTACTGCCTTATTTCAATGGAGCTGCTTATGTTTATAAGCGTTTCATTAGACCATTTTACAGAAATCCGCAAATTCAAATTTGGTATCTACCGCGAAAGAAAAGTATTTTCAAGAAACCAGATGATGTTTTGACCGCTGCAGAGAAATATATCGCGGAAAATGGACCAGAAGAGTTTGAAAGGCTTATTAGCAGGGTGAGTTTACCTTCCCATTCCTCGTGTAGTAACGTACATGTCAATAAGGTTATGTCCTCGTGTTGTAACGTACATGTCAATAAGGTTATGTCTTTTAAAAGGGTATATTAATGTCACTGAATTTAATTTATAGGCTGATAGAGAAGCGAGATCACGGAGAGGAGGTTACACAATCTTTGACGATAATTATGGATACTGATCAGCAACTTGCAGTTTAGATCTAGTAAAATAAAACTCGTATCATCTGTCACAAAAGAGTGTATGCCGATTGCAAAAGGTCTTATTTGCAGGTGTATTTGCTATGAGATTTGAATGTTGCGAGGTTATTGCAAATGTTGTTTGCTTCTTACAAGACTGTTGGTCTTTTTGTCATTGTCTTTGTTGTTAGTTTAAGGTGTCACCATTAGGGGTGTCATATTTCCCGACCCGACCCGGACCCGACCCGGACCTGAACCCGACGAAGGATATTCGGGTCGGGTTACTCGGGTCCAAAATCCAATTCGGGTCAATCGGGTCAACCCGATTAACCTGAGTACGAACTAGGGTCGGGTATCGGGTTCAAAATATTTGAAAATTCGGGTTCGGGTCGACCCGACTAACCCGACTTAAATTTTTTTTTTTTTTTTTTTTTTTTTTTTTTTTTTTTTTATAACTTTTCCCAATCTTTATTTAATTGAAAGGCCCAAATTAGTGCATGAACATATATTGCTTCATATATTTGGTTTTATATTCATTTTCATTCTATATAATTGACCTCAGATTGAAAACAAAATGCATTACAAAAAGAAAATGTGTAAATCCAACTATAAAATGCATGTATTAGTGCATTGCTCTACTGGTATGAATATAATAACCTTTTAAAAACCAATAAACATTATATTCATAACGTTTGGTTACTAAATTTAAGAAATTAAATTCTAAAATTATATAAATGGACTTGACCCGAACCCGACTTGACCCGACCCGACTTGACCCGACCCGATTTGACCCAAACCCGACCAACCCGAGTTCAAATAGGGTCGGGTTCGGGTATATTATTTTTTGGCTTGACCCGGCTTCGACCCGACCCGACTGACCCGAACCCGACCGACCCGACCCGAATGACACCCCTAGTCACCATGACATTATGTATGAGAACAGCTTTATGGTCTTATGGATAACTTTTCTTTTATTGCCAGTGTAGCGATCTTTCCTGTAAAAACTGTTATTTAAAAACCAGTTAACCATTAACCTCTACGAGTACGCAGCGGATATTAAATCTAGTTAACGCAATTATGTTAAGCACGTAATTAATAAACACATAATTAATATACTATTAATTAATTAAAAGGGATAAAGAAAGGCTAACCTTGCTTGGCAATTGATCTCTAGTAACGGAACAAGAAACCTAACGAAACCTTAAGTATCTAAAATAGATACCTCGAAGAGTATCACACACAAACCCGATTAACGTATACGTTCGATTAACGCTAGTCGAGAATGTAACCAATAAAACTAAGTCAATAACTTGACACCTTGAATTCTACCACGTACAGAAAATAACCAAGAACCTTGCTTCTTCTGTCCGAGATACCCACAACAGCCAAAGAAGCTCTTATACACAATACCCGATATCGGATAGATTATATCCGATATATTTGCTTCTGTCCGAGATGTAAACCACGTCCAAAATCAAAACAGAAACTTTGTTACTGCTGTACTTGTCGACCAGGAAACAGGAATCAAAGCGCCACCAAATATTCCAAACACTTGAATCAAGACAAGATTGGAATTTATCAAAACCAAAACCCTTAGTCGATTAAAAAGTAAATCAACCAAGAATATAACAAGGGAAAATCTGGATCGTTTTAGGGATTGAGGGAGCAATGTTATTCGTGAGTTTGAGGAGAGGTTGTGTTTGTATATATACAAACCAAACCGACTCCCTATTGGAGTACAATAGCTTGTTCGACAAGTCTAACCCAAGCCAAAGCCCATGCTCTCTTCCCAGCTTGTTTTACCCGATCAGTTAAGCACCCAAGGCCCAAGGCTTTGCTGAATTCGTCCCATGTAAAAGTCCAAGACAGCCCATGGTTTGAATTCATGATCGGGTCAAATAACGGGTATGTATATTCAAGTATTAGTTTGCGTTCAACACGTATACTCGTGTTTATCGCGTGTGCCCACATCGGCTCATACTCGATTAGTTGTTTTGTCGTATTTTAAGACTCCCACAAACTAACAACTCCCACTTGGGAGTTGGTGTGTCGAATGGCACACAAAACTAACGACGGAAACGCCTAGCAAACGCTCTCACTCGCTTTTTAACTAAAAGTGTCTGAGAGAATAGTTTCGTAAAAGTTTCTCAGTAGCATGGCCATTCAATGTCTTGCTATAATCATCCTTTGTTACAGATACCGTTAAACCATGGATTATGGATCTAAAATCATTCCATATAGTTTAACCATTTAGAATCTCGTTATAGATTTTAATTCATATATACCAAATGTAATCAAGAATCATCTTGTATTACCCTTTGGGTCTGGCCAGACAGTTATCTGATTAAATCTGGAGAGGTGCCATGGTATCTTTCTGCACATATCAAGTGGAGTAACAAATCCTTTATTGACTACAAGTATTGTGGATGCTGCTTCACATCACTCCGAAATATAGCTTTTATAACTACCTTGTTCAGATAGCGTTTTGCGTATACTTACAAAAAATGATATCCACACATAACAGAACTTACTTGCATCTCAAGTCTAAGGACGAAGATAACAAACCATTTTCAATATTTTACTTATAACAAGGATCCAAAAGTAAATCTTTGAAAGTTGGGGAATCTAATATGCATCTCTAGTGAATACATATGAGTTTGGCGGGAACCAATCTGAATTCTCGTTAGAATCATAACCAACACTCACATTTGCCTTATCATAACAATATTCCCATATTGTTAACCGACAATAGACATATTTGGAATGATAAATCATTTCATGGATTAAACATGCAAATATGGAATAACAGATTATATGAATATAATAACAAATACCTCGTATCTTTATTAATCAGAAAATAATAACTGGCTTACAACTCTAAATTATCCAAATACTAATTAACACATAGTTTACATGAGACTACTAGCAGATACCAAACCTATTTCTCTAGTCAATTTAGAATGCTTAGGGAAATCCAAAGCTTTCGTAAATAGATCAACTAGATTGTCATCTGTGTGAACCTTTAATATCTTCACATCACCCATTTCAATGATCTCTCAAAGATAATGAACTTTAGCGCGATAATGTCTAGCACCTTTAGTGATTCCACTTTCATTAGCTATAGTAATGGCTCCAGTATTATCACAATACGTATTTATGGGTTCTTTAATTGTGGGAACAATGTTCAACCCATAAATGAATTTACGAATCCATACAGCCTCTTTTGATGCATCACAAGCAGCAATATACTCAGCTTCAGTAGATGAAGTAGCAAAAATACTTTGCTTTGTGCTTTTCCAATCAACAGCACCTCCATTAAGAACAAATACATATCCAGTCTGAGATTTTAAATCGTCAGCATCTGTCAGATATCCAGCATCAGTGTAGCAAGAAACCCTGAGCTCTTGTTCATCTTTCCCTCCATAAATCAGAAACATATCCTTTGTATTGCGTAAATACTTAAGAATATTTTTTACAGCAGTCCAGTGAAGTTCACCTGGATTCTGTTGAAATCGGCTTGTCACATTCTGTGCGAACGCAACATCAGGACGAGTACATCTCACAGCATACATAATAGAACCTATAGCCTAAGCATAAGGAATTCTTTTCATGCGCTCTTTCTGAGCAGGTGTTTCAGCACCTTGTGACTTACTCAATTTAGGCTTATCTTGCATTGGGATCGCGCCACGTTTGGAGTTCTCCATACAAAATCTCTTCAAGATTTTCTCAATGTAAGAACTTGGACTCAAACCAATCAATCGTCTAGATCTGTCTCGATAGATCTTGATTCCAAGAATATATGCAGCTTCTCCTAAATCTTTCATGGCGAAACATCTTCCAAGATAGGATTTTACATCTTGTAACATTGGAATATTGTTTCCCATAATCAATATGTCATCAACATATAGAATTAGGAAAGTGACATAACTCCCACTAGCTTTCTGATATACACATGGCTCATCTTGATATTGAGAAAATCCAAATTTCTTTATCTCATCATCAAAACGTTTATTCCATTGCCTCGATGCTTGCTTAAGTCCATAAATGGAACGCTTGAGCTTGCATACACGGTTAGAATATTTTGGATCAACAAAACCCTCAGGTTGCTCTATATAGACCTCTTCGTAAAGATGTCCATTGAGGAAGGCGGTTTTGACGTCCATTTGCCATATCTCAAAGTCATAATATGTAGCTATGGCTATGAGAATCCTTATAGCTCTAATGTCTGCTACAGGAGAAAAGGTTTCTTCATAATCAATCCTGTAGGTTTGAGTGAAGCCCTTTGCTACGAGACGAGCTTTAAATGTATATACCTTACCATCCATGTCAGTCTTCTTCTTGAAGAGCCACTTGCTGCCAACTGTCTTGCAGTTAGGAGGAAGCTCAACTAAGACCCAGACATCATTGTCTTTCATGGATTGCATTTCCACGTTCATTGCATCAAGCCATTTCTTGGATTTAGGATCCAGCAATGTAGCTTTATAGTTATTGGGTTCACCAAGATCCCCTAACTCATGTTCCTCAACGTCAATGTATAAACACATACGGTCAGGAGCACGGCGTGTCCTATTGGACTTTCGAATGGGAACAATATCACTTTGAGGTTCTTCAATTTCTTGATCATCCTCATCATGATGAATGCTAGTGTCTAAAGAAGGATTTGTATCTTCTTCTTGAATTAATTCAAGATCATCCATAATCCCACTTGCTTTAAGATTCATAAGATTACTCTCAAAGAACTCAGCATTTCGAGCAACAAAAACTTTGTTCTCATATGGAAGATAGAAAGAATATCCCATAGTTTCCTTAGGGTATCCTACGAAGATACACTTAATAGCTCTAGGTTCAAGTTTGTCAGGTTTGGTAAGTGTATTACGCTTAGCAAGTGCCTCACAACATCAGAATTTTAAATAAGACATCTTAGGGGCTTGCCCATGCCATACTTCGTATGGTGTCTTTTCAACCTTCTTAGTTGGAACCATATTGAGAATGCGTGCAGCAGACTCAAGGGCATAATCCCAAAAGGACTTTGGAAGAGTAGTTTGTTTCATCATAGAACGTGTTGGGTTTTAGGTTCCTCATAACATGAATTATTCCAAGTGTTGGAACCTCGGACAGAGTTAATGAAACCACGGACAGAAGAATGAATCCACTGCTGATGTGAAACCGCGGCTAGTAGTAATATAGAACCACTGCTAATGTATTGTAAGCACTGCTAATTTTGTATAGTCGGTTTAACATTTTGTATTAGATAAATATGGAAAAGATATTTATCTTGTAGGTTACGTATTGTATTATGTAAAGGACTCCTTAGCCTATAAAAGGAGGTCCTAGGTTAGATTAGATATACGTATGTTTTGATATATCTAAGGTCGATACACTTCAAGGTTGTAAAACCCTAATACTGGTTAGAGTATTCGTATTAATAATAATATTGAGGTGTTGAATGTTTATTGTTCTTCTTCTTAAGATTAAGTATTAAATTCCGCGTGATACTTAATAATTCTTTGTTAATTCAGTTTCTATAAAGGATCGTTTGCTCAACTGGGATCAACAAGTGGTATCAGAGCTTGTGATCTAGAAACTGAAACCAAGAAGAAGTTTAGTTAAGTTCTATTCGAGTAAGTTAAGATGTCTGACGAAACTCACATGGTTACTGCATCAAAGGTGCCCATGCTCAAGCAGGGTGAGTACCAAGTTTGGAGAATGCGAATGAGGCAATACATTCGTATGATTGATTATACCATCTGGGATGTCGTTGAGAAGGGTGATACTCTTCCTAAGAAGGGTGATGATGGTAAAGAGATAGCCATTGTTAGTGAGGTTGACAAGGCTAAAAGAAAGCTGGAGGTTAAAGCTCATAGTATTCTCTCCATGGGAATACCTAATGAGTATGCTTTGGACTTTGAACAATATGAGTCTGCTAAAGAGTTAATGGATGCTATTGAAACAAGGTTTGCTGGTAATGAAGCTACCAAGAAATCAAGGAAGAACATGCTCAAGCATCAGCTTGAAAACTTCACTGCACTTAGTGGAGAAAAACTTGATGGCACTTATAACAGACTTCAAAAACTCATCAGCCAACTGAAGTTAGTGGACTACAGAGTTGCTCAAGAAGATATCAATTTGAAGTTCATCAGAAGTTTATCACCTGACTGGGCTGTGCATACTGTTGTGTGGAGAAACAAAGATGATTTTGAAAAGATGACTTTGGACAATCTCTACAACAACCTGAATGTTTATGAGTCTGAGAAGAACATAGCTGGATCATCCTCATCACCACAAAACATTGCTTTTGTGTCTACAGGGCATAGGAATTCTCAAGATGTTTCCACTGCTGCTTATGAAGTAACCACGGCTATTGCTAACAATACCACTGTTGGTGATAATGTCAGTGATGGTGCAATTTGTGCTTTTCTGGCTGATTTAACTACCAGTGTTACTGTTTTGAATCAAGATTTAGATCAAATTGATCCTGATGATCTTGAAGAAATAAATCTTCAATGGCAAATGGCAATGTTAACACTGCAAGCTAGGAAGTTCTTGAGGAGGACTGGAAGACAAGTTAAGTATGATGGTCAAAGGAGAGCTGGATTTGACAAAAGCAAGATGGAGTGCTTTAACTGCAAGAAGAAGGGTCACTTTGCTAGGGAATGTCGAGCTCCCAATAGGATTGAAGGCATCAAGAAGACCACTGAAGAGCCTGCTTCTTCTTCAGCATTGGTTGCTCAAGATGGTATTGGTGATTATGACTGGAGTGATCAGATTGAAGAAGGTCCCAATGCAGCTTTTCTTGCTAGTGAAGCTTCTAAAGAGCATAACTTTGCTCTTATGGCCTATGCTTCATCTTCTGGTTCAGATTCTGAGGTATCTAATGATTCTAAAAATTCTACTTGTTCTTTTAAATCTTGTCAAGATAACTTAGAATCACAAAAGGCTATTATTGCGAGTTTGAGAAAAGAAGTAGATAGACTTTCACTTGTAACTTAGGTTATAAAGTTGGTCTTGAGAGTGTTGAAGAAAAACTTAATTTCTATATTAAATGTGAGTTTGAGTATTTGGATAAGATTAATATACTAGGTGGTGAAATTGATCTTAAGGACAGAGAAATTAAGATGCTTAAAAAGAAACTAGAAGAGGCAGAGAGTGTAAAACAAGAAGCCCTAGTAGAAAAAGATAAACATGTTGTTAGGGTTGCTAAAACACAATTTGGTTCTAATTTGGTTCATAAATCAATAGAGTGTCAATTAATGAAAAAGGGTTCTGGGATAGGTTACAAAAATATGCCACCACCCTCTCTTATGAAACATGCACCACCTACAAAAGAACTGTCCTTTAGTAGTGAATTCAGTTTTAACAAACCTGTAAAAGAGATTAGTAAGATTGAAACAACTAAGATAGGTTCTGATAATTCATCTGATGCTCCCACTATTGAAGATTAGGAATCAGATTCTGAGGAAGTTAGATCTGAATCAACACAGCCTGAGAAGATAGAAAGTATTAAGAAAGTTGATTCTGAACAAGCCAACCTTGTGCCTAGATTTGGAGCGCAAATTTCTATGAAAGTTGTTGAGTACAAGGAGATACCTAGGGAACAGATGAAAAGATACATACCTAGGGGTAATCAGAGAAACTTCAATGGAATAATTTCAAACAGATTAGGAGATGAGTTTCAATGTGTTAAGAAGGCTTGTTTTGCATGTGGTAGTTTTGAGCACTTACAGAGAAACTGTTATAAAAACCAACCACAAGTTTGGAATCATTGGAGGAGGGTAAATCATCAAAACTCTTCAAAGAAAACAATCCTTCATCCTAACAATAAAATGATTCCTAGGGCAGTGTTAATGAGGAATGGTAAAACAAAATCAATAATCACTGCTGCACCCAAATGGGTTCCAACCACTGCTAAGCAAAATGTAAACACGGCTAAGCAAAATCTTTCCACTGCTAAGCAAAATATCACCACTGATACAAAAGAAGTTTTAAAAATTCCAAAGGTGATAACTGACACAGTGGTTGGAAACCATTTTTATGCTATTAAGGCCTCATGTAGCTGGCAATGGAAGCCTAAGACCAAGGTTTTACATCATGTCAGATGTGCATCAATGGACCTAAAGAAATTTGATTATGTTTATGCACAGGGCAGACCCAAGTCAGTATTGGCTTGGGTCCATAAAAGGAACTAATTTGTTTAATTCATGTGCAGGGAAATCTACAAGATGAGCTAAAAGACAAAGGAATTTTTGATAGTGGTTGCTCTGGGCACATGACTTGGGATGGGAGCAACCTGGAGGATTTTGAAGCTTTTGATGGAGGATATGTGGCATTTGGCAATGATCCAAAGGGAGGAAAGATACTTGGCAGAGGCACAATCAGAACAGGTACACAAAAGGATTCTGATGCAGAAACAACTTCTAAGGAAGCTGATTCTCCAAGGGAGTTCTATTTGGTTGATAAGTGGAAAGTTGGTTCTGTCTCACCCATCATTGATAAACAAGGTCCCACTGATGATGATGCCTTGAATTCTGAAAGCAAAGTTGATCATCATCAAGATAAGGATGAGTTGTTGAAAGATAACTCAGTGTTGGTAGAATAAATTGAAAGAAAGAAAAGGCATTCTGAAAGCACTGCTAAGCCAAACGAAAGCACAGCTAGGTATAATGAAAGCACTGCTAAGCCAACTTCTACCACTGCCAGTACAAGTGAAACCCCGGCTGCAAGTACTGATGATAGTACTTTCTTTGGACCAACTGCAAAACCATTATTTGGTGAAGAGGAGTATCCACATGATCCTAACATGCCTGCTTTGGAAGAGATTGATACTCGTACTGATGATGAAGACATGGATGATTTCTTCAATGCTGATTTTACTAATTTGGAAACTATCATTCATGAAAGTCCAATCACTATCACAAGGATTCACAAGATTCATCCCAAGGAACAAATACTTGGAAATTTGAATACTCCAGTTCAAACAAGAAGCAAGGTTAAGAACACTAAAACCTTTCTTGAGCAAGGTTTCTTTGCAAGATCACTTCACAAAATAAATAGTCATAAAGATCTGTAAAATTGCCTGTTTGCTTGTTTTCCGTCTCAAAAGGAGCCCAAGAGAGTGGAATTATTGAGAAATTAGGGTTTTGAAGTAAATTGGGGGTAATTGGTATGTGTTTATTGTGCCTTGGGATTATTTTATAGGCGAGGTCAATAGTTAAGATGGAATCAGTAAGTAAATAAGGGGAAGGTATAAGTGGTTGAGGAGTTAATGAAGTTGTTTGACTTTGGGAAAGGAAGTAATGACAGAAGTTGACCATATTGACTTAGAATTTAGCACACTTGGCTATCCACTGCTAAGTATATGGATCCACTTTTTGTTTTCTCTAACCACTGCTAACCTTAACCATCTTTTCAGTGTTTGGTTTATGTTTGTGATATGCAGGTATGAAGGATTGTTGTATACTTTGGAGCTTTTGCTGATTTGTTAAAAAAAAAAAAATCTTTTGTAATCCTTCATATTTTTGTGTGATATCACTATTTTTGACAAAGATTTGCTTGCTGTATCTCTTGGTCAACTGGTTGGAGTGTAATTTTGTTTCCACTGCTACTGTCTTTCAATCCACTGATAGAGGTTTTCAAACCACTGCTAGCATGTTGCTGATTTTTGGATACTTGGGCCGTTTGGTAACTTTGGAGAAAACACATTTATATCCCCAAATCACTAATAAATCATTTACTTGATCTTCAAATCACTTCTAATTGGCGCTTTACATAAACCCAAATCACTTCCATCTGTTCAATTCACAAATCCCACACATCATCAATCATCATGCCAAACCAATACTCCAACACCCATAACCTAGTTGCTAATTTGATCAAAAACAATCGATCCGAAGGTTTTAATCAAATGATTGATTTCCTTATTCACAGTCCTATTCACTTTGCATTAACTATAGTACCAACCATCCTTAAAGCCTATATACATCAATTCTGGGGTAATGCTAAGCTTGAGGAGGTCAATGGGGTGGAAGTTTTTAGTACTGTGGTGGATGAGAATGTGATTTTAGTTGATGAGGAGATTATTCGAGGGGTTTTGAAGTTAGATGATGCTGATGGTATAGTTAACCTTTCTGATGCTGAGATTTTTGAAGGTTTAGCAAGGCTAGGATATACTCACAAGGGCGACAAGGTAAAATTTTTTAAGGGAATGTTTTCACAACAATGGAAGTTTTTGATACATACCTTGTTGATGTGTATAAGTAATAAGACCACTGGATTTGATGACTTTCCCTCCAAAATTGCTACTGCTGTTATATATTTATCTGAGAGGAGGAAATTTAATTGGTCTAGGATGATTTATGAAGGGTTTGTGCAGAATATTAGGAAGAAGGGTAAATATTACTTATATCCTAGGTTCGTGCAACTGATTTTGGAAAGTCAAATAGAAGAACCTGTTGAGCATTCTAGGGAGTATGAAGTGCATTATAGGCTTCCTAAGGTCTTTGCACATATGAGGAATCAAAATCCTAATTTTCAAATAAGAGATGTTCCTTTATTCCCACATATGCTTACTTTGCCTGCTATTCCTGAGTTTGATGAAGGTCTTGAGTCCCAACCCATAGAACCTGCACCCACTTCTATTACACCTCAACCCACTGATAGTACACTTGAACCCACTGTTAGTGAATCTCAACCCACTGCTAGTCAACCTCAAACCACTGTTAAACCAATTTTATGGACTAGGAGAAGGAAGGGCACCAAGCTACCTCAGGCTGGTGTTAGTGGTGTTATTCATGAGGCTGTCACAAGTTATGGAGGTGAAATGATTGGAAGGGCTTCCACTACTGATTCATGCTTAGATGATGGTCAGGATAGTGGAAACATCATTAAGACCCAACCTTTGGCAACTCCTAATGTGGAGAGTTCCTTGGAACTTAACACAGGTGGAGGAATCCCTAGCCAACTAGCTCACTTAGGTTGCATAGATGATCAGGCAAGGTCTGGTGCTATGTTTACTTTATCCAAGGATTCACCTCTCAGAGCAGTTAACACAGCTCGACGTGATGAGGATAGTTTGGAACATGAAAATGAATTGACGGATCCTAAACTGGTCCATGATGACTTTTCCAATGAACCACCTCTCGGACCAGTTAACACAGGTCGAAGTGGGGAGGATATTCTTGAACACTTAAATGAATTGACGGCTAAATGTACCAAAATAGAGGATACAATCTCAAGTCTTCAAGAGTTGGCTGTGTTTCAGGGTAAAGAAATTAGGAGGCTGAAGCACAGGATGTTTGTTTTAGAGAAAGTGAGGAGACCTGGGGTTGCTGTTTTGAGGTGTTGAATGTTTATTGTTCTTCTTCTTAAGATTAAGTATTAAATTCCGCGTGATACTTAATAATTCTTTGTTAAGTCAGTTTCTATAAAGGATCGTTTGCTCAACTGGGATCAACAGAACGCACCATGTCAAGCAGGGTTTGATTTCTCCTCTCAGATACACAATTGTGTTGTGGAGTATAAGGAGGAGTTCGATGGGCAATAATCCCATGCTCCTTCAGATGATCCAAAAACTCTTGACTCATATATTCACCTCTACGATCAGAACATAGTGATTTTATGGTCTTCCCGACTTGATTTTCTACTTCCTTTTGAAACACTTTGAATGTTTCAAACACTTCATGTTTATGTTTCAGCAAGTAAACATAACCATACCGACTATAGTTGTCAGTGAAAGTCACGAAGTAATTTGCTCCTTGTCTTGAAGTGATTCTAAATGGGCCACATACATCTGAGTGTATAAGTCCAAGTAGATCTTTAGCCCTTTCCACTTGATGTGAATAAGGTTTTCTAGCCATCTTACCAGACATACAAGCAACACACTTTTCAAAAGACTTAATGTCAGATGAGTTGAGAATTCCATCGTGTTGCAACTTCTCCATGCGTTTCTTGATAATGTGTCTAAGACGACCATGCCACAAGAGAGCTGAGTCCAAGTTAGTCTTGGCTCTTTTATTGCTTACAGCAAACATAGAACTTTCATTTGTATTCGAATAAGACATTTCAATTTCAAAAACACCATCACGAGTAATAGCAGTAAAATAAACAACGCTATTCTTAGAAACTGAAATATAATTATTCGATTCAAAATAGTTAATAAAACCATCGTCATACAAACGAGAAACTGAAATAATCCCCCTAGTAATAGAGGGAGCATAATGACAATCTTTTAAAACAATAACTAATCCACTAGGGAGTGATAAATGATAACTTCCAATAGCTTCAACTTCTTCCCGTTGACCATTGCCCACGTACAGACTTAAAGCTCCTGGTTTTAGCTTCCTAGTGCCCTTTAGACCCTGAGTATTATTACAGATGTGAGTACCACAGCTAGTGTCATATACTAAGGATGATTTAGGGAAAGAGTAGAGTTCTATAGTAAAAATACCTGAAGAACTAGCTGCAAGAGACTGTTTCTTCTTTTTCATTAACTCGGTGAGATATTGGGGACAATTCCTTCTCCAATGTCCTGTCTCACCACACTGGTGACATGTAGCGTCCTTTGCTGGATTATCCTTCTTGGGTGGTGGAGGAATCTTGGGTTTGGATTTAGAAGTAGAAGCATTGTATGGCTTATACTCAGGAGCATAACCAAACTTGTTGTTTCCATTCCTACGATTCCCCTAAGCAGCCTTAAACGATTTATTCTTCTTTTGGTTTTTCTAGACCTTACCACCACGCACATAATGGAGTGCAGGTGCATCATCTTTCTTTGGCAACGTCTGCTCATGTTGCTTAAGCATAGCATGCAGTTCATTTATAGTCTTCCCCATGATGTGCTTATTAAAGTTCTGCACAAACGTAATGTACTCTTTAGAGAGACCGATTAGGATCAAACTAACTCCATAGTGCAGAGTAACTGGGTGACCAAGACGTTGCAAACTGTCAATGTAGCTCTTCATCTTGAGAACATATGAGCTAACCGATTGACCCTCTTCCTGCTTGCAAGTGTGGAATTCACGTGCAGTTTGTAGAAGCTCTTGTTCTGCTTGTTGGGAGAACATAGATTTCAAATCCTGAAGCATGTCATAAGCACCAAGATGAGTTAGATTTCGTTGGATCTCTAACTCCATGGTAATGAGCATGAAGGCAGCTATGTCCTTTAAACCTTTGACCCAAGTAGTATGAGCTGCGAGAGCCTCAGGTAGGACGGGGTGGCCAGGAGTAGCAACAGGTGCTGCAGGTATGGGATGCTCTAGATAAGCTTCCTTATCTTCAGCTGATAGTATAATGCGAAGCTGGCGATACCAATCAATGAAGTTAGGTCCAGTGAGTTTTTGTTTCTCAAAGAAACTCCTGAGTACCGAACTGTTTCCGATTGAAGTAGTCATCTACAATTGAAAAGTTCAAATAATTAGTATTTTTGATAATTACAATCTTAAAAGAATTAACTACCCAATTAATTACTAATAAGACTAAGATTCATCTTGCAACCCCATTTAATTACCATAGGTCTGACCAGTGTATAAAAAAATAGGACAAGAGGTAAGCGACGAGTGTTAATTGCATAATGCAACTCTTAGATTTTATGAGACTGTTTAAGGCATTAGTATCAAGTAATAATGTCAAAAGCATGTTTAGTTCTCATCTTATGCCTCGGGTTCGAGGTCTGACCAAGTTAACTCGAGATAAGTCAACCAAGTATAAACGTGTAAAAATAACCAGAGGTCTGACCAGTGAGAAATAATTACCATGGGTTGGAAAGGCCCTTAGGTCTGACCAGAGAAGTCAATCCAAGTGCACGTGTTCATAGTCGGGTGGCATAGACTTAAAATTAACAAATATGTATGCACACATAAATGTGGTAAAAGTCGTTTACAAAGAAGCATGCAAAACAACTTTGTAACACTAATTTTAAAAACTTTTTGGTAATGACACTGTAGTGATCATCATGGTTTATGGTAGCTCCAATCGAACGCACAGGGAGGCAGAGGACCAGGTAAGCGCTAAAGCATAACCTTAGACATCCTTTCGGCGTGACTGTGCGCACCTCTTTAAGCCCCCTTTTGAGTTTGTTCTAGTGGGTGAGTCGTACATTCCAAGTGTCCATAGCGTCTAGTTTTTCAATTCTTGAAAACGTGTTTCATATATTAGGTCACTCTATTTTACAAAAATAATTTTCCATGAATCAAATAGCAGGTCACAATGAGCATGGTATTTAGGCGTGTAAATAAAGACCAATATTAATGTTATGGTTACGTTATGTTTTATTCCATATTGCATACAATTAGGTGTCAAAGCAAGTAATAATGCACATATAGAAATCACAAACATACAAGCATAAACATCAACATAAATAACCACATATTGTTCCAAGTCCTCTTGCGAGTCTTCCCCAAACGGAGAAACATAAGACCGTCACTAGGATGTAATACCTAGATCGCCCCATACATCACTTAGAAAGGCAATTGAGTGGGTCTTGTGGCCGGAAAAACACATAAAAAGCATGGCAATCTAATTAACAAGTAATTACGCAATTTTATGTATTTATAAACCAATATGTAATTCTAATTATCACAATAATTCTAATTAACAATTAATAAATACAAATTAACTTTTAATTCTAGTTAGCAAGTAATTTTTAATTAACATGTAATTCTTAATTAACAATTTAATTTTAATTAACAAAGTAATTATAATTAACATGTAAATTAAATTCTAATTAACAAGTAATTACAATTAACAAATTAATTATAATTATCAATATAATTTTAATTTATGTGTGACTAGTTATTATTTATTAAAAATTGACAAGTATTGCATGTAATTGTCAAAATTAAAATAAAACAAAATAACTAAACTAGGTTTCATGCAGCCTTTTAAAACATGTTTATTAATATCAGAAACGTGTAACCCGTAATCGCAAAAACGATTTGACTCGTGATGCCACTGTTGGGATTTAAGAACCAGTTAACCATTAACCTCTACGAGTACGTAGCGGATATTGGATCTAGTTAACGCAATTATGTTAAGCACGTAATTAATAAACACATAATTAATACACTATTAATTAATTAAAATGGATAAAGAAAGGCTAACCTTGCTTCGCAATTGATCTCTAGTAATGGAACAAGAAACCTAACGAAACCTTAAGTATCTATAATAGATACCTCGAAGAGTATCACACACAAACCCGATTAACGTATGCGTTCGATTAACGCTAGTCGAGAACGTAACCAATAAAACTAAGTTAATAACTTGACACCTTGAATTCTACCACGTACAGAAAATAACCAAGAACCTTGCTTCTTCTGTCCGAGATACCCACAACAGCCAAAGAAGCTGTTATACACAATACCCGATATCAGATAGATTATATCCGATATATTTGCTTCTGTCCGAGATGTAAACCACGTCCAAAATCAAAACAGAAACTTTGTTGCTGCTGTACTTGTCGACAAGGAAACAGGAATCGAAGCACCACCAAATATTCCAAACACTTGAATCAAGACAAGATTGGAATTTATCAAAACCAAAACCCTTAGTCGATTAAAAAGTAAATCGACCAAGAATATAACAAGGGAAAATCTGGATCGTTTTAGGGATTGAGGGAGCAATGTTATTCGTGAGTTTGAGGAGAGGTTGTGTTTGTATATATACAAACCAAACTGACTCCCTATTGGAGTTCAATAGCTTGTTCGACAAGTCTAACCCAAGCCAAAGCCCATGCTCCCTTCCCAGCTTGTTTTACCCGATCAGTTAAGCACCCAAGGCCTAAGGCTTTTGATGGATCTAGACACACACCTTGTGTCAATGATATTTTGTATGATATTATTAAGCACGCGGAATTTACTTAGTAATACTTAGAAGATGGATTGTATGATGTATTGTATGTAAACACAGATTAAACACAAAACTTAAGCTCCAATATTATTGATAAATAATACGAGTGATCTTGATTATCACTAGGGTTACACCTTGAAGCCTTTGTGAGTAATACGTAGGTAATTAGACAAGTACCTAAGACAATGACCTAGGACCCTTTTTATACAATAAGGAGTCCTTTACAAGATAAGTATAAAGCTAACATTATAGAATATACACAAGATCTATTCTATACTTATCTAAACATGTTTTCCTATAGCAGTGGTAATAATGTACCAGCAGTGGTAATACATTTCCACTGCTAGTGTTAATCCGAGCAGTGTAAACCACAACTATACGTGGTAACGGATTATTCCCAACAATCCTCCCCTAAACTTATGATTTCTCTGCAAATCAATAAGTTTTTTCAATATGCATTATCTTCAAGGATTTGGGGAATTCAACCAAACACTTCACTTCTTCCTTAACTTCTGTATGGCTCTGGAACATTGATCTTGTTGCGTTTTAGGTTCCTTGGATCAAGAATTACTCTAAGTACTGGAACTACGGACAGGTTGGATATAACCACGGACAAAAGGATGTAACCATGGATGAAGACAAACCGCGGCTAGTAGAAGAGTATAACCACTGATAATGATATGTAACCACTGCTAGTATTGTAATAGTCGGTTTAGTTTATTGTATTAGATAAATATGGAAAAGATATTTATCTTGTAGGTTACGTATTGTATAATGTATAGGACTCCTTAGCCTATAAAAGGAGATCCTAGGTTAGGTTAGATATATGTATGTTTTATATCTAAGGTCGATACACTTCAAGGTTGCAAAACCCTAATACTGTAAGAGTATTCGTATTATCAATAATATTGAGGTGTTGAATGTTTATTGTTCTTCTTCTTAAGATTAAGTGTTAAATTCCGCGTAATACTTAATAAGATTTTGTTCTAAGTCAGTTTCTATATTAGATCGTTTGCTCAACTGGGATCAACAAGTGGTATCAGAGCTGGTGATCTAGAAACTGTAACCAAGAAGAAGTCTGTTAAGCTTTTGTTCTAAGTCAGTTTCTATATTAGATCGTTTGCTCAGCTGGGATCAACAAGTGGTATCAGTATTAGAAACTGGGTACCTTTGAAGCAGTCACCATGTGGGTTTCGTCAGACATCTTAACTTACTTGAATAAAGCAAAAAGGAAAATGGAGATCAAAGCTCACAGTATTCTCTCTATGGGAATACCTAATGAGTTTGCCTTGGACTTTGATCAATATGAGTTTGCTAAAGATTTATTGGATGCTCTTGAATTAAGGTTTGCTGGTAATGAAGCTACTAAGAAGTCAAGGATGAATATACTCAAGCATCAATTTGAAACCTTCACTGCACTTAGTGGAGAAAAGATTGATGGCACATACAATAGACTTCAAAAACTTATCAGCCAACTGAAGTCAGTGAATTACAAGTTTCTTCAAGAAGATATTAATTTGAAGTTCATTAGAAGTTTATCATCTGAATGGGCAATTCATACAATTGTGTGGAGAAATAAGGAGGATTTTCCTACGATGACTCTAGACAATCTCTTCAACAACTTGAAGGTTTATGAGTCTGAGAATAACTTTACTCACTCATCTTCTGCTAATCAAAACATTGCTTTTGTATCTACTAATCACAAAAGCCCACAAGATGTATCCACTGTTGCCTATGGTGTAACCACGGCTATTGCAAACAATACCACTGTTAGTGATAATGTCAGTGATGGTGCAATATGTGCTTTTCTGGCTGATTTAACTACCAGTGTTACTGTGCTGAATCAAGATCTGGATCAAATTGATCCTGATGATCTTGAAGAGATTAATCTTCAATGGCAAATGGCAATGTTGACTCTCCAAGCAAGAAAGTTTCTGAGGAGGACTGGAAGACAGGTTAAGTATGATGGTCAAAGGAGAGCTGGATTCGACAAAAGCAAGATGGAGTGCTTTAACTGCAAGAAGAAAGGTCACTTTGCTAGGGAATGTCGAGCTCCTAAAAGAATTGAAGGCATTAAGAAGACAGCAGAAGAGCCTGCTGCTTCTTCAGCTTTGGTTGCTCAGGATGGGATTGGTGATTATGATTGGAGTGATCAGATTGAAGAAGGTCCAAATGCAGCTTTTCTTGCTAGTGAAGCTTCAAAAGAGCATAACTTTGCTCTAATGGCCTATGCTTCATCTTCTGGTTCAGATTCTGAGGTATCTAATGATTCTAAAACATCTTCTTGTTCTTTTAAATCATGTTATGATAACTTAGAATCTCATAAATCTATCACTGAGAGTATGAGAAAAGAAGTAGAAAGATTGACTCTAGATAACTTAGGTTAAAGAGTTGGTCTAGAGGGTGTGGAAGAGAAGCTAAAATTCTATATTAAATGTGAGTTTGAGTATGTAGAAAAGATCAATATACTAGGTGGTGAAATTGATCTTAAGGATAGAGAGATTAAAATGCTTAAAGATAAACTAGCAGAGGCAGAGAGTGTAAAACAAGAAGCCCTAGATGAAAAAGAAAAACATGTTGTTAGGGTTGCCAAAACACAATATGCGTCTGATCTAGTAAATAAGCCAATAGGTCAAAAACTGTTCAAAGATGGTACTGGTCTTGGATACAATAATATGCCACCACCCTCTTTGATGAAACATGCACTACCTGCTAAAGAACTGTCATTTAGTAGTGAATTCAGTTTTAACAAACCTGTAGAAGAGATAAATAAGACTGAAACACCTAAGATAAGTTCTGATAAGTTATCTGATGCTCCCATAATAGAAGATTGGGAATCAGACTCTGAGGAAGATAGAACTGAATCAACTAAGTCTGAAGAGATAGAGAAAGTTAAGAAAGTTGATTCTCAGCAAGTCAACCTTGTACCTAGATTTGGAGCTAAAGTTACCAAGAAAGTAGTAGAGTACAGGAAAATACCTAGGGAACAGATGAAACAATATAAACCTAGGGGTAATCAAAGAAGCTTAAATGGTCTAATTTCTAACAGATTAGGTGATGAGTTTCAATGTGTTAAAAAGGCTTGTTTTGTATGTGGTAGTTTTGAACACTTACAGAGAAATTGTAATAAAAAGAGACCACAAGTATGGAATCATTGGAGGAGGGTAAATCATCAAAACTTTTCAAAGAATACAAACCCTCATCCAAACAAAAACATGATTCCAAGAGCAGTGCTGATGAGGAATGGGAATACAAAATCTATAGTCACTGCTGCACCTAAATGGGTTCCAACCACTGCTAAGCAAAATGTAAAAACGGCTAAGCAGAATCAAACCATTGTTAAGCAAAATATCACCACTAATTCAAAAGAAGTTTTAAAAATTCCAAAGGTGATAACTGACACAGTGGTTGGAAATCATTTTTATGCTGTTAAGGCCTCAGCAAGTTGGCAATGGAAGCCTAAGACCAAGGTTTTACCACATGTCAACTGTGCATCAATGGACCTAAAGAAATTTGAATATTTTGATGCACAGGGCAGACCCAGGTCAGTATTGGCTTGGGTCCACAAAAGGAACTAACTTATTTAATTTCATGTGCAGGGCAATCTACAAGATGAGCTAAAAGATAAAGGAGTTTTTGATAGTGGTTGCTCTGGGCACATGACTTGGGATGGAAGCAACCTGGAAGATTTTGAAGCTTTTGATGGATGATATGTGGCATTTGGCAATGATCAAAAGGGAGGAAAAATACTTGGCAGAGGCACAATCAGAACAGGGAATTTAGACTTTGAAAAAGTCTATTTGGTACAGGGACTTAAGTACAATTTATTCAGTGTTTCTCAAATGTGTGATAAGAAAAACTGGGTACTTTTTGGGGAATCTGAGTGTGTGGTGTTGTTTCCTGAGTTTAAGATGCCTGATGAGAAGTTTATACAACTTAGGGTACCTAGGAAGGAAAATATATATTGTTTTGATCTTAAAGATGTTCTTCCTAATAGGTCCTTATGTTTGTTTGCTAAAGCATCTGTAGATGAGTCTAAATTATGGCATAGAAGGCTAGGTCATCTCAATTACAAAACAATCAATAAACTGGTAAAAGGCAACTTAGTGAGAGGGTTACCTTCTAAGGTTTTTGAGTGTAAGGAACTGTGTGTGGCTTGTCAAAAAGGTAAACAACATAGACCTTCTTGTAAGACCAAAACTGTAAACACCATCACACAACCACTGTTTATGCTTCATATGGACTTATTTGGACCTACCTTTGTTAGAAGTTTGAACCATAAGCAGTACTGCCTAGTTATCACTGATGATTATAGTAGATTTTCTTGGGTATACTTTTTGGCTGCTAAGAGTGAAACTAGTGAGATTCTCAAGAGTTTCATTACTAAGATAGAAAATCTAGTAAATCATAAGGTCAAAGTAATCAGATGTGATAATGTAACTGAGTTTAAGAATGATGTGATGAATCAGTTCTGTGTAGCTAAAGGTATTGAAAGACAGTTTAGTGTTGCTAGAACACCACAACAGAATGGTGTAGCTGAAAGGAAAAATAGAACACTAATTGAGGCTGCTAGGACCATGTTGTCAGAGTCTAAGTTACCAACTACCTTTTGGGCTGAAGCTGTAGGAATTGCATGTTATGTGCAAAACAGAAGTAAGGTAGTGAAGCCTCATAACAAGACCCCCTATGAGCTGTTACATGATAGGAAGCCAATGATTGCATTCCTAAAACCTTTTGGGTGTCCTGTTACCATCTTGAATACCATAGACTACCTAAGCAAGTTTCAAGAAAAAGCAGATGATGGATACTTTTTAGGCTATTCTACTAATAGCAAAGCCTTTAGAGTATACAATAGGAGGACTAGACTTGTTGAAGAGAACCTACATGTTCAATTCAGTGAAAAGACTCCTAGTGTTGAGACCAAAGGACCAGACTGGCTGTTTAACATTGATATGCTAACCAAATCTATGAATTATGAGCCTATCATTGCAGGAACTTCCACTAATGTTAATGCAGGTACACAAAAGGATTCTGAGGCAGATACATCTTTAAAGGAAGCTGATTCTCCAAAGGAGTTCTATTTGGTTGAAAAGTGGAAAGCTGGTTCTGTTCCTTCCATCATTCACAAGCAAGGTCCCACTGATGATGATGTACTAAATACTGGAGGCAATGTTGATCATCATCAAGATAAGGATGAGTTGTTGAAAGATAACTCAGTGTCAGTAGAAGAAATTGAAAAGAAGAAAAAGCAGTCTGCAAGTACTGCTAAGCCTACTGAAAGCACTGATAGGCCAACTGTAACCGCTGACAAACCATCTTCTACCACTGATAGTCCAAGTGAAACCCCGGATAAAAGTACTGGTGATATTACTTTCTTTGGACCAACTGGAAAGCCACTATTTGGTGATGAGGAGTATCCACATGATCCTAATATACCTGGTTTGATTGAAATTGATACTCCTACTGATGATGAAGACATGGATGATTTCTTCAATGCTGATTTGTCTAATTTGGAAACTGTCATTCATGAAAGTCCAATCACCACTACAAGGATTCACAAGATTCATCCCAAGGAACAAATACTTGGAAACTTGAATACTCCAGTTCAAACAAGAAGTAGGGTTAATAACACTGAACCCTTTCCTGAACATGGGTTCTTTGCAGAATCACTTCACAAAAGAAACAGTCATAAAGATCTGCAAAATTGCTCGTTTGCTTGTTTTCTGTCTCAAAAAGAGCCCAAGAGAGTGGAAGAAGCTTTATCAGAAGAAGGTTGGGTAGAATCAATGCAAGAGGAGCTTTTACAGTTCAAGCTTCAAGAGGTTTGGACATTGGTTGATCTTCCTAATGGTAAAAGGGCAATTGGGACTAAATGGGTGTTCAGAAACAAGAGGGATGAAAGAGGAATTGTTCTAAGAAACAAATCAAGGTTGGTTGCTCAAGGATACACACAAACTGAAGGTTTGGATTATGATGAAGTGTTTGCTCCAGTTGCAAGAATAGAGGCTATTAGATTGTTTTTGGCTTATGCTTCATTCAAGAATTTTGTTGTGTATCAGATGGATGTTAAAAGTGCATTTTTGTATGGCACAATTGATGAAGAGGTTTATGATTGTCAACCTCCTGGTTTTGAAGATCCTGATCATCCTGACAAGCTTTATAGGGTGAGAAAGGCTATGTATGGGTTGCATCAAGCTCCTAGGGCATGGTATGAGTGCCTGTCTACTTATTTGATGGACAATGGGTTTAAAAGAGGACTGATTGATAAAACTTTGTTCATTAGAAAGCACAAGGATGATATTTTGTTGGTTCAGGTTTATGTAGATGACATCATCTTTTGCTCTACAAATAAGGAGCTATGCAGAGATTTTGAGAAACTTATGCATGATAAGTTTCAGATGAGTTCTATGGGAGAACTCACTTTCTTTTTGGGGCTACAGGTTCAACAAAGGACTGATGGTATCTTCATTAGTCAAGACAAGTATGTAGCAGATGTGTTAAAGAAGTTTGGGTTTCAAGATGTAAAGAGTGCAAGTACACCTATGGAGACTCAGAAACCTCTGCTACCAGATGATGGAAGTCCCAAAGTTGATTTGAAGTTGTATAGATCCATGATTGGATATTTGATGTATCTTACTGCATCTAGGCCAGATATTATGTTCTCAGTATGTGTGTGTGCAAGATTTCAAGTCACACCAAATACCTCACACATGAATGCTGTTAAGAGGATCTTTAGATATTTGAAAGGTCATCCTAAATTGGGCCTTTGGTACTCTAAGGATTCCACTTTTGATTTGGTGGCCTACACAGATAGTGACTATGCTGGAGCTAGTTTGGATAGGAAGTCTACTACTGGAGGATGTCAGTTTTTGGGAAGCAGATTAATTTCTTGGCAGTGTAAAAAGCAAACTATTGTGGCAAATTCTACAACTGAAGCTGAATATGTGGCTGCTGCTAGTTGCTGTGGTCAATTTCTTTGGATTCAGAATCAATTGCTGGATTTTGGGTACAATTTTATGCATACCAAGATTTACATTGATAATAACAGTACAATTTGCATTATTAAAAATCCTGTTTTACATTCTAGAACTAAACATATTGAGATAAGGCATCACTTTATTAGAGATTGTAATGAGAAAAGGTTGATTCAAATGGTAAAAATCCATACTGATTTCAATGTGGCTGATCTTCTCACTAAAGCTTTTGATGTGGGGAGGTTTCAGTACCTTGTTGTTAGTATTGGAATGATTAATCTCTAAATTCTCAAATTGTTTGTACCAGTTTGTATAAGTATTGGACTGTTATTATGTAATCTTAGTATTGCTATTTTTGTTTCTAACCACTGATAGTTTTATTCAATCCACTGCTGGTTGTTCTGTGTTTCTACTAACCATTTTGCAGATAAAAGAAAAGTCATTATAGAAGCTAAAGAAGTACTGAAGTTAAATTGTTCATTCATTCATCAAAACAGTTTACAGCTTACAGCTTACAATGAAACTTCAAGTACAAATTAAAAGACTACTTCTATACATGATTTCCTAATACTATCCTCAACTGTTGGATATGCATGATTGCTGGATATGCATTTGTGATATGCATGACCAGTATGATGAAGCAGCTAAGGATCAAAATGGGAAGGATGGATTGATGCAAACGAAGATGATGAAGATGAATATAGTAGATGAAGCACAAAGGACATAGTCATATTATACTTGCATCTACTGGTTTCACCAAAAAGCATCATTCTATTTTCTTTTTTCCCTTCCCCCTTACGATGTGTGATGAAGCACCACAACTTGGTGCAGGAAGACCAAGAACCACCTCTCTGTCTTTTGGGAGTGGTGGATTTCTTGTTCGTGGTCTTGGTTGAGGTTGGGATGATGAAGGTTGGGAGTTTGAAGTTATCTTCTTTGAGGAGCCATCAGAGTCCTCAGATGCATCACTTGGATTCACCACACTATCATCTTCGGATGATGGAAGAAATGGGGATTTTAATGGTCTTGGTTCTTGTGGAGGAAAGTAGAACTTCCATGGGTTACCATCTTCACTTGATGATGAAGATGATGATGAGGATGAGGAGGATGTTAGATTAACTACTTCTGGTTTATTCTAACTAGGGTTCCACATTGTGATTGCAGTTGATTGGAGACTTTGGAGCAATTAGGGTTTTGATATTGATTGGTGTGTGCGTTATGTAAGATTTGGGTTCTTTTTATAAGTGGAGTTTAGGGTTATGGAAGTAAATAAGGGGCAGGTTAAATGTGGTTGAAAAGTTAATGTGTTTCTTGGGAGTTGGACTGATATTAGTTCTAGAAGTTGACCATATTGACTTACCTGTTCAAACCACGGATAGGTCTTTTGAAACCACTTCTGGCTCTTTCTAACCACTGACAGCATTAACCTACTTCTCTGTGTTGGTTTTGTGATTTTGTCTTGCAGGTATGAAGGATTTCTGTGCATAAGGAGCTGGTGTGTTAGCTGCTTGTGTTAGTTAAAAAAAATGTGTAATCCTTCATATTTTTGTGAGCTCTTACTTATTGAGACATAGATTTACTTGTTATATCTCTTGGTCATTTGGAAGCTGTGATTCACTGTATCTGCTGATGGTATGTTACAACCGCGGATAGCAGTTCTGGAACCGCGGATAACATGGTGATTAGTTTTGGATATTACAGGGGTCGTTTGTTAACATTGGCAAACCTATATCACTCTCCCCAAATCACGGACGGATCATTTATTTGTTTCTTAAACCACTTCCAATTGGCGCTCAACCTTAACCCTAATCATTTTCTTTGCATAATTCACAAAACCCACTTCATACTGATCATTAATCACAATGGCTGAAAAGTATTCCACTTCACATAACCTTGTTGCTATCCTCACCAAGAATGCTCGATCTGAAGGGTTTCATCAAATGATTGATTTTCTAGTTCACAGTCCCATTCACTATGCTTTAACAGTTAAACCCACCATTCTTAAAGCCTACATAAATCAATTCTGGAGGAATGCTACACTTGAAGAGGTTGATGGCGTGGAGGTGTTTAGTTCTGTAGTGGATGAGCATGCTATTTCTGTTACTGAGGAAATCATTCGGGAAGTTTTGAAGTTTGATGATGCTGATGGTGTTGATAATCTTTCAGATGTTGAGATTGTTGCTGGTTTAGAGAGATTAGGATATACACATAGGGGTGAAAAGGTACAATTCTTTAAGAGTTTGTTTTCACAACAATGGAAGTTTTTGATTCACACCTTGTTGATGTGTATGAGTAACAAGACCACAGGTTTTAATGACTTTCCTTCAAAAATTGCTACTGCTATTATTTGTTTATCTGATGGAAGGAGGTTTAATTGGTCTAGGATGATTTATGAGGGGTTAGTACAATACATTAGGAAGAAGGGTAAATACTATTTGTATCCTAGGTTTGTTCAACTAATTGTGGAACATCAAATAGAGGAACCTGTTGAACATACTAGGGAGTATGAAGTACATCATATGCTTCCTAAGGTTTTTGCTCATATGAGGAATCAGCCACAGAATGTACACATTCGAGATGTTCCTTTATTTCCTCATATGCTTACTTTGCCTGTTGATCCTGAGTTTGATGAAGGTCTTGTGTCTCAACCTATTGTCACTGTATCCACTGCTAGTACATCTCAAACCACTGATAGTCATACCCAAACCACTGTTACACCTATAGTATGGACTAGGAAACAGAAGCGCACTAAGCTACCTCAGGCTAGTGTTAGTGGTGTTGTTAATGAGGCTGTCACATGGAGTGGAGGTGACATGATTGGAAGGGCTTCCACTACTGATTCATGCTTAGATGCTGGTCAGGATAGTGGAAACATAAATAAGACCCAACCATTGGCAACTCCTAATGTGGAGAGTTCCTTGGAACTTAACACAGGTGGAGGAATCCCTAGCCAACTGGCTGCTACAGGGTGCATAGATGATCAGGCTAGGTCTGGTGCTATGTCTACTATATCCAAGGATTCACCTCTCGGAGCAGTTAACACAACTCGAAGTGATGAGGATAGATTGGAACATGACATTGAATTGACGGATAATGAGTTTGTACATGATGACTTTTCCAATGAACCACCTCTCGGACCAGTTAACACAGGTCGAAGTGGGGAGGATATTCTTGAACGTTTAAATGAATTGACGGCTAAGTGTGCTAAAATGGAGAATACAATTTCAGGTCTACAGAAGTTGACTGTGTTTCAAGGAAAGGATATTAGGAGATTGAAGCATAGAGTGTTGGTTTTGGAAAAAGTAAGGAGACCTGGGGTTGCTGTTTTGAAAGCTATGAGAAGAAAGAAAAAGATGGTGGACTCCTCTCCGGCTCTGCATGTGGAAGATGTATCCAAACAGGGGAGGAGTGAAGGCATGAATTCAGGGGAGGCTGGTGATATATCTGTTGCTGTACCTATGGATGAAGATGTTGATAGTGGAGATAATGAATTTTTGGTATCTGATAAAGATGGGAATGAGGCAGTTCTTGAAATTTTGAAGAATGTTGCAGAAGATGTAGTGAAGGACACAAACACTGATGGTATGTCTGAAACCATGGTTAGTACTCTTGTAACCTGTTAGGAATTAGAAATTCCCGGTATTAAAGAGTCGGTCACCTCAAGTATATGTAATCGTTAGAAAGCTCGTAGTCATAGTTCATTTAAGTTTAGTAGTATTTAGTTAAGTAACACCGTGGAGGACGGACGGGTCTTTACCCACTGTATTCCTGATCCACAGCCCAAAGTGTGGCGATTTATGTAAGACTATAAATACTCTCTACCTCCCAAGGTAGAGAGTTGGAGCTCATAATAATATCTTTCACTTTCTCTCACTAAGTTCCCTAAACCTCTAACTTTCTCTCTCTAGAATTCCATCTATATGCTACTTTGTGTTATGGTTTGATGTGTATGTGAAAAGTTATATCTTACAATTGGTATCAGAGACAGGTTAGATCATATCTTGCACATCTTTGGATTTATAGTGGTTTTTAGGTGGTTTTTGAGTTTGAAAAAGTTTAGTGGTTTTTGCATCATTTGGTTGATTTCTTGTGTTAAAGTTTGAATTTTGTTGGTACTTTTATGTTTAGAATCATCAAAAGTGTTTAGGTTTTCATTTGGTAAGCTTGAATCATCTTGGTTGGGTTGTTTTTGGATTGAAAAGTGATGTTTATATGGTTTTTCAAGCTAGCGACTTAGTTCACGGAATATTTTCTTGGTAGCGACTTACTTCACATTTTTGTAGCGACTTACAGTGTTGGAGCTAGCGAGTTAGATCTAGCGAGTTAAAGTACAAGTAGTGGACTCTCCACTACGGGTAGCGACTTGTGGTAGCGACTTGGTCAGTAGCGAGTTGCTCTTTAGCGACTTGTGTCTCTAGCGACTTGTGTAGCGAATTGCTGCCAAAATTTGGTTAGCGACTTGGTCTGTAGCGAGTTACTACTTAGCGACTTGTTTTTCTGTTAGCGACTTGGAATTCTAGCGACTTGGCTGTCTAGCGAATTAATTGGTAGCGACTTAGTGCATTTGTTACTAGCGACTTAGTGCATTTGTTTCTAGCGACTTAGTGCATTATCATCTAGCGACTTGAGTGATTGTTTACGGTTTTCTCTTGATTTAGTAAAATCCCGTGAAAGAATCTATTTCCCGGTTTAATCATAGAGTTATAAAATCCCGTATAATCTGTTAACATGTCTACCAACGTCCCTACTGTCATCTCCACTGTTGCCGAGGATGTACAAGCAGCTGGATCAGATACTCGTCCACCCATGCTTGACAGAACTGACTACGACTCTTGGGCTCAACGAATCAGATTGTATTGCCTTGGAAAGGAAAATGGTGTCAACATTCTCAAATCCATTGATGAAGGACCATATCGAGTTGAGACAACTAGAGACATACTTGATACTAATGATGATGGTACTCCTATTTACGGAATGGACAGACCTAAAATGTATGATGAGCTTGATGATAAGGAGAAAAAGAGATTCGATGCAGATATCAGGGCTTCTAACATTGTTCTTCAAGGTCTTCCTAAAGACATCTACAAGCTGATCAATCACAACACCGATGCAAAGGCAGTATGGGATAATGTCAAGATGCTTCTCTCAGGATCAGAATTAACTATGGAAGACAGAGAATCCCAACTCTATGACGAATTTGAGCATTTCAAGATGAAACCAGATGAGAATGTCTATGAGTACTATGTGAGATTTCATAAGTTAGTTAATGACATGAGGAACATCAGAATGACTATGCCTAACATTCAGTTGAATTCAAAATTTGTGAACAACATGAATCCCGAATGGCACAAGTTTGTTACCGCTGTGAAGCTTACTAAAGGATTGAAGAACACAAACTATGAGAAACTCTATGCCTTCCTCCTTCAGAATGAGAGACATGCTATGTTTGAAAAATTGATTCTCAATCAGTTCAAAACTAACCCGGGAGAGACAAGCTCGTCTAATGATTCAACTGCCTTCTACTCAAACATCGGAATCACAACCAAAGCTTCACAAGTCATACCCTTGGGTAATGGTAATCACAAACTCATTCCTGATCCCATGTACAAACAAGCTGATGCTGATGCACACGTGGGAAGCTTCATTAATCAACTAGCTCTTCTGATTAGCCAAAACATGAATTCTCTCCTACAAACCAACAACAACCTCAGAACAGCATCTAACCCACACAATCAAGCTACTGTTAAAGATGGAAGGATCGTGGTGCAACCAGTTCAGGAAAGACAGTATGATCAGGGAAGGGGTGGTGCTGGTAGAGGTTATGTGGGCAATCAGAATCGAGGAAGGAATGGTAACCAAGGTCAAGCTAAGCCGATCAAATGCTATAAATGTGGTGGTGAGGGACACATTGCAAGGAACTGCACATCTCCAAAGCGTCCACAGAATGCTGATTACTTCAGAGATAAGATGTTGCTGGCACAAGCTCAGGACAATGGTGCTGCGTTGGATGAAGAGGAATTGCTGTTTCTTGCTGAGGGTAATGCCAAGACCTATGATGCTGATGTGGATGAGCAGCCTATTCAGGAGATAGGTCACAATCATCAGAACGCCTTTCAAGTCGCTGACTGTGATGCATACGACTCTGATGTAGATGATGGACCTACTGCACACACAATCTTTATGGCTAGCATCTCTCCAATGGTCTCTCCCAAGATCTCTTCTTCACCACAAGCTGGCCCATCCAAGGACAAACTCATCTCAGAGGTATTAAAACTATACGATGATGCTGATGTGCAACAGATGCATGACAAAGTACAATCAACTGAAACTATTGAATCAAATGTTGAAAATATGGGTAATAACAATATTGTCCCATACGATCAATACGTGAAACAAAGTGAAAGTGAAGTTGTACCAAGTGATGCATCTTCTGCAGTCAACAATGACTATGTCTTTGATGAATACACTGCATGTGCTCCTGATGATTCCATAATTTCTGAACTAAATGCCTATAAGGAACGTGTTGCTATTTACGAACAACGTGCAAAATTTGAGTTGACCACTCGTGAGCAGGAAATGGATGACCAAGTGCGTACAGTAATTAGAAAAAGTAATTTTAGAGAAGAAGTATTGAAACAAGAATTAAATTCCTTGCAAGAAAAACTTTCTAAAACTGCTAAGCAAAAACAAGAACTTCAAGAAAATGTGAAAATGCTTAAGCAAGAATTTAATGCAAAGGAATCAAAGCTCTTAAGAGATTTTTCTAATCTGAAAACTTTGAAAAACAAACTTGAAAACAAGTTGTACATGCAAGGAAACACCATTCAGACTGCTCACATGATCACTAAGCATAGAGTTCTAAGCGATAAGCATAGCATTCCCATTATAGATAAACCCAACCCTGAGTATGGAAAGATAGCAAAAACAGCTCAAAGTGTTATCTATGATGGCAATGAGATCCTTAAACCTAGACAAAAACCTAGTTGCATTGAGTGCACTGAGGATGACAAGAAATTAGATGAAGTCACTAGGGAGAAGATGAATAAGAAACTAAATGATCCTAAATGCAAAGAGAAGAAAGTAATTATCACTCCCCATGACTACAAGAAGGAAAACTGGATTTCCTTGAACAAGTTTAAGACTCAGACATTGTTGACTCCCGAACAAGTCTTCTGGAAAATGGATTTAGATAAGCAGAAAGCTGAAAATATTGTAGAAACAAACCCTCCCCTTCGGAAAATGCCTAGAGCGACTGTGTATCCTCCTAATACACCAATGCATCTTGTACCTAGAACAATTGCCACTAAAAGCAAGACATTAATTAGCCAATACGTTATATTTCAACTATTTGTTGATTTTGAGAAAACTTGCAAGAAAAGGATCACACCCACTGGTATAACTGAAGGAGAAAGGGGTTTTGAACAAATGAAAGAATGTTATTTAACTGAGGTCATGCCTTTCTTTAAACTTCTAAAAGATCACTTTGAGAGTCTTAAAAAGGGGATAGAAACGGATATTAAGGGAATGGAAAAGGAATTTGATGCAATAATAGTTGAAATTAGTGACTATGAGCGTGCACTAAGATATAATGAGATTGAGAGGAAGAACCTGCATACATTGAATGAGAATCTTATTACTGAATGTGTTGCTCAAGATGTGTTTTTCACTGCTTCAAATTGCTCTATTAATGCTTCCAAATTTCATGAACTATCTGTGGCCCTGAAAGTCTCCCATGATCGTGTCATTGAGCTTGAACAAACTAATTCTAAACTAAACGAGAAAATTAAACTGGATGATCACGACAATTTCGTTAAACATTTTTCTAAACTAGAAGTTGAACATTTTAATTTACAACTAAAATATCAACATCTTAAAGAAAATGTCAAAACTTCAAATGCCAAGACATCTTCAGATGCTCCAGAGTTTGATGCAGTTTTTCAAATTAACAAACGTGATGAACAGATCCAAGCTCAGTGCAACACGATCAGAAAGTTGAAAGCCCAAATCTCTCAATTAAAGGGTCAAACGAACAATATGACAGGCTCCCAAATGCCTCCTCCTTTAGATTCTCAGAATTCTCAAACGTTTCATCTTCAAAACCTAGTAAATGCTTTACAAAAGGAAAACGAAAGTTTTCTAGAAGAAAATGAAAAGGTTAAACGTCATTTTAATGAGTTATTTGAATCAATTAAAGTCACTCGTAACAAAAACAACGAACAAATAGCTTCATTGCAAAAGGAAATTGAGAATCTGAAGAGTCAGGTAAAAGGGAAAATGCCAATGACCAATGGGGAGAATGTTGTATCAAAGGTTCACTCTTGTAATAAATATGCTTTATCTGTGACATATGTCCCTCCTCATCTAAGGAACAACAAACTTGCCATTCAAACATACTTCTCATCCCTTAAGGATTGCCTAGAATGTCTGCGTGAGATTGTTGAAGAGGATAAGCTAGAGAAACCTCATGATAAATGCTTATATGCCAAACGATCTCAAGAAATCTTAGAATGCTTGATCACAATATGCCCAAAGACATTAGGTGAGAGAGTTAACCCTTTGATTCCATGCTCAATGCCTAAGGCCAAATATGATATGCACTCGATTCCCAATGCTTTGAATGTGAACCATAGTGTACCCTTGAGTAGCTCAGATTCTAGATCTGTCAATGCTAAGAGAGAGAACTCAAAGATGCCCTCTAGGAGTACTAATCTCAGTACCTCTAGTTTTAAGAAAGTGAACCTTAGTGCACCTGCATGTAGTTCAGATCCCAGCACATCTAAACAGGTGGTGCAAAGAGTAGTAAACCAAGCTAATGTTCCCATTCCCTCTACAGGAGTAATCAGTGACATTAAAGGGAGCAGGTCAAAGTCTCAAGACAATACAAGGAATGATAGGACCTCGCAAGCTAAGAATGTCCACTGGAAAAGAGTAGAAGAACAATCTAGGAACTTTATGTTTGAATCGAATAAAACGAATCGTGTTGATTCTAGTATTAGCCATAGGCGTACTGTAATTAATTCGAATTCTGATACTATTTGCAAACCTTGTACTGATGTCTGCTTGAATTCTGTTTCTAATCATGAATGTGGTGTTAATGTTCTGCCCAATGATGTTAATTGTCCAGTTAATATTGTTAATGCTAAAGTTCATGCTAGGAAGGCTAAAAGGCAAAAACGTAAGAAAGTTAGAAAACAGTGGAAACCCACAGGAAGAACATTCAGTAAAATAGGCTTTTATTGGACACCTGTTGGTCTTAAGACTAATCAGATAATGCCCACTAGAAAATGGATGCCTACTGGTAGAACTATTCCTTTAAGAAGTGATCACACTGTGAACAGGGCTAATACTGACACTAGTATTGCATCTATTCACATCGATTCCATTGCCTCACTTTCTGATATGAATGCTTCTATTTCTGATGTGGGTGTTCCAAACATTGTTACTAACCAAATGGAACCCATTCTTGCATGGGGATCCCAATTATCCAGTTATCCATTCTTGTCTGTGTTCAACTGCAGATCGTTCAAATCGTTCTGTGGTACCTGGACTCAGGCTGTTCCAAGCATATGACTGGAGACCGGTCGCGGCTCATGAACTTTGTGAGCAAATTCATCGGGACTGTTAGATTTGGTAATGATCATTTCGGTGCTATTATGGGTTATGGAGATTATGTTGTTGGTAATAGTGTCATCTCTAGAGTGTACTATGTGGAAGGTTTAGGTCATAATCTGTTCTCTGTTGGTCAATTCTGTGATTCTGATCTAGAAGTAGCCTTCAGAAAACATACCTGCTTTGTTAGAGATCTTAATGGTAAGGAACTGTTGAAAGGAACTCGTGGCTCAAACCTTTACACCATCTCTATCGATGACATGATGAGGGCCTCTCCAATCTGCTTGTTATCTAAGGCTTCAAAAACAAAGTCATGGTTATGGCATCGTCGTCTCAATCACTTGAACTTCGGCACCATCAACGATCTTTCCAGAAAGGACTTAGTTGTAGGTCTACCTAGACTAAAGTATGAAAAGGATCATCTTTGTTCAGCATGTCAATTGGGAAAAAGCAAGAAGTATGCCCATAAACCCAAACCTACTAACTCCGTCACGGAAGTTCTTCATATGATTCATATGGATTTATGTGGACCAATGAGGGTGCAGAATATCTTTGGGAAGAAATATGTGTTAGTTGTGGTTGATGATTATTCTAGATTCACCTGGGTCAAGTTCTTAAGGACAAAGGATGAAACTCCTGATATCATCATCAAACTCATCAAACAGCTGCAGGTTAGACTAAACAAAACTGTCAGAATTATTAGAACAGACAATGGAACTGAGTTTGTCAACAAACAACTTAGTGAATTCTATGAAAGCGTTGGAATCAGCCATCAAAGAAGTGTTCCACGAACCCCTCAACAGAACGGTGTAGTTGAAAGACGAAATCGTACTCTTGTTGAAGCTGCTAGAACAATGCTGATCTACTCAAAGGTTCCAATGTTTCTCTGGGCTGAAGCAATTGCCACTGCATGCTACACACAAAATCGTTCCCTGATTCACACTATTCATGGAAAAACTCCATATGAACTTGTCCACAACAGAAAACCTAATCTATCTTTCCTTCGTGTGTTTGGTGCATTGTGCTATCCAACTAATGAGGGTCAAGACTTAGGCAAACTTAGGGCCAAAGCTGACATTGGAGTATTTGTAGGATATGCATCAAACAAAAAGGGATACCGAATCTACAACAAAAGAACCCGAAATATCATGGAAACAATTCACGTTACGTTTGATGAGCTGACCGGTCAAATGGCTCCTGGACACTCCAGCTCAGGACCCGCACTTCAAAACAGTCCCATTGGTTCATCCCTTGTTCCAAACTCCTCTCAAGAAACTCCATATGTACCTCCATCTGAAGATGATGTAAAGAAATTGTTTGATCCTATGTTTGATGAACTGTATGATTCAATTACTAATGAGGTGCTAATCCCTACAACAGAGGTTGCTCATATTCCAGTGAATGAAGTCAATCCTTCAGTCTCAATATCTTTAAGCCAAGAAGCACCTGCTGCTGATCCTTCAGTCTCATCAACAAATCATCATTCTTCAAATGTACATCATGGAAATGTTTCTGGCATCAATGATGAAGTTAATCCCTTTGCTACTCCTGAAGATGCTCCATTTGAAAACATATTTGCTACTCCTGAATCATCATCAGAACCATCTTCTTCAGGAGACATCGACTCAGCTACCTCAGTTTCTCAACAAATGCCACATGAACACCTCAGAAAATGGACTCACGATCATCCATTAGATAACATCATTGGTAATCCCTCTCGTCCTGTATCAACCCGGAAACAACTTGCAACCGATGCCTTATGGTGTTTCTTCAACTCCGTACTATCTAAGGTCGAACCAAAAGATGTTAAAACCGCCATGAATGAAGACAGCTGGTTCAATGCTATGCAAGATGAAATTCATGAGTTTGATCGTCTTGATGTATGGGAGTTAGTACCTGCTCCAGACTGTGCTATGATTATAGCTCTAAAATGGATCTTCAAAGTAAAACTTGATGAGCATGGTGATGTGTTGAAGAACAAGGCTCGATTAGTTGCTAAAGGATATCGTCAAGAGGAGGGTATAGACTTTGAAGAATCTTTTGCTCCAGTTGCTCGAATCGAGGCAATCAGAATCTTTCTGGCTAATGCTGCTAGTAAGAACATGGTAGTTTATCAGATGGATGTAAAGACGGCATTTCTAAACGGAGATCTTAAAGAAGTCGTCTACGTCAGCCAACCTGAAGGATTTGTGAATCAAGAGCATCCTACTCACGTTTATCGTTTGAAGAAGGCTCTTTACGGTTTAAAGCAAGCTCCAAGGGCATGGTATGATACACTGTCAAAGTTTCTTCTATCAACCGGATTCATCAAAGGAGCAGTTGATCCTACATTGTTCACCAGGAAGTCAGGCAAACATTTGATTCATGTTCAAATTTATGTTGATGATATTATTTTTGCCTCGACTGACCCAATGGAATGTGATCGTTTTTCAAATGAAATGAGTTCAAAGTTTCAAATGTCAATGATGGGACAAATGTCATTTTTCTTGGGATTACAAATTTCTCAAAGTCCCGGAGGCATTTTCATAAATCAATCTAAATATGCAACAGAGATTTTAAAGAAATTTGGATTTGATTCAAGTGACCCTGTTGACACCCCCATGATTGACCGAACCAAACTAGATGAGGACCTCTCAGGGATCATGATTGATCAAACGAAATATCGGAGTATGATTGGATCCCTGATGTATCTCACTGCTAGTAGACCAGACATCTTGTTCGCTGTCTGCATGTGTGCTAGATACCAGGCTAAGCCTACTAAAAAGCACCTTGAAGCAGTTAAACGGGTCTTTCGGTATCTCCAAGGAACCATCAATATGGGACTATGGTACCCGAAGGACACCGGTATGTCACTAACGACCTATGCAGATGCTGATCATGCAGGTTGTCAAGATACACGTCGAAGTACGTCAGGAGGTGCTCAGTTTTTGGGTGATAAGCTTGTGAGCTGGTCTTCAAAGAAGCAAATGAGTACCTCTATTTCCTCTACAGAGGCTGAATACATAGCCATGTCATCTTGTTGTGCTCAAATCTTATGGATGAGATCTCAATTATCTGACTATGGCTATGAATTCAACAAAATCCCTCTGTACTGTGATAATAAAAGTGCTATTGCTCTCTCATGCAACAACGTTCAACACTCAAGAGCAAAGCATATCGACATTCAACATCATTTCATCAGGGAACAAGTAGAAAAAGGTGTGGTGGAACTATATTTTGTGAGGTCTGAATATCAATTAGCTGACATCTTCACCAAAGCTCTTCCAAGAGAACGTTTTGAGTTTATTCTTCCACGTCTTGGCTTGAAAAGCCTTCAACCAGAAACACTCAAACGTCTTCAGGAGGAAGACGAGGAGTAAAGGTCTATCTTCATCTATCTCTTGTATATATCTATTCAAAAATCAAATAGAAAAATATAAAAATTTTAAAATCCATAAAAATTTGAAAAATTCAAAAAATCTTCAAAAAATATTGTCATTTTGTCATGTTTCTCTCGGTTCGATTATATCTACGGTCTTTGTGTTGTCATTCAAAGAATGACACGGGTCTTTAGATGTTGTTCGAATTCTTTAAAAAAAAAAAAAAAAAAAAAAAAAAAAAAAAAAAAAAAAATCAAAAAATCAAAAAATATTTTTGGGAGAAAGAGAAATGGTTTATTGTCATTTTCAGGCAATAACCCGGTTTTAATAGAAAGAACAGAGCCATGTCTTAACATGTTTTCACATTCCATGCTCTGATTCTATAAACATTTATCTCTGAAAACTAAATGCTTTGAAAAATAACTCGATCTCTATTTTTGATAATCATCTGGACTTATTTGTCAAAATCTCTATCTCTCAATCAACAACCTATGTCATTGATTGAGGGGGAGAATGATTTCAATTAAATCAAAAAGTTATTTGGCATTAAATTGTTTTCAAAAGATATACATGCATGTTTTATCAATGGAGTTTAAAGTCTTAAAATCCGATCCTTATCAGTTCAAACGCTTTCACAATCCAGTCACAATTCTCCTTAAAAGCTTTCAAAATCAATTTAAATCTATACGAGATCACAAAACTCAAATGTTTTGATAATTGTGATCGGGGGAGAATGTGTGATTTAAATTGAATTTAAACTGATAATTCGGTAAATGGTTTCATAAGAGTGTACATGCTGTCCTTCCCACATGTGACAAACGATTTCAAATTTTCCATGCACATGTTGAGGGGGAGCATCTATATTAAACCTTTGATTTGAAACGTGATCATTCATCCCAATGTGCAGGTTCCCTCTAGTATGTGCAAAACTCTTTTCAAACCTCGAGGCACATATTGAGGGGGAGCAAATTTATGGAAACCTCATCCTTCCCGGAAATGCTATACCTACTTGATTTGATGAGGGAAGTGATGTTGATATCTTTTAGAAAATGGTAATCAAAGAAGTTAATTCTTTCTCTTGCCTCCGTGTGCAAAACATTTTCAAATACTTGAGGCACATGTTGAGGGGGAGTTCTCGTTCTAAAAATATCAAAAACAATTCAGGTACAAAATGCTTTGATAATATATCACAAGTATCTGAATTGATTTTCAAATGGTTTTCAATTGGATCCAATGGCAGACGAACAATACCAAATAGACCAACCAACTTTACTTTATGTACGGTGATATAAGGATGATAAGGTTAGGTATATGTTCCCATGATCCGCCAGAACCGGAGGGATCTACCCAGGGACAATCCACTAGTTAGTGTAGAAGTCCTTAGGTATGATGATAAAAGGAGAAAAAATGAGATATGGGAAGAGTGCGGACTAAGACTGAGCTAGTACTGGAATAAACCCAACAAGGTTCTAGCTATGAAGTCTCGGTAAGCACTGAAGGGGTTGAAGAATTAAAAAGAATTGAATGAGAAAAGGGTGAAAACAAATAGCCCTCCATTTATTCAACCTTAGGGCAGAAACCGGGTTCACTTCATATGCTACTGATGGTAACATCGGTATTGAAGACAAAGACGTCATGGACCCAGTGACGCACTGCACTTCAACTTTCCAAACCACTCAAGTCCCTCTTAAAAGGACTTGTTTCATTCTCACGGGGAACCAACATTACCTATCGACTTTCTCTTAGAGATGGTTGATATTGAAGAAGGAGACCCTCTCCCTAGTCTCCGGCACAGGATCCAAATATGCACAAATTGAGTCTAGAGCCACGAGATCATCAATAAATCTCATTAGGACACTTTCAATGAAGACTCTCTGTTTCACATAATGTGGAAAGAGAGATTATATCTTGAGTCCTACGCACTATCCTTGTGGTATTGCCAGAACATCTGAGTGATGTGTTTACACATTCACAATGAAGATGGAAAGCCTTCTGGAGCCAACATCAAACAAGCTCCTGGTAGGTGGCATGTGAGATCTATTATATAGATCAACCATGTGACAACTGAACAGAAACAATGGGGCGATTCAATCTCTTGAATCAAACCTGGTTCAGGTTATGGATTGACGGATACCTTTGAAAAACCGGTCTGTGTGCTTAAAAACTCTTTTCTTTAGCACATCGACCGTGTACTCATTTTTCAAACCAAAAGGTATTTTTATGATTGATAATTGATTTTCAATAAAACCTTCGTTGTATTGCAAAAACAATTTCCATTGAGCAATACACGACTGTTTTTCAAATCTCTTTTCATCAATCAGTGGACTTAAAATTCGCTGGTTCACTCACTCCGTGTTGTCTTCTTTGAGATGTTCCGGTTTGAGAACAGCTAGAACAGCTGCGAAACCCTGTCAAGGAGATTCTTAGGAATCCTACCTGATCACAGGCAGTATTTATACTGATCAACGGGGAACCGTGGGCCGTGTACCTCAATTCAACAAAAGTGATCAAAGACACTTTCGTGCGATTTATTGCTAACTGTTGTATGCAGGTACGCCCGACGTTTGCAGCTGATCAGAATGAAGCGGTCAATCCATAGCCGCATGCTCACCTAACACATTCAACTCAAAGAAATCATGATTAGTGCATCAATGACTCTGATATTTTCACTCCAAGCTTCTGCTACGCTGCTGCCAATGTCATGATTCAACAAATGCTTCCGCTACTCTGATAAGAAGATATCATGATCCAGAATGTGAGCATGTCGGTCCTAAAGTCACAACACCACAAAGGATGTCACAGAGATTTTTGATAGAGGATGATCTCAAATGCTGGCTCAAAATTAGTATCACGTGGATCAGTAAAAGACCTCCACCTGGAGTAACCAAACATGCAATGTGAAGAATCAATGACTACGAGCTTCGAAGCAAAACACTACATCAAGAATGCAAGATCAATTTTTAATGTAATATCTGTTTGTATTCAATGTAATTTTAGTACATGATTGAGGTGACCTCCCTTAGGGGGAGATTGTTAGGAATTAGAAATTCCCGGTATTAAAGAGTCGGTCACCTCAAGTATATGTAATCGTTAGAAAGCTCGTAGTCATAGTTCATTTAAGTTTAGTAGTATTTAGTTAAGTAACACCGTGGAGGACGGACGGGTCTTTACCCACTGTATGCCTGATCCACAGCCCAAAGTGTGGCGATTTATGTAAGACTATAAATACTCTCTACCTCCCAAGGTAGAGAGTTGGAGCTCATAATAATATCTTTCACTTTCTCTCACTAAGTTCCCTAAACCTCTAACTTTCTCTCTCTAGAATTCCATCTATATGCTACTTTGTGTTATGGTTTGATGTGTATGTGAAAAGTTATATCTTACATAACCACTGATGCAGTTTCAGACATCACAATTATACCCACTACTATCATACCTACTGCTATCATAACCACTTCCACTATTGTCACAACTCTCTCTGAATCACAACCTAAGTCTAAAGAAGTTGAGAAAGAAGCTGCAAGTACCTTGATAAATCTAAGCAAAACCTTATCTATTTCTACACCTGCTATTGCACCTGTTTTATCTGTTCAGTCTACTGCAACCAAACCCAGAGTTAAAAGTTTAGTTATTGGTGAACCTTTGAAGAAGAAAGTGGTTCAATCTGATGTTGGGAAAGGTAAAGAGGTTGTTGTACCAGAGCTGAAGTTTAAAAATAAAGCAGAACAAGAAGCTTATGATGCAGAGTATGCTAAAAGTATCGTAGCTGAGGATCAAGCAGCTTTAGTGAAAAGAAAGCAAGCTGAAGAGGAAGCTTGTCAAAGATGGTTAGCTACATGGTATGAATCACAAAACTATCTTGAAGCTTCTGAATTAATAAGAGATGAGTATACTGCACAAGAATGGGCTTTGTTAGATGATGAGGAAAAAGCTAGACTTTTGGGTACATTGGCAAGGAAGGTTAGTAAAGAAAAGAAGCAAGTTGTAAGAAAGAAACCTCCTTCTATTGCTCAGATGAGGAATGTATTGATGAAGATTATTAAGAATTCAGGAATACATGTTTCTGAAAATCTTAGTAGGTGTTCATTTGAAAGAATTTTTGAGATTTATGAGAGATGTATGAGAATTAATCATGATGATTATTGTCCAATGAATTCTAAAAAGGAGGAAGAGTGGATTAAAAAAGATGATGAACGGATTCAAAGTAAAAGAAAGAGAAAATCTGAGGTTCAGGATACATCTGATTCTAAAATATTGAAAGTTGTTGAAGATGAAAATCAAATTATTTCTTATGAGTTTAAGCTTATAATTGGAAGTGAAGGAGTTTGGAAAATTCAAAGACTCAACAATGAAGTTTCTGAGTATAATAAATTTTCACAGATGCTTCAGTATTTTGATAGAGATGATTTGATGAATCTTTGGATACTTTACAAGAATAAGTTTGGTGAAGTACTTCCAAATGATTATCATGAGAGACTGGTTTATCATCATTTGAAGATTTTATTTGAACCTACTCATGATGAACCTGAATGGAAAGGACACTACAATGATCAAGTTACTAGATGGTTTTTATATCAAACTTGTGGAGTTCATGTTTTAACTGTTTCTGGAAAGGTTATTCATATGCTTGTAGAAGGTGATTATCCTCAACTGAATAAGTATCCAGGAATAATTGCTCAGATGTTGAAGCCTGGTTGTATCAAGATGTTAGTACCCTATGATGGTCAAGCTTACAATTTGTTGCTGAAGTATGAGAATATTTTTAAGGTTAGTAAGTGTTTGGCTACATCCTCCAATTCAGATGTTTTGAGCTTAAAAGAAACTTGAGAATTCTGTTGGAATGTATCAAGTTTAGGGGAGGATTGTTGGGTTTTAGGTTCCTTGGATCAAGAATTACTCTAAGTACTGGAACTACGGACAGGTTGGATATAACCACGGACAGAAGGATGTAACCATGGATGAAGACAAACCGCGGCTAATAGAAGAGTATAACCACTGATAATGATATGTAACCACTGCTAGTATTGTAATAGTCGGTTTAGTTTATTGTATTAGATAAATATGGAAAAGATATTTATCTTGTAGGTTATGTATTGTATAATGTATAGGACTCCTTAGCCTATAAAAGGAGATCCTAGGTTAGGTTAGATATATGTATGTTTTATATCTAAGGTCGATACACTTCAAGGTTGCAAAACCCTAATACTGTAAGAGTATTCGTATTATCAATAATATTGAGGTGTTGAATGTTTATTGTTCTTCTTCTTAAGATTAAGTGTTAAATTCCGCGTAATACTTAATAAGCTTTTGTTCTAAGTCAGTTTCTATATTAGATCGTTTGCTCAACTAGGATCAACAGATCTTAAAGCCTATGTAACAATGCTCTGACCTTCTCATTGTCTTCATGAACTCTTATTGTTGTACATAACATCACAGTGAGAGTTCTAGCTTTGAGTGGATATTCTTTCTCAGCAAGCATGAATGCATCTTCTCCATTTGCTGTAGAGACATGATGAACTTCACATGAATCATAGTAAAACCATTTAGTACCAGGACATGTGCATGAGAATTTCCAGAAATCATCATTAACATTTGGTTCATAGAGCCTTCCAAGATTAACCCATAACTGCATCTCCTTCATGTCTTTGAGATCTTGAGCATTAAACCTTTCTTGAACTAACCTCCATAGTGTCAAGGTCATCTCTGTCAAAAGCTTTTATAAGATCTTCAAATTGAATGAATGATGAAGTTTCACCACCTAGCCTTGTGATCTTCCATGTTGGAGCAAAATTGCTAGCAGTGTAAACTTCCCAATCAATGATAGGATGTCTTACTTGCAGTGGTTCTGGATAAAAATCTTCTTCTACAACCACAATCATTCCAGTCAGTTGTTCTTCAGTGAATTTCTCAGTAGGAATTTCTTGTTCTTCAGCAACCTTAGTCTTCTTAACAGTTTGAGAATCACTTTCTTTGGCCTTTCTCTTCAATCCAGGAAATCTTCTTGCTTCTTCTTCAGAGCCCATTGCAATAAAATCTTTATCATGTTTTTGAACTCTGTAGTAAGCTCTTTCAACTTGATCATCAGACATTCCTTTGAATTGATGCTTCTTCCAACCACCAACATGAAACCAATAAGTCTTCATATATGAAAGAATTTATGCCTTGGTAGGTTGTCTTGATTTCTTTTGGCCCTTTTTTACTGTACTAATCACATCTTCAAGTGCTTGATTGTTCTTCATTTGAATGAAATCCTTCAACTGAGCAGTTCTTTGTTCTTCGGTTAAGGATGCATCAGCTACAAGGTCAATTGCCTTTTTCTTGATTATTTGATTATTAGCAATCAAGAATTCAATATCTTCTTCAGTAGGAACATAACTAAACTCTGGAGTTTTCTCTCTAAGAATTGTAGGTTGAAAAGTGGAAAGTGGATCTTCAATAAAATCTTCCATTCTGTTCAATCTTTTAGTCTCCAAAAAGCTTGCAACTTCCATTTCTTCAAGCTTTTTCTTTTCAGCAACTTGTTCTTCAGTAATCATATTAGCAATTTCACTATCAAGAGCAATTTGTGCTTGTCTCTTCTTTGAAATCTTTCTTCCAGTTTGCTCTACACTTTCCATAACTGCTTTACCTTTGTCTTTCTTCAGTTTATCAAATTGTTCACTTGCAGTGGCAATACTTGGCTCTGCAGTGGAAATATAATCAGTGGTAAAATCAGTTGCAGTACAGAAAATTTCTTGATCATCAAGTTGCTCTTCTTGAGTATTAGCTTCCGTTGCTCCTTTACTAGTATCTCCTTCATCTTTAAAATCAATTTTCCTCCCCTGAGTTTCAGCACTTGTTTTCCTCCCCTATTTGGGAGAATGACCCAAATCTTGATCAAAACCAGCTGAATCACCATCATTAGGTGAGGATGAAGATGAAATCACCAACTTTGCAGTTTTCTTGTGCTTTTTCAATCCCTGCAACTCTTTCTTCAAGGTCTGAATCTCTTTTTATAAGTGTTTAACATCCATGGCATGCTGCTTTTTGACATGTGCCAAGTCCTTCTCTAGAGATTCAACCTGCTTGGCTAACTTTGTACACAAAACCATCAATTCCAATTGTTGCCCACTGCCGTCATCACTTCCAACTATGTTACCTGTTGGGAGAGGTGAATCATGGGGCAAACGCTCAGATTCCTCCCTAGTTGGACTAGGTTGAAGTCTAGAACCACCACTGCTTGTTCCTAGACCAAAAGGTTTAGAAACTTGTTGTGTTGTCATGAGAGGAGTTGGCTGTTTAGACCTTCTCTCATAGGTGTTTGAAACTGGTGGAGTATAATCAATGTTAGGAACATTAATTATGGGTGTGTTTTGTTCAGTTGTGTTGGAATCACTCCTAAACCTATATCAAGTGTTAGTAATTCATATGTAATAGTTAGCTTAATTATGGCCTTTATGTTTGTTATTAGCTTAAGCTTATGTAGAAGGCCCATGAAGGGAGTAGGAGTGTTGCCCTAGCTCCCCTTCCTATAAATACTCTTGTATAACCCTCACTTGAGGGTTGGTTTTTCAAGTTACCCTTTCATTCCTATGCATAACCTTTCTTTACGTTTATACGTGTGTGTTTGAGTGAGTTGTTCATCCGATCTTCTCTCTATCTCTTTCTATTGTGCTTGTGTTGTAAATCTAGTGACCTAACAGTGGTATCAATCGCCAAATAGTTGGGTGAACGTATTGTTCTTGAAGTGGGTTTTGGTCCTACGCGTAGAACATACGGTTCGTGGTTAATACTTTGGTTTGCTTAAAAACGCATTTTTTTCACTTTTTAATCCAAGATTCTTGTACTTTCAATGTTTTAAGGTGTTAAAATAACTGATTTTGGCAAAAAGTTTCAACCTTTACGCGTGGATCATAGTTTTTAAGCTTGTTTTTGAACGAGGGTTTCGTTCTACGCATAACTGTTTTAGACGCTTTGGATCATCAAGTTTCACACTTTTGTGTTATTTTGGTGATATTGAAGCTATTTCATCACAAAAATCTGGTTTAGAAACATCTTTGGGCAACAATCATTTTTACGAGTAGTTCTACGCGTAGTAAAACCCTAAAACTACGCGTAACTCACTCCTTGGTTTGATCTTCAGTTTCGTGGTTTACTCCATGTTTTCTTGCTTGGATAAGCCTGAAAATACGTCGACTTGGGATATCTTTTGCACTGTGATAGTGTAAAAGATCACTTGGGCAAAAACCCTAAAATTACGCATAAGCATAAAGCTTACGCGTAGAAAATCCTACGCATAAGATTTATCTTACGCCTAAGCTTAGTCTTACGCATAAGGTAATCCTACGCCTAAGTTTTCTACGCCTAACTTCTTGTTTTACGCATAACTTTACTGTTTTCACCTTCCTTACGCGTAAGCTAAAACTACGCGTAACTCTTGCTGTTACGCGTAACTCTTGCTGTTTCGCGTAACTTTGGTGTTTTTACGCATAAGTGCTACTTGGCTTTATTGTGATTTATACGCCTAAGGATACTTCATCAACATCGTTTCATTCGACTACAAAGATCCATCAACACAAGTTATCAAAAAAAAATGGCGGGAAAATTTGAGTAAAATTTAATTTTTCGGGGAGACTAAACGTTCAATTTTTACGCGAGATTCAAATTTTGGTTTAACTGTGAAATTTTTGGTCAAAAATTCAAATTTTTGGGCCCAAATTCAAATTTTTCGGGTAAAATTTGGCGTCAAAATTGTCATAACTCAAATTTTTCTTACAACCTTAGAATTGAATTTTATAGTGAATTTCAAATTTTTGAGAGTCAAAATTTTTCAAAATTATTTTTGGAGGGAAATTGCAATTCACTATATCGACCTTCTGTGTGCTATATCGACTTTGCACTTTTTCTTCTCTTTGACTCTTCTGCAGGGGAGTGAAATGGATTCTGATCATAAAGATCCATTTGTGGCATTGGAAGAAGGATTCATGGCTCTGGCTCTAGCATTGAAGCGTCAGACATCATCAAATTCCCGATATCCCGCGGTCGTGCAAGGTGAAAGAGTTGATGTACACGAAAGAAATGCTCAAATGAACGTTGAGAATGTTGTGATTACTGCATCCGTCGGTAATGCGGACAATGAGGTTATAGCATTGGAAAAGCAGGATGACAGCAGCAGATCTGGAGAAGATATCATTCTTAACTACGACACCGAGCCCAACTGTGACGAAGAACAAATGGTTGAGGAAGATATCTTACCCACCTATGACACTGACACAGAACAGATGGTCGAGGTACAATCTACTGTTGATCATATTCTGCCTGCAAATGCGATACACCAAACTGAGCAACCTGAATTCAGTAATGAAGGAGAGGTTGACCAGTGTGTTGCACAATGTCCAGACAACTTTCTCATGTCTGAGCCCTTACTTGTTAACAATTCAACTGAAACGTCAAATCAAACTCTTGAATCTGAAAACATTCTTCTCAAAAAGACCATTGCTCAGTTTCACAAAGATTTTTCAAAACTAGAGGCTCATTGCATCTCTCTTGAACTTAAATTACAAAACAAATCTTTTTCCTCAGAACACAATGGTCAGCATTCAAATGAACAAAGTAATCGTGTGGATTTATTAGTAAAAGAAAATGAGCATCTTAAGGCTCAACTTCAAACAAAGGGGCTTGCACATCTTGCTTTACAAAACAAACTGAGAAGATTAACTGACAAGAGTGTGGATACTAATTTTGCAAAACCAACAATCCTGGGGAAATCGTCTCTAAAACCAATCAGTTGTTAGACAACCAACTGCTTTTAAATCTGAATGTTCAAAATCTTCAAAACCACGGTTTGCCTCCCAAGTTGTTGAGAATAATCATTTGTCAAAACCAGTCACTCCACATTCCAGGCCAATGAATAATGCTTCTGTTTCTGTTATACCTGTTTCTGTTATCTCTCAACAAGTGGCTACTCCTGGCCAATCTAGGACTAGTTCAAACACTGTGTCTAAACTGAGCATTAAAAGTAAAGATTCATATGATTCAAATGACGCGTACAAGAACTGTGATCTAGAAAAAGCTAGGAAAAGGGCACTACTCCAAAAGGATGGAATCTTAGGTTCACGACCTAGTGTGATGCCTTCTAGTGTGTTGCATAACACTGCTTGTAGTAGCAATCCAAAACCTAAGTTTACTTAACAAATAGTTAGAAATAAACCCGTTGATCTAAACGTAAAATTTCAGAAACCTACTAGGTGGATCAATATAGGACACAGACTCTTCCCAAAAGAAGTTTCAACATCCCCTAGATCTAACCTTAGATGGATTCCAACGGGTAGAGTTTTCAACACTATTGGTCTTAGGTGGATTCCTACAGGCAAGATACTAAGTAGTTGCATCAACACAAGTGTGAAACCCACAACATCCATCCCTGAGGTAGGAAAGGAACTTATCAAAATAGCATGTTCAGGTGTCAAGAAGATAATTGACACTACATCTTTATGCCTCTAACATCTGGAACCCAGTTACACTTGGGGATCCATGTTTCTTCTTTCTTGCCCCCCCCTTCTATTTTTCTATGCAGGTACAACAGCTATGGCTCCTACTACAAAACAGCGTAGAACCCGTTTCTCACCGTCAAAAATATCATGATCCATCAGCTGTTCCACCATTGTACTTAATCGTCATGAATTGGAAACATTGTACTTAATCTTCATGAATTGGAAACATTGCTTGCTCCTCTAGTTAAAGATTCTGCCAAAAGTCGTGCTTCAGATGTATCGAATGTTTCCGCTGCACAACCGATAATACTCTAATTTCAGATACACCTGAATTCACAACAACAACCGAATCTTCTATAACAGAAGATCAAACTGCTTCCAACAACAATGACACAGCTGATGATCAACATAATGAACAGAGAAGTTTTATCAGCAGTTGATTCTCACGAGATATTTATGGTACTTCACACTTGTTCATACATGGTTTCGCTGTCTCCTTATACATGGTTTCGCTGTCTTCAATTCATCATCAACATACGTGGTGTATAATTCTGAATCATTGAAAACATCGAGGGGGATAAAGTGTGTAGGTGGTCATTGCTTCCTTGTTCTTCTACATGCTTCTTTGCGAAAACCCAATTCCTTCTTGAATTTCTTCAATTAGGGGGAAGAAATAAGACGATCTGTGGCTCAAACGTCTCACTTTGGTGTTATCGTCTCAATTTCACGGGTGATCTTGTGTGAAGTTACCCAAATTTGATGTAATGATGCCTCACACACGGTCTTGGTATCGAGTTATTGCATATTCACAGGTGACTAGTATTCCAAAAGACCACAACATTCAGGGGAAAGTCATATCATTTCGTCTTTCATGGTTTGTTTGGTGTGATGCGTCTACGTACGTGAGAAGATCTTGTTGATTTCTGGCATGTTACCCTCGAACGGATCTTTCGCAATTAGTCAGACTTTCTTTGTGTGGTTTACTGCTCATCTACAAATTCCGCTGCATACTGAAACCTTCAAAAGTTAGAGGAAATGTAGACTTCATCAAAGTTTAAAATATGCTAAAGACAGTTGTCAGTTTGGGGGGAAGCTGATTCTGAAACTTCTTCATAATGGCTTCTGAGTATAACAGCTTAGAACCCGGTCACAACCGATTAAACTTCCCTCAAACCTCATCATCAGCTGAACAATGCCCCCAGCTCACTCGTCAACAAATGGAAAGGTTATTTGCTCCGCTGTTCAGTGACGATATTGATGAACGTGCTCCAGGTGTATCCGCTGTTTCCGCTGCTCAACCTGATACTACTCTTATACCTGATACACCTGCTACAGCAACTACTGTTGAAGAAGCACCACCAGTTGACTCCACCACAACAGTTGAACAAACCGCTTCCAACAATGATGAACCGGCTGATGATGTTCTTAATGAAGTACCCCCACCTGCAGATTTTGATCCAAATACGTTCTTTAACCCGTTTGCTAATGACACTGCTGCACCTGATGTCGCGGAATCATCAACAAACCATTTGAATCCTCATAATCTGCACAATGTATACCAACATCAACCCTCTACACATCGATGGACAAAAGACCATCCTCTAGCAAATATTATTGGCAACCCGAATCAACCAGTCGTTACGAGACAACGTCTTCACACAGATGGTGAACATTGCATTTATGCACTCACTGTATGCCAATCTGAGCCTAAAAACATTAAAAACGCAATGACAAAAGACAACTGGATTGAATCCATGCAGGAAGAACTCAACCAATTCAAACATCTTGAAGTATGGGAACTGGTTGAAAGACCAACAGGGGTCTACGTCATTGGTCTCAAATGGATTTGGAAAAACAAATTGGATGCTGAAGGGAACGTAATCCGAAACAAGTCACGTCTAGTTGCTAAGGGTTATCGTCAGGAAGAGGGAATAGACTTTGAAGAATCTTTTGCTCCGGTTGCTCGCCTTGAGGTTGTTCGGATATTTCTCGCGTTCGCGGCTCATATGAATATGACGGTCTTTCAGATGGATGTCAAAATTGCGTTTCTCAACGGACAACTGAAAGAAACGGTTTATGTCAGCCAACCAGAAGGATTCGTTGATCCCGAGTTCCCGAACCATGTCTACAAACTGAAAAAAGCTCTGTATGGTCTCAAACAAGCTCCTAGGGCATGGTACGATAAGCTATCATCTTTCCTCATTGCCAATAATTTCACCAAAGGTTCGGTCGACCCTACTCTTTTTATACAATATCACGGGGCACATATCTTAATTGTTCAAATTTACGTGGATGACATCATTTTTGGGTCTACACATAAAAAGTACTCAATCGCTTTTGCAAAACTAATGAAGAAAAATTTTGAAATGTCCATGATGGGTGAACTTACGTTCTTTCTAGGATTGCAAGTTCATCAATCACCCCGTGGTATTTTCTTGAGTCAGTCCAAATATGCCCTTGAATTGTTAAACAAATTTGGAATGAAGACCTGTGACACTTATGCCACACCAATGACTCATACCAAGAAGCTAGACGCTGATTTACATGGGAAATTAGTGGACCCTACCAAATACCGAAGTATTATTGGGTCTCTCATGTATCTAACAGCTAGCAGACCTGATATTGTCTTTTCCGTTTATCTCTGCTCCCGTTATCAGTCGAGACCAACTGAAACCCACCTCTCTGAGGCTAAAAGAATCCTCCGATACATCAAGGGAACCATTAACTTGGGGATCTGGTATCCGAAGGATTCTGGTTTTGAACTAATCGCTTTTTCAGATGCTGATCACGCAGGATGTTTAGATTCACGGAAAAGTACTTCAGGAGCACTACAATTTCTTGGTGATAAACTGGTGTCCTGGCAATCGAAGAAGCAGGATTGTACATCGCTGTCATCAACCGAAGCAGAATATGTGGCCATGTCAGCGTGTTGTGCACAAGTCATCTGGATGAGAACACAACTCAAAGACTATGGTTACGTATTTGACAGAATCCCGATGTACTGCGACAATCGGAGTGCCATTGCGATCTCGTGCAACTCAGTTCAGCACTCGAAATCTAAGCACATCGATCTTCGCTATCATTTCATCAAGGACCATGTGGAACAGGGTACAGTTGAATTATACTTCGTGGGTACAGAATACCAATTGGCAGATCTACTCACCAAAGCCTTGCCTCCAGCTAGGTTTAATGAGTTGGTCCACCGGATTGGTATGCGGTGTTTGACTCAAGAGAAATTGGATGAACTCTTAAAACAATCTTAAAAACCAGTCAAACACCAACACCTGTTTTGTAAATATTTTTCAAAAACAAAATACAAAATTATAAAATAAGTGAAAATCTCAAAAATATTCTTCTATCTAAATTCTTTCAAACATCGCAAGTACAAATCTTCAGTCAACACTTTGTTCTATCAAATCTTTCACTATTTTTCCCGAACAAGTGTTAAGGGGGAGAAAGTAAATATTTTTCGGTTTCATAAAACCTTGTACTTCCATGTTTTCAAAAATATGTTGTTTCTTCCAAAATGGTGGATACGTTTCTTGTCAAATACTCTCCTCGGACTCAAATGTCTTCAAAATTCATTATTCAAAAGTCGAGGGGGAGTATCGTTAAGTTTCTTGCCTTACATGTGTTTTGTCTAACCGAAACGGAAGCTAAAGGATCTTGGTTGGAACCTCTTTAAGGTTGAGGGACTGAATGTGTCAACTTGGAAAATTAATTTTAACAAAATCATTTACTCCTAAACCACCAAGATCAAACGGCCCAAATCAAATCTTCTAAATCCGTTCAAGCTGTTCATAATCTGTAAGTTCTAAATTGTTTTGATCAAGATTCTAAACAAGGATTTCAAAAATCTTTCAAATCCAACGGTTAAAACTCTTTAAACTGATTTTGGAAAATTGTTCACTCGAACGAACTGGGTGTTTATGCATAAAAGTGTTTGGATTTAAATGAGTTGTGTTAAAACCTTTCTTAGTGTCTATTAAACTTGTTTCAATCGTCCAAAACCATCCTGAATCTTAAATTTCATTAATTTGAATTCTAGAATTCTTGCGCTCATGTAGGGCTTTTCTATTTTGTGATATCTTATGTGGTCAAGAAAGTGTTAGAATAAGTCTATATGCATGTTTTGAACCTTGAAATCATCCCAGAAACATCTAAACTGTAAGAACTTAGGTTTTAGGTTTTTAAGGGTTCATCTTCCACAAATCTTCTGATTATGTGGTGGAAATGTGTTAAATCTTGTTCCATTGCACTCATATGACATCTAGGACACTCCAGAAACATTCTTGTTTGATTTGTGTAGCTATATCTATTACATTAAGATTAAGGGTTTAGGGTTCAAGTGATTTTACGCCTATGTCTTTCTGTGTGTATCTGATATGTTCTTATGCTTGTTTTGTGATCTATAAGATGTTTGGAATTAACTGCAATCAAGTTTTCATGTTTATAGTTAACAGGTTAATTATTCGTAATATCAGAATCTTCAGGTGTTCAAACCGTTACACTTAAAGAATACTTTTATGCGTAAAGGTAATGCCTAAGAGAAATCTTACGCGTAACTCTTACGCATAAGAGGTCTACAGTGGATTACGCGTATCTTGGAAAGATATTCGTAAACAAGGCTTGCTACGCATAAGCTTTACTCTTACGAGTAAACTTTACGCGTAACATCTTGCTTATTCCTACGCGTAAGCCTAAAGCCTTTGACCTTGTCTTACGCGTAAGAAACTCTTACACATAAGCTTGGTCTTACGCTTTAGCTTACTCCTACGCATAACCTCCTTTCTTACGCATAAGGATCCTTGTTACTCATAACCCACTGTTCACTACATTTTGGCCTATTACACATATGTTACTTGTTAAATGTTAAGCATAAGTCACAAATACCTGATGTGTCGTATAAGCTTACAAAAGTTAATATGTTGTGTGTTAAGTGAAAATTTGGACTTTGAAATTTCAAATTAACATGTTCACGTAACTTATCACATTAACTTCAATCAATTGGAATAATGTGACTTAGAACTTGTAACTAACATAAACATGTTACCATCAAACATGGAATTAGATAATAAATCAGACTAAAACAAACACATTGTGTTTCCATATGTCTGTCTTTTTGCCTAATGTCTTTCAGATCACAAAATGGATGCAAATCAAGCAATCATCAATGCCCCAGCAGAGCTCTTGATGGCAAACACATTCCAAGCTGGATACGACAAAACAATTGGCAAGAACAATCTCCGTGTCATCTTCAACAACTTCATATGCTCATAATCATCTTGCAGAATTATTGTGGACATCCTTCTGCAACCTCTATTCAAATTCATGCTCACAAATTCATCCTGATGATGAACATGATTCAATGGAAGAGGAAATAAAGTTTCATAAGACATTAAAGCAGAAAAGAATGGAATACCATGCTTCAACCTTTCCGGTTAATCAACCCGGTGGGGCAGGAGGGTCAAGCAGTAGTCCTCCACTTATGAAAGATCCGTTGCAAACATCTCTTACCCCATCCAATCCGGTTAATCAACCCGGTAAGGATCAGGGTGTCACTGTCACTACTACTGTTGAAATGAAGCAACCACAACAACAACTAAAACAACCGCAAGAAGAAAAGCATGGTGAAGATGGGGAAATATATGACGAAGGAGATTACGATCATGATAAGGATGAAAGAGTCCCTGATGATGATAATTTGGCGGCTGAAGAGGAAATGATTCAAAAAGAGGCAAAAGAAGCTGCTAGAGCTGAGGAGGAAAAGTTTAAGAAGGAATCAGACAACTACATAGTTGACAATCCAATACACAAACTCAACAGTCTTCTGAAACACCTCTTGACACTTCCACCAAACCCAAATCATCACCTCAATCATCATGTTAGGAATTAGAAATTCCAGGTATTAAAGAGTCGGTCACCTCAAGTATATGTAATCGTTAGAAAGCTCGTAGACGTAGTTCATTTAAGTTAAGTAGTATTTAGTTTAGTAACACCGTGGAGGACGGACGAGTCTTTACCCACTGTATGCCTGATCCACAGCCCGTTGTGTGGCGTTTTATTGTAAGACTATAAATACTTTCTACCTTCCAAGGTAGAGAGTTGGAGCTCATAATAAGATTTTTCTTTCTCTCACTAAAGTTCCCTAAACCTCTAACTTTCTCTCTCCAAAACTCTTGTACGCCTATTTGATCTTGTGGTTTAGTGTGTTTATGAAATCCAATATGTTACAATTGGTATCAAGAGCCATGGTTAGATCATCTCTTACATATCTTTGGATTTCTAGTGGTTTTTAGGTGGTTTTTGAGTTTGAAAAAGTTTAGTGGTTTTTGCATCATTTGGATCATTTCTTGTGTTAAAGTTTGAATCTTGAGTGTATTTTTGTGTTTAGAATCATTGTATGTGCTTGGGTTTTGATTTGGTAAGCTTGAATCATCGTGGTTGGGTTGTTTTTTGATTGAAAAGTAGTGTTTTTGAGATTTTCTTGCTAGCGACTTGAGCCACGGATTGTTAGTCTTGGTAGCGACTTGCTTTGTAAGTTGATAGCGAGTTGCAGTTTAAGTGGTAGCGACTTGGTCCTAGCGACTTGTCTTTTGAGACAAGCCGACAAATAGTACAAGTTAGTGGATTCTCCACTACGGCTAGCGACTTAGTGAGGTTAGCGACTTGCTTCAGAAAGTGTTAGCGAGTTGCAGTGCAAATTGTTAGCGACTTAGTATTCTTAGCGACTTGGACCTTAGCAAGTTGCTGTTTAGCGACTTGACTGTGTAGCGACTTGGTGCTTAGCGATTTGGTGATTTAGCGAGTTGCTCTTTAGCGACTTGACTGTGTAGCGACTTGGTGCTTAGCGATTTGGTGATTTAGCGAGCTGCTACTTAGCGACTTGGTTCAAGAGTTATAGCGACTTGGTTGATTTTTTCGAAGAAGAGGTTTGACCAAAGTTGACTTTTTACGTCAAAACTTCAAACGGCCATAACTTTTGATCCGTAACTCCGTTTTCAGCGAAATACCTGTCAAAACGACCGAAACAGCCTGAATATTGTGAGGCCTAAATCCTCTCCGAAAGGAAGTTATTGAGATTTTAAGTTTTTAGACCTAAATTTCTCCATAAAATCGTGCAACAACCAACCCAAATTACAACCAAACAACATCTCTGCTTATCCCACAAACAATCATAAGACCTAACACACAATTGTCTATCACTGTGTCGATCCATCAGTCATCTTAACACATTCCATTGGTCATTGCTTAACGGTTTGGTCTTGATTTTAGTAAAATCCCGCGAAAGATTCTATTTCTCGGTTTAAATCATAGACTTGTAAAATCTCGTGCATTCTACCACATCATGTCTTACTTTACTGACCCAGTGATTTCAGAAGTGCTTAAATTGTATGATGTTATGGACAACAATGATAATGAATGCTACACTGAACGATTAAAGATGCTTGAATTAATCAATGAGGATGTGAGATCTTCGTGCTCAGAGTCTGAAGAAAGAGAATTGCACCTGTTTAGACTACAGAATGCCATGCAAAAGGAAAGTAGTATTGAACCTTATCATCTACTTCACTCACACCTCATGTTACTCACACCGATAAGAATGGAACGAACATGCATTGCCATTTTCCGTCAAGACTTATCCACATTAACGGGAACGTTACTATTGAACTTAGAACAATTAGAACAACAACTTGATAAAGAAAAGGTTCAAAAGGGTAGTTCCAGTGCTGCACTTCAAGTGATCCACAACCAATTTCAGTCATTCATAAGTAGGGAATTCACATCAGATTATGATCAAGACATGACTGAAGTGTCTTTTAAGAAACACACTGGAATGGAAATTAGTGTGTTCATAGAGACACTTATCCATCTCATGGATAATGTGGAGAAGTATATTGAGGAAGTTACTCAGACAGATGAAAAAGTGGATGAGTGTCTGGTGCAGTTGAGAGATTGTTGTGATAAGTTGGGTAATGTATATGTTGAAGAATCGGGTGTTGCTGAATGCAGAATGTCTGAGACAACAAATAATGATGAGTCGGGTAAAACACCAGATGATGGGTCAGTTGGCACTGAATACAGAGGCTCAGAAATTGATAAGCTTGACACATCCAGCGGTCCAGTGACTCTTGTTACACATGATGTGGATGCAGATATCAGACCAGAAATTGAGCAGGTGTCATGTAATGAGGTACCCTTTACTGTTCAACATAGAGCATCTGCTAAAGTACTTAAACAAACTGATCATGATGCTGAACATGACTTTCATAAATGTTCTGTTACTGAGGCTGAGTCTGAGATTAAGTGTTTCAAAAC